>JAOWBW010000110.1:0-600000 GCA_026119855.1 Campanula takesimana
AATTCCTGGGTAGGGGCGAGCGGGCGCTCATTTGACCAGAAGGTCTGGTCGCTGGAAAAGGGGGTGCAGGCGGGCGGGCGCCTGGTCTGGATTCAAGGCCGGGAAAAACAGAGCTGGGTTCTTCAATTTCTTACCCATTTCACACAACACTCAAAATCAAACATAACCACAAGATTGCTAAGGTACCCAAACAACACTTAAGCTTAAGGGATCCTAACTAACACCATTTATCAACCCAAAACCAAGATTGAATCATGACATTTATATCAATCACCATTTTAACCAAAAACCCAAAAAAATTCCAAATCAATTCCCAACCCAACCAAACTTCAAATATAACGCATCAAGCATTATATAAACATGATATGAACATTTTAGCATAAAAATGGGGGGAAAGTAACTTACTTGAGATTTCCCAAAGACGATGGATTTCAAATATTTTTGGCTTCCTACGATCCTATCGACGATCTAAACAAGGTTCATGTTATGAGAAGTGAGAGATAATGAGAGGAAGAGGAAGAAAATGAAGAGAGAAGTGAGAGAGAGAAACTTACCCTTTTTTCTTTTGGAGAGAGAGAAATGAGCTGGGAGAGATGGTGAGGGTGAGGTGAAAGAGTGAGGGAGGAGGAAGAGTAGGGAGGGAGTAGGAGAATGATTTAAAAGAATTTACACTAAGGCCCCCTCCTCTACTAACACAAATACTTGCACTCCCTACTAACAATTAAGACCCAACAATACTACACTAACCCAAATAAAATGCTAGGCATAATTACTATGAAACACAAAATGCACACATAAATACTTAAATAAATAATAATTGAAATAAATAAATAAGCAATTAAATAAGTAATAATCATTTTATTACTAATAAAATAGAGCCTAGTTTTCGGGTCGTGACACCTATACTTTTAGCATAAGAGAAAATAAAATCTTATACTAAAAGTATAAGAATCATTTAACTATAAAATCAATTTTGAAAAATAAATGAAAAACAAACAAAAGTCCATATTGCATCAGTGCACTCATCTTACATAACATAATTTTAGTAATAACGGCGTTCATCTTACTGTTAAGTATCTTCTTCGGGGCAAAAAGAGACCATGAACACTTATGATTTTACTAGCTCCAATTTTCTATTTAATCAAGAAAGTAAAACAACAAAATTAGAGAGAGTATTTGTTTAAAGTTTGGGAAGATTCATAATAGATTTTAACTAAAAATTGATGGTTGGCACTTGAAATGGTTTGACTTAAATGTAAGGCTCTCGGAATTCTCTAGTTCCTGCAAAATATGCTTCTTCGTGGATGTAGTTGAACCCCAAAAACTAAAGCAAAGCAAAATCACAGTACCTAACACAAGTATACAAATACATGACCAATCAGATTATATTTTATATACATTGGAATTGCAACAAAATAGATTGATCAGATTCAAAATCACTAGCAGTTAAAATGTTTTAAAGCTTCAAGCCCAGATCAACAAGAAAAATAATCGAGCCCACAGTCCAAAATAATGGTGGAGGAAAAAAAAAGGATTGGGAGAAGGCTGATGAGGACGACGCCGGACTTGAATATATGGCCGGCGTTGTTGTTGGTGGCAAGGAGAAAGGGAAATTGTTGGCCGAAGTTGTCTTAGCTGGAAGGATCATTCCGATTAGAGACGAGGAAGCTCGTCGGAGTTGCGACGATGATGAGGTAGATGCCGGATCTGGAGCATTCGGGCCAGATCAGTCGGATCAGAGATGAGAAAGACGGCAACAAATGCCGGTCACCGGAGAAGAGGGGAGAGAGGGAGAAGGTTTCGAGAGAGATAGAGAGAGATTGTGTGTGTGTGTGTGTGAGGATCTAGAGAGAGACGAAGGGAGAAGAAGACATCCCCAGTCACCGGAGAAGATGGGGAGCCGCCGGTCGTCGGAGAAGACGGGGAGCCAGAGAGGGCGGAGAGAGAGAGAGAGATCGGTGTGTGTGTGTGTGTTCTGGTATGAGTGTGAGGGGAGGGAAGGGGAGGGTTTGTTTGAGGGAGAGGGGTAGTTTCGGTATTTATGTGTCTTATTTGACCAGTCAACGGAGGTGAGGGGTATATATGGAATTAGGATCTGTAGCGAACTCCTTATCTGAGATTTGGAAATAGTCTCTCCTTAAAATGGAATAACATTTGGTTTTGGAGGGTCCTAAAGGAAAAATCC
This sequence comes from Campanula takesimana, assembly GCA_026119855.1. NCBI lineage: Eukaryota > Viridiplantae > Streptophyta > Magnoliopsida > Asterales > Campanulaceae > Campanula > Campanula takesimana. The sequence goes on from JAOWBW010000110.1 coordinate 2,186, forward strand.
CTTTTTTAATTGGAGTGCGACGGGTCTACTATTGATGTAGCCAATGAAATATCACCACCACATCTTGTATCCTTTATTTTGTACTCCCTCCGTCCCGGAGTAAGAGTCCTACCCCTTATTTGCACGCTTATTAATAAACATTGGAAGTGATGTAAATGTTGTGAGTGTAAAAGTAAAGTAGGAGAGGGAATGGGTGTGAGAGAATTGTGAATTGATTGGTGTTGTGAGTATAAAAGTAAAATAGGAGAGAGAATGAGTGGGGTGAATAGTAAAGATTCTTTGACATTTTAGGAATAAGACTTTTACTCTGGGACGTACTAAAATGGAAAGTAGGACTCTTATTTTGAGGCGGAGTTAGTATTTTTTTTTTTTTTTTTTTTTTTTTTGTAAGCTTAGCATTGATTGCCCTTTGGAAATAAGGCTTTAAGCCAAGGACATACTAAGCATGATCAGGCTTTAGCGTTGACTTGGGAGTAGTTGATCAAGTGGGCGGCTTGGCCCAACAGCAAACACAAGGATTGACGTGCTCGGTGAAAACAAGATGGTACACGTGCTTGGCAATTTTCTTGGTAAATGTAAAAATGAAGTGGTTTTTTTTGAGAACACTTAAATCTGTCTCATAGAGACGAGTTGACCCATGACCCGTTTAGTACATTTTCCATGAAGCATAGAATCTCAATCTATACTTCACTCAAAATCTACAATGTGGCAGCGACTCATGGCAAAAAAAAATTGTTTTTTTTTTTTAGTTTTTTTTGTTTGCCAAAAGTGACACTTAGTATAACTAATTGTAACAACTGTATTACTTATAAGTAACATTGTTATAAGTAAATGTAACACCTGTTTTATAAAAAAAAAACTTATTTTACTCATCTTTCAACTGTAATACTAACTATAAATACGTGTAACAGTAAAAATAACTAAATGTAATTATCTTAATACTGAAATGTAACAGTGTTATTGCAGAATAATATTTTTTTAGTATTTTAATTTTATATTTTTGAAAGAATGTAACATTTGAAAAAAAACAATTTATATACATGAATATAATTGTTTGTACAAATAAATGTAACACTTTAGTAGACAAAATTGTAACAGATTTCTATAAAAAATGTAATACTCTTACATGTATCATGATAATTGAACCCATTGTAACTTATTATTAAAACCATATGGATATACTATTATAGAGATAATTGCAAGAAAAACCTTATACAAGTTTTTTAATTGCAATTTAAACCTTTGACATATATAAATTGCAAGAAAAACCTTCAACCAAGATTTTTGTTGCAGTTTAAACCTTCCAGTTAACTAGTTAAAAAAAAAGTTTAGCGAAATGCACTTACACCCCTTAGTTATCCAATCTCTAGTGTTCCTCTAAAGATCAAGTTTTAGGGATTTTTTTTTATCTTTTACCAAACTCAAAAATTATAATTCACATGAATATTTAAAATATGTGTGTTTTTAATCTTAACATCAAATGCTAACATGAGTTACACATTTATTTAATATAATGTATATTAAAAAAATTACTTATTTCATTTAAATTTAACTTGTCTTTTAATTAAAAATAGTTCTTTATAGAATGAATTTTTATTTAGTAAAGATTTCTTTTAATAAATCAACATGATAAAAAGCTTTTTGTAGCTCTCTCGTTAATATTAAAAACTATGAAAAAGCTCTCATGGTAAATGTTGTTATAATCATTCTAAAAAGTGGTTGTAAGAAAATACAAGCAAGTAAAAATATTGTTCTTAAAAAAATGACTTGTCAGTGATGAACTATTTAATGAGATGTAGGAAATGTGAAAAGTTAATACAATATTTCAAATAACACAATTTTTACTATTTATGTTTATCTTGTTTTTATGTACAAATAAGTATAATATTATTAGTCTAATTGATGCTAGTTTAAATAAAATGTGTAGCTCCTGGTACCCTTTATTGTGAAGAGTAACACAAATTTTATTTAAGATTAATCACACTAATTGGTATAATAATTTTTCTGATTAATCAAATTATAAATAAAAAAATATAAAAAAATGAATTTTGAGAGAAACTTGAAACTGAATAAAATTTAGTGGTTAAAGTGCATTTTTGTAAACTTGTATTTAACGACTAATTGGACGAAGGTTTAAATTGCAACATAAATCTATGTAGAAGGTTTTTTATGCAATTTATTTACGTCGAAGGTTTAAATTGCAATTGAAAAACTTGTACAAGGTTTTTCTTGCAATTATCTCTACTATTATACAAGTAAACGTAACTGTTTTACGATGTTATTATACAAGTAAAATGTAACATTCGTTTATAAAAATTGTTACCTTCTTAATTTTACAATGTTACTAACACAAGTGTTTTTAGTTCTAAAGTGTAAAGGGTTGAATTATTACTTTTCTATATATATGTGATACAATTATGTATAAACGCTGTTACATATACTCCCTCCGTCCCACCCGAAATATGACGTTTTGCCATTTTGGGTGTCCCACTCGAAATAGGACATCCCAAAATGGAAATCTTTTATTACTTTTTTATTAGTAGGACCCACTTGTCATACTCACAACAACTTCTCATTTATTATTCCCCACCCACTTTCTCTTTCCTTCATACTCACAACACCTACTTTTCAAACAACTTTTTATAATAAAAGATTATTATTCTTTAATCCCCGTGTCGGGACCAAAAATCCTATTTCAGATGGGACGGAGGGAGTAAGTAACATGTTTGTTACATTTTTTTATGGGAATGGGACAGATAGAGGAGTTTGACGATGTTAGACGTGTGAGAGTAGTTGATGGTAGATGTCCGTTCAATGGAAGGGTGGTGAAGTGGGATAAATGAAAGTATGGGGGAGCTTTTTTAAGACAAGGAAACAAAACAAGTCAAGTACAGTTCGGGGTAAACTAAACTAAACTTGTTTGTGGTTGTCAGTAACCGATGTTGAAAAAAACCTAAACAACGCCTCCATCTTGTTTGACAAAAAAAAAAAAAAAAAAACGCCTCCATCTTCTTCTCATCGAATGAATTAGTGGCTGGTCTTAAGCTTCTTTGGCGACCACCGGATGAATTGCAGATCAGATCCGGACTCGATCGGCTCCAACCCACCCCGGGGCACCAAAGCATGTCGGGAATCCGATCGAGACACAGTTGAGATCTTTCAAACCGATTCCAATCTCCGTCTCTCCCTTATCGATCAGATCCATTCTCGTTCCATTTTTACTGATGTCGTAATTGTTTTTACAAGGTATGGTTGTTGATCTTTTAGCATTTCATTTGATTTTGTGACTTACAGTTATGATTTTTCTGTTTTACTCTTTAGGAAATATATGATCTTGGTTTGTTAGTTTTTGATGGGAAATAGATGATATTTTTAATGAAATTGGTTGAAAGTTTTGATTTTTCTACTTTCTTTTTATCTGTCGGTTCAATTTTTCAGTTCATTTGGATTGTACGAACTCTCTTCGGGTCCGATTTTCCTTTAGGTTCGATTGTAAGGACTCCCGATATATTGAAATCATGATTTATCTTTAACATCAATTAAAGTTTTGATTTTTTTAGCTATTGAAATATTTCAATTTTCATACCCCAATTGTGTTTTCCCATGAATTTCACTTCATATCTGTGTTATTTGGTTCAAAATCATATCTTAGTGCTATCTTCATTTGAAGCTTTTTTTAATCAATGAATTTTCCTTTTAGTTTCAATTAACTTTAAAGGCGAACTGAATTATGTCTGGGAGAATGTAGTTGTTTAAGTTATTAAATGGTCAACATTGTGCACAAGCTATTCAATCGCCTTTCTTACTCATTAGTTCTCATAGTTATGCTCTGACCGGTCATTAAGATTGGAGATTTGCATATTCAAGATTGAATCTTTGTTGAAGAAGTAATTACTTTTTAGTTTTTTTTTTTTTTCTTCTGAAATCTAAATACCTAAAGTCATATTTTGTTTTGTGTTTCATGAAAGATTCAAACAATCTTCTGCAAATTCTTCTTACCTGTAATTTTTTGTCAGCATTATTCTCTACTTGCAACATGGGTAGGGGAATCAAGGAAAGGAGAGGGCCCTTGACCAGGGGCGGTCCGATTAAATTTGGTGCCCTAAGCAAATTTTCTAGTGAGGCCCCATAAATTAGTGTCTTTTAAAAACAGTTTCTGAAAAGAAAAAGAACGAATTATTGAATTGTGTTGTGTCTAGGATTAACATACTCATTCAAAGAGAGTTGTTTGGTGGATTGGGGCTGGATAATTGGGCCTATCACCAATGCATTGGGTAATAATTTTGGGCCCCAAAAATCAGCATTTTTTTGGATGCCCTAAGCGGGTGCCTTAAGCGGGTGCTTCATTTGCTTACTTGATGGGCCACCCCTGCCCTTGACGTCTCAACGTAAGTTCATTAGCCAAATTCTTTTTTCTTGTTCATTTTATTTTCACCAACACCATCAAGAACATCTTCGAAAGTTGAAAGATTGATGACTGTCAAATAAACTTTTTCAGATTATTATATAAATTTATATACATGTTTATATACATATAAGTTGTTTCCGCATCAATTACATGCACTTTCGCTGAAGTTTTCGACTCTCCGATTTTAAAGGTATTATCACGGAAACCTCAATTCCAACTGATAATCTAGACCAGGCTGCATCGTGAGTACACAATATTGTAATAGGTTAGCTTGACTTGGGCCCTTTCTTTTGAATTAACGTTGTGATGTTTACTTAAAACAAGCTCCCCAATGGCTTCAGCCAACTTTATTATTTGTACTTAATCTTCAGTTGGTCTTTTGGTCAATGTTTGACTTGAAATTTCTTCGTTCCTGCACCCTTTCTAGCTCGCGCTTTTGCAGGTTATGCAGAGTTCTGAACCCATTTTATTCTGACCATCGATCCATGGACTCGTTTTTTTTTTTTTTTTTTTTTTTTTTAAACAGGGCGGTTATGGACTTCCTTGCTTGATCATGACTTAATGCCGCCAAAGTATCATACTGTTTGACATGACTGCGTGGCTTATTTACTCATTTCCTATTCCCTTGCCATGAGCGGGCAATGGGTTTGTTCTCACGTTATTGTTGCCTCCCTCAGTCAGTATACCTTTCTTCATAAATCTGTTGAGCAACTTCTTTAGTTGAAAGCAATCTTTGGTGGGGTGATGGACTCTTCTATGATAATGGCAATAATCCTTATTCTTAAGTATTTCTGTCGTGGGCTCTTGTCGTACTGAAGGTTGACGTCCCCATTGTGCACCATGTTCCTTAAAGCATCTAGTAGTTGCGGCATTGGGAACGGAAAGTCTGGAACATCTTCAATCCTTGCCTTAATGGACCTTTCATCAGTAGAACCAAATCTTTGTCCGCGGTTTTCTGTCTACCGCTACTTTTGCAGAACGCTTGTTGTATTTTTGATACTTGGCTCTAACTCCGCGGTATTGCCCCGCGCCAAGGAGTGCGAGGTGCAACTAGATTACTAGCGGCATCTGAAAGCTCATGGAATGTCTTGAATTTGTGGTTGGCTAAAAACTGTCGAGAAGTCTCATCCATGGCCTGAACGCAATGATGTACTAGCTCGCCTTCAGGTGCAGGGCGTACTAAATCAAGAGACCTTGCTGAAAATCTCTTAACAAAATCGACTGGCTTTTCCTCAGGCTCTTGTGCATAGAAGAACTTGGCATAAAAATGTCGGGTGAGTTCATTAAAGTCATAAATGTCATCCTTGTTCAGACGATAGAACACGTATAGGCTTTGCCAGCTAGGGATGTTGGGAACTCCCGCAAACACAGGCTGCTGTTGCTGGCGTGGGGCCAAGTGTCTCCAAATATCTTTGAACATGTTCATGCGGGTTTGTGTCATCGCCAGTATTTTTTGGAAAGTCTCTAAGTTTGTATTTCTCAGGGTAAGGTTGGCATGTGATGCTAGCTGGAAAATGTTTACATGCAGAATGGTCTGAGGAAGAAGACGCTCCACTGCGGGATGAAAAAGCTTACGTGCATCGTCAAAGGTCAAATAACCAAGAGCATCTTTTGACCATCAAACAAAAGTTGCACATGCTCGCGAGTAAGTTGAATGACCTGTCCCTCTGCCCCCGCGACTTCAGCTGCCGTAGAGGATTCAACATCATCGTCAACACGCAATGCCTCCATGTTTGTCCCTTGATCCATCAGACCCCTAGTCGTGCTTTTCTTCAGCGGCATGTGGATACCACCCAGCGGGAGTCGCCAAATGTAGATAGGTAAGAAAAAAAGATAATGCGGAATTAAAGATGCGTTTCAAAGTTGGCGTTACACAAGAACCACCAAGAGTAATTGAATGAAGGGAGTGAGGATAGGGACTAATCAAGGTAGGAGAGAACAAGTATTGCGGGAGCAGAAGTATACGTATGGTTACTGTAGCTGACATCGACAACTGAGCCGGGTATTTATAGGAGTCAGAGCTGTACGGATTCCGTACCGCACGTTATATCTCACGTGAGTCCGTAACCCGCGCTGGCAAACTCCCATTGGGCCTGCTCATAGTTATTAAAGACACAAGGCGCAAAAGGTGTGCACGGAGCCTAGTCTCGCACCTAGGCGCGCTTTTGATAACTATGGTGCATCCCATAGTTATTAAAGGCCCAAGGCGCACCAAGGCACAAAAGGTAAGACCCGAAGCCTAGGCGCGCGCCTAGGCGGGCTTTTGATAACTGTGGGCCTGCTCGATTTTGTACACAGAATGGTGTTGCGTGTCCCATTGTGGGGACCAGTCCCGCAATTCTCCTTTTAATCCTGATTAGGCCACGTGTAGTCCCCTAATAGGGCCACGTGGCTAATCCGCTATCCTAGCCTCCAAACCAAAACTCCTAGATGGTTCCCAAATGCGGAAGGAAAAGGGTGCCCGTGACCTTGTTCAAGTCATGGTACCGCGGATAACGTAACCTTTGTTACTCCCGCACTGCGGTAACAGCGGGGATGCCTTACGACCTTATCTAAGCTAAGGATTACCAAAGATATAGTAACTACTCCCGCAGTATAAAGTCATAACTGCGGGAAATAGGAAAGAGTCATGTTCGCCGCGTGGTGCGGTAACACAGGTGACACGTGTCAGGGTTGTCTGCCACGCTTATTCAGGAGCGGCCCGCGGAAGTCATGTGCTGCGGATGATAGGTATCCTACACTATCAATCTCCATAAAAATTTAATGGTTATTGATAATGTTTCTATTGATGATTTAATAACTATTTTTAAAATTTTATAGAGATTAATAGTTAAGCATAAAATGCTAGTCAAAGTTCAAATAGATTTGACTAAAAGTAACTATAAATGTGAGATGGACGGAGTAATAAATATGTTACCTCCTTGGGCCCTTCCTTCCGTTTCCCATTGATTCTGAAATTGTAAAAGAACTCCATTAAATACTGAGTAAAAGTTAAAGACTAAGATATTAAAGGTGGGCGTTTGGTAGGATTTAAGGGTGGTATAATCAATACTCCTTACACAAATTGATCACATTATCCCCTCCGTATTGATCCGAATGGATGTAGTAGGATAAAATGTCATGCAGATATGTGTGTATTTTCACAGAAGTTTTGTTCTTGTATTTAAGTTTAACTGCTCTGTCAGGGAACTTGGGCCAAGACATCACACAGGAAAATAACATTACAAGTGAGAACAAAAACATGGATTTGCCATTGTTGAGCTCATCTACACTACTTAAAGCTACAGACAACTTTTCAATCAAATCATAAGCTTGGAGAGGGTGGGTTCTGACTGGTTTACAAGGTGAAAACAACACAAACATTTATGAGGGTGTGGGTGTATTCTAGAATGTTATACTAATGTCTAGTCAACGCCTATAGATTTACTTGGAATTTAAATAATTGAAATGTTTATCAACATAAACCTAAATCGTAGACTGAGCTGAAGTTCTTCCCTTTCATGTTTAACAATTATGCCCGAGGACATGTGACGTTTTAGATGCACAAAGTTGCAACACTGATACACTAGCGAGAATGATAATTCACATTAAAGGGAAACTTTGCTTTGTTCATCAAGTTTCTTGATTAAGTAGTTTATTATATGCATGAAAAAGGAAGAAAAACTACATCAAATAACATGGTTTTTTGCCCTGCAGCCCTGCTGCCCTGCATCTAACAAGAGGAAAGCTTTGCAAGTAGGCACAGAATCTTCTTGGTTTTTCGATAAAACATGGCACATGGCACATCAAATGTAACATCGTATCCACGTTGGATCTTTAGGGTAAGCTATTAACAGTACAAGAGATTGCTGTGAATAGGCTCTTGAAGAACTCCTCTCAGGGTCTTCAAGAGTTTAAGAACGAAATTCTATTAATTTCCAATTTTCAACATCGGAATCTTGTCAAGATTATTGGATGCTGCCTTGAAGGAGAAGAGACAAGTTTACGAATATCTGCCCAACAAAAGCCTGGACACCTTCGTTTTTGGTCAGACTTTCAGAATACACCACTTAAATGCTTATTCAGCAATCAAGTAGTCTTGAAATTTTAAAACTGACATTATATTTATATGGATCAAATGTTATGCAGATAATGAAAAGAGAGTGTTGCTCACATGGCAACATCGTGTTTCCGTAGCTCTAAGTATAGCAAGGGGACTGCACTATCTTCACTACGACTCCAGATTAAGAATTATTCATGGCAACATCGTGAGCTGAACCCCAAAATTTCAGATTTCGGCATAGCAAGATTTTTTTTGGAGGGGATCAAAGCGAGGGAAGGACAACACACGACGTCGGAACATAGTAAGTCATTTGGTGGAGGTAGTTCCCACTCCAAATGTGAACTAACAATAACAAAGCTAGCAGCTAGATAGTCATTATCATATATATGGTGTTTACGTATAGCAGGCTAATGCCAAGATCATTACACCTACAACAAACTAGATCATTACACCTACAACATATTAAGAATTAGATGCACAAAGCAGCAACACTGGTACACTAGTGAGAATGATAATTAACATTAAAGGGAAACTTTGCTTTGTTCATCAAGTTTTCTTGATTAAGTAGTTATTTTATATTATATTACATAATGGCTTAATTGTAAATATTTAGGAAGCTAAGGGTATATATGGAATAACTGGAATGGTTAATGCTTACCTTTTATAACTGGTAAGGGAATCCGTTTAGGAGAGGATCGTGGGTTGCGTATATGAAATTATGGTCAACCGCTTGATAGAAGTTAAGAGTCAAGAGCTGCACACATACATACAGAGAGAGAGAGAGAGAGAGAGAGAGAGAGAGAGAGAGACCAAAGAGAAAGAGATAGATAGACGAGTTCTATTGTTCTACAGACGAGTTCTATTGTTCTACGGCGACCGAAGGAAATCGTACACCGAGGAATTTCTGGATTCTGTCGAATCTGTTGTACCTAGAAATCAAATCATAAGGTGAGTTTTTTTTAATTAGATTGGTGGAGTGATTTGCTGTTATTGTTGTTTGTGGATTAGACAACTATGACTAAAACTAATGCATCTTCTAATGGGTAATTGAGGTACTAGTTTTAATGGATGCAACCATACTTCTGAGTTATGATTATTTCCGTAAGTAGCAGCCAGTTAATCATTGAAGACAATTTCTTTCTTGTTAATGTTTACAGAATGTTAGTATTAGGCGAATGCATTTGTAGGGATACTGAGGTAGTCCTTATTCATGTAATCATTAGCATTGTGTAATTAATAGTAAAGGGTGAGGAATGAAATTGGTAAACGAGGACAGGAACATTGAGTAAATTGCAACCAAATTAGCACTAGTCTGCAACCAGATTGTAAGTAAATATAATAAGATAGATTTTGAGGTGTTACATGTATTATGGTACTTTAGTTGTTTACATTGATAAGTCCTTATAATTTCCTTATAGGTTCAGGGAATTATAAATCGTATGGACGGATTGCTTAGTTTCTTGGATCGTTTGAGGTAAGTGACTTTTGCCTTTTCTAGCATTTTTAAATAATTGTGGATTTACGAAATTTAGTTATTTTAACCGTCTTTTAAAGTAAACTATTTATTTTTAAATATCTGATTTCATAAACCTGGACCAAGTATGTGTTTTTCTTTATTGTAAATGAAGGCATTGCAGTAATTTATTGAAAGCAATTGTACTGTGTTTACCAAATGTACGAGACTGCATTGCTTTAGTGGAATCGATTGTACTGTTTTATCGGAAAGTGATTACAATGTGAATGTTTCGAAAATGTTTTTATATGCTTCCAGTTGACTATGTTAATGGACTCCGAGTATGGAGATGTTTCGGTGTTAGACCCAAGTTCCGGAACTAGGTTTTCGATTGACCCCCTTTACATAGGGAATTACTGGGCCCCGCCACCGGGACAAGTGTGGTTACTGGACCTCGCCACTAGGTTAAATGTGGCTACTGGGCCCCGCCATAGGGATAAGTGTGGTCATAGTCTCTTTAACTGTTTGCGTGAACTGTATTAAATTGTTTACGAAAAATGTTTTACTGAAATGTCTTTAAAGTACTTCTTGTAAACGTTCTTAAATGCTACATATCGGTTTTTAATCTCCAAATATTTGTCTTACACTACTGGTCCAACTAGTGGAGGTTTTGGTTACTTGTTGGGCTTTGCAGCTCATTCCTTGCTATTTTTCAGATAATTAGCGGTCACGAGTGTGGAGCAGCTACAATGGATGGGAAGTGACTGAAGGGACAACAGACTATAAAAGTACTAGCTTATTTCATTATTTCAGTAATGTATTCCGGTGACTATTCCAGTTATGGACTCTTTTTGAGTGGATTAGGATTATTGTAACGAGTGCCATTTTTGGCTTAGAGAACGTTACGTATGCATTTAATTGTGGAGATTTAATCGTTTTGGTTGACAGTAATGATTGAGGTTAGACTCCTCTGAATTCCTTGTAGTCAAGGTTAGTGTGGTTCAAGTGTTTAATTCGTGAATTGTTAAGTGAGACCTTGCAGGTTTTTGGGTTTTTCCTCTGTAGCTTGTGGTTGTTGTCACGCCCTTGGCACGTGCCTTGGGCTGGGGCGTGACAGGTGAGGATGTACATCACAAATACCTTGTTGATGAAGAAGAAGAAATTCATTCGAGCATTCTCTCTACATTTAAAATGCAGACGAAAGGCTATTAATCTTAATCTGAATCATGAGACAAAGAGCAATCCTATAAACAATGACACCGAGTTTCTCCTACATTTCAAATGCAGATCCAATTTTACCAAGTAAGAGAGAAACAATAGAATCGAATTATGCAATTAGCAAATAAACACACAAAATACAGAAACTACTTCAAAATTTAGATCCATGTTAGGGATAGTTAAACGAAATTACTGATTCAATCGGTGTTCTAGAACCCTAAAATCAGTATCAACTAATGCGGCATTCCAATCCATATAATACATAGTGAATAACAAAAGGGAAAGAATCATAGAGTACAAACCAGTAAGCGACGGAAAAAAATTGGGCAGGTCGGTTGAAGAATTGCTCTGGAGCAACTGCGCGAACAAAGAGAGACAGAGAGTGATGGAAGAGCGTGTAATTCAACTATGAGTCAGTTTAGTAAAACATAGTCCTCGCTTGATTATGCTTAAGCCTTAAGCCCAAGCCCAGACTGAGCCATGTTGCCATTAGCCCATTATGATCACAAAGTCCAAAATTTTACGGAATTGTTAACTGGGCAAGGGTAAATATAAAGTCACAAAAAAAAAAAAAAAAAAAACTCACAAAATTTGGCTCACAAAATGATGTGTCAAGATTTTATTGGTGCTTTTAATTAGAAATTTATTGCATTTTAATGGAATTATTAATTTATATCACTTTATTTAGTAAAGGCACACCATCATCACTTGATACGTAAACGTATTAGTACGCCCTTTCTGCTTCCACTAACACGGTGTACTACATATTTAAATATAATGGGTTGTATAACATGAATTTCTCCATACTCTTGTCGTGAGACAATTATACTATTTTTTATGAGTTGGTTTTGAGGGAAGTTATAAAAAAGTCAACTTTTTAACCCTTAAACCTTAAACCCTAAATCCTAAACCTTAAACCCTAAATATTAACCCCTATAAAAGCAGGACTTTTTATAACTTATAGAGAAACTAGTTTCACCCAAAATTTTCTCATTTTTTATCACAATAATATCAACTTATTCTGTTTAATTTATTACAGATAATTTTACATTTAATATAAGTGAATTTTAATTAATTAATGATTATTTTAATAAAATTTCAATAAATGTAATTAAGATATCATAAATTCTTAGTTTATTACAAAAATATTACCAATAATAATTTTAATTTTATTAGTACAATTTTTTTATTAAAATCTTCAAATTTCAATTGAGTTTAAATTAATTTTTTAAAGCATAAAATATGCTAATAAAAAATATTAATTAATTTTCAATTGAGTTTAAATTAATTTTTTGAAGCATAAAATATGCTAATAAAAAATATTAATAAATTAATTAATTGCATGTTCTTTTGATTTGTTGAATTTGAAACTAACAGAATAAAATTAATTACGTAAACTTATTTCATATTACCAATTTTAAATTCATAACCATGATGGATTAACTGAAATTTATACATCCAGAATTAAGTGCGTTCTATCTTTTATTGGTGCTTTTAAAGAGAAAAGGGACCTAATTTGTTACATATTAGTTTGGTCAAAGCAAAAAGATGAATGGAAGAATAGATACCAACACTTAGGTGAAACGAGGCCACTTAACACATGGTGAGGTCGTTCTTTTATTCAACCAAATGACTTCGTTTGGTTAAATGGTCCACGTGTATAAGTAATTTTGCCAATTAGGATGCCCAGTTAACAATTCCGTTAAATTTTGAACGAAAATGTAACGGAGGTCGTATTTGCGGGTCCAAAAGTTGAGTATAGAGACATAATTGCCAATAAATTGGTCTAAAGGCATATCTGCATGTAAACCCTAAGTACAGGGGTACAAATTCCCATTCTCCCGTGGATTACCTCAAAATAGTAAAGAATCTTTACTATTCTTCTCACTCATTATCTCTCTTACTTTACTTTTACATTCACAAACATCAATCAATTTACTATTCTTCCCACTCATTCTCTCTCCTATTTATTTTTTCATACTCACAAACACATCATTTCATTATTTATCTCTCTTACTTTTTCTTAATTTGTGTGCCCAAAAATTTAGTCCACGCTAACTAGAGACGGTGGGAGTAGTTGTTTCAAAATATATACTCCCTACGTCAATTTATTTAACGGGTTTTTGTAACAAAATTGGTTAAAAACCTTCTCCCCTATTTCTCTCTCTTACTTTTCCATGGTTTGTGTTCAAAAAATTTTGGTCCCAGTTAATTTACGTGAAACGGAGGGAGTATTCAGTAATTTTACGGTTTGTGAACGACAACACCCTGTGAAAATGAAAATGAAAATGAAAAAGTGAAACCCTTGCCCCCGCCGGCGGCAATAGCTTGCTCCGGAACTGGAGGGTCCAACTGTTTCCATCCGATCGGTCAGAGTGACGTTTTACCAAATGAAATTTGGAGGTGGGAAACAAAACCGTAAGAAAAAGAAGAAGAAGAAGATGTAATGTGGTGTTATTGTTGAAATCACCAGCAATATCTTCTACATTTGCTAGCCGATATGTTTATGAAGGATGTAATCTAGGCGGAAATCCGGATTTGGAGTTTGGAAAAAATCCAAATTGAACAACTTTTGCCAACTGGATTGGCTTTGAATTCAACTGGTTTTCAGGGAGCCATGTAAACCAAAGGTAAACAATTCATTCGATCAGTACCCCTAGAAAAATAAAATCTACTGGTATGATTTAGGTTACATTTCTCAACTTCAGGGTTTAAATATTTGACTTTTTGATTTTGTTTTTTCTTACTTTTCTGAAATGATAATTATAGGGTTACATTTGATGCCTATCAAAATTCTCCCTAATTTGAGTATTGTATGTATAATTGAAAGAGAGAAATGTTAAGGAAAATGATGGGCGCTGAAATTTATACAAACCTCAAGGATGGGCTTGGATAATTTGATTTGTAGCAAATCCATATGAATATGTTTGCGTAGTGTGAATTTAGCTCAATGAACAAATATTCAAATCCGTGCTCTGTTATATTCAAAGTGGAACCTTCTACTACAAGTGATGTCTAGTCTAGGAAGACTTGTAAGCTTGACTTGATCATGGGAGTCATTTTCATTGGGTATAATGGCAGATATTGTTGACATTGTGAGCGAAACTTGACGTCTTGGTTGTCAATGATTTGCCAAATTCCATTTTGCTTCCAACTCTTGAAAATTTCCTGACCATACTTCTCTGAAACTTAGCCGTCCAAATTACCTAGTCATCTAAATTACTGTAAACCATAGATTGAGTAACCAAGACGTTAAGGACTTTGGTTGCTGTTTGATAGATAGTCACGATAACTGTTTTGTATGGTAGTATATATTTTTGGTGGTTCATGAACTGCTCCCCCACCCCTAACCCCCCAGCCCCGAGAGGTAATGTTGTGAAGTTCAGAGAAGATTCCTCTAACTTCCAAATGTGAAGATTTTAAAGTCTTTGCAAAAGATGCCACACTAAGTTGACTAGTAACTAGTAAGTGTATTTAGTTTAAGTCTTTCGTCATTTATTTTATAAGTAAACAAGAAAGAGAGAAGCAGAGATAGGTGAGATGAAACGCTTCATGACCACACTAATACTTCTATCTGTCATATGTTTCATTTCAGCGGTGGTAGATGCGTTGGATAATATAACAACTACTCAATTCATGAAAGATGGAGATACCATGATTTCGTCTAATGGAAGCTTTGAAATGGGATTCTTCAGCCCAGGTAACTCCAAGAAGAGATATGTGGGTATTTGGTATAATAAAATTGTAACCACAAGAACTGTGGTTTGGGTTGCCAATAGAGAAGTGCCAGTGAACAACACTTCTGGAATGCTAAAGGTCATACATCCTGGAATTCTCGTCCTTGTCAATGGCAACAACGATACCATATGGTCTACCAACACATCAAAAACTGCCCAGAATCCATTTGCAGAGTTACTTGATTCTGGAAATCTTGTGATTAAAGATGCAAATGTCGAGAACCCAAACAACTTCTCGTGGCAAGGCTTTGATTATCCGAGTGATACTCTTTTGCCTGGGATGAAGATGGGAAAGAACTTTGTAACAGGTATAGAAACGTTTATTTCATCATGGAAGAGCGCTGATGATCCAGCTCAGGGTAGTTATTCTGCTCATTGCACTGTTACTGGATACCCACAAACTACTCTGCAAAATGGTTCAACTTTGCTGGCTCGATCAGGCCCCTGGAATGGTCTTCGATTTAGTGGGAGCTCAAATTTAGTCCCTAATACCATTTACACATACGAACTGGTGTTCAATGAGAAGGAAGTTTACTACAGCTTTCACCTGCTCAACAGCTCAATTGTATCACGGTTCGCGTTAAACCCAAATGGTTTGGCACAACGCTGGACATGGGTGAATCGAACACGCGACTGGGTGATTTACTTGGCTGCACCAATTGATAACTGTGATTACTACGCACTTTGTGGTGCTTATGGGAGGTGTAATATCGGCGGTGCACCAATTTGTGGATGTCTGAACAAGTTTGTTCCACGAAACAAAGATCAGTGGGATAGCACTGATTGGACGGATGGGTGTGTCAGGAGGGTAGCCCTGGATTGCGAAAATGGGGACGGATTTCTCAAGTATGAGCGCCTTAAATTGCCTGACACCAAGGATTCCTGGTTCAACACAACCATGACACTGGAGGAATGTGGGACTGTATGCTTGCAGAACTGCTCGTGTTCGGCCTATTCAAATTTGGACATAAGGGGGGCAGGAAGTGGCTGCTTGCTTTGGTTTGGAGTTTTGATGGATATCCGAGAGTTCTCTCAAGGTGGTCAAGATATCTTCGTAAGGATGGCATCATCTGAGTTAGGTTAGTTGAATTTTTTTATGTTTGCCTATATCTTAATGATTTTACAATTTACAGAAGCTTATTTCTTTACTTGAATTTCGTTGGTCAAATGTTGATCGATATTTGATGCTTTATTCTTTTGGGCAAATTGCAATTTGGTTACCCAGGTTTATACCACCTTTGCAAATTTGATTCTCAAAATTATAAAGTTTGCAACCGACTCTTATGATTGACATTTTTTTTTGCAAATTGGTATAAAAACTAACAAAATGTTAGTTTTTGACCAAAAAAGAGTCATATGCCATTCACATGACCTTTTAGGGGTATCGTTGTTTTTTCTCTAGGAGAATAAATAATATATTTGCCGTTAGTCACGATCCCTTCTTCCTCTCGTACTCCACCTCATTAATTTTGATTTCTTCACGTAATCTACATACGTCTTTGTGGCATTGTTCTTCGGGAGAGCGATTGGGGACTGGTTAATGCCGGAAAAGAGACTGGAAAAAGTCTGAAAAGAGTAGATTAGAACGGAATTTCTTCAATTTCGACGAAGTTTCGGTCAGACAAGTAATTATTTTGATGTGTGGACATACTGAAGTGGAAATGGACGAAGAAGGGGTGAGCTTTGTTGGGGTCTTGGGTTAGAAAATGGCTTTGACGGAGGAAGGCGCAGAAGAGAGAGTCAGAGGAGGAAGTACAGAAGGTGGTGTCGGTGAAAGGCGGGGAATGGGTAGATGTAATTAGCATTTTCTATAAAGATTATAATACCTTTACAAAGTGGAGGAGAAAGCCCCCCCTACAACCACACTTGAACGTACCCTAAGAAAGTGACAAATGTACCCCTAAAAAAGTTGTGTGAATGTCACGTGACTCTTTTTCCGTAAAAAAACTAACAATTCGTAGGTTCTTATACCAAATTGCGGCAAAATGTCAAACATAGGAGTCGGTTGCGAAATTTAGATTATTGGGAACCAAATTGCAAAAGTGGTACAAACTCAGGTAACCGAATTGCAATTTGCCCTTATTCTTTCTTTCCTTTTTTTTCCGGGGTGGGGGAGCGGTTCTCAAACATGTTCAAGCTATCTTTAGTTATTTAAATCTCTGAATTTGTTGGTAAAGACAGTGGTGTAGTAACAGATATAAAATGGTTGTACTTGGTACACATAATACTTCATATGGGTCTCATAACATGTAGGAAAGGTTTGGTATACATAATAATTCACATGATACAACCCATGCAACATGAACTTGACAAAAACCACTTACTAGTACTCGACCAAACAAAGTCTAAACGTACTGACAAAACCACTCATATTCTCACTCTCTAATTCCCGTTTGAGGTTGAGTCGTTGAAGCAGTATAAATTGAGCAAGAGAGCCACTGCAAGCAATGGGCACCTGTTTTCATGCACTTGCAGCTTTGAGGCTTAAATCCTTTCAGTCCATTCATATATATATATATATATATATATATATACATGTATGTATATATATATACATGTATGTATATATATATACATGTATGTATATATATATATATATATGTATTTTCATGCACTTGCAGCTTTGAGGCTTAAATCCTTTCAGTCCATTCATATATATATATATATATATATATATATATATATATGTACATGTATGTACATACATACATACATGCATGTACATACGCACGTGCATGTACGTACTAACGTACGCACGTGCATGTACGTACCTACGTACATACGTGCATGTATGTAGGTACGTACATACGTGCATGTATGTAGGTACGTACATACGTGCATGTATACATATGTACGTACATACGTGCATGTATGTAGGTACGTACATACGTGCATGTATACATATGTACGTACATACGTGCATGTATACATATGTACGTATATACATACATGTATGTACATACATGTACATGTATGTATGTACGTACATACATACATGTATACATATGTACGTATATACATACATGTATACATATATACATGCATATGTATACATGTATGTATGTACGTACGTACATACATGTATGTATATACTACGTATATACATACATGTACGTACGTACGTACGTACATGTATGTACGTACGTACATACATACATGCGTACATACATGTATGTATCTACGTACATACATACATGCGTACATACATGTATGTATCTACATGCGTACATACATACATGTATGTATCTACGTACATAGTACATACATGTACGTACGCACGTGTGTACGTGCGCACGTACGCACGTGCACGTGCGTACAGCACGTGCGTACGTACGCACGTGCACGTGCACGTACACACGTGCACGTGCGTACGTACACCCGTGCACGTGCACGTGCGTGCGTACGTACGCGCGTGCGCGTGCGTGCGTGCGCGCGTGTGCGCGTGCGTGCGTGCGCACGTACACGTGCGCGTGCGTGCGCGCGCACGTACACGTGCGTGCGCGTGCACCCGCGCGTGCGTACACGTGCGTACGCGTGCCCCCGCGCGTGCGTACACGTGCGTACGCGTGCACCCGCGCGTGCGTACACGCGTGCGTACGCGTGCACCCGTGCGTACGTACACGTGTGTACGTACGTACATACACGTGTGTACGTACGTACCTACACGTGTATGTACGTACGTACGTACATACACGTGTAGTACGTACGTACGTACATACACGTGTAGGTACGTACGTACGTACGTACATACATGTATGTACGTACGTACATACACACATGTATACACGTGTATGTACGTACATGTACGTACGTACGTACATACACATGTAGGTACGTACGTACGTACATACATGTATGTACGTACGTACGTACATACATGTATGTACGTACGTACGTACATACATGTATGTACGTACGTACATACATACATGTATGTATATATATATATTTATATTTATATATATATATATATGTATGTATCAGCTATACACCGTTTAATTAGTTTTCGGCTATCTCAAGTAGCTAGAGCCTGAAGACAGACGTCTGCACCAGTTTCTATCAAAGCTCGATACACCCTTTCTTTATATGTGTGTTGGTGTGTGTTGGTGTGTGTGTGAAATGTGCACATCTGAAAGAAGAGCTTGTTTTTTATTCTGCAATGAAAATAGAATGTTAATAAATTAGCTTCAATCATGATAAAAGTTAAATTTTGGTCTTTGAACTTCTGGTTATGTAATTAATGTTCATTTATCTATGCTTAAGTAGTTGTTTTACGCCGTAAATAGCTACTCCCTCCGTCCCACCCGAATTAGGATTTTTGGGTTGGGCACGGGGATTAAGGAAAAAGTGTTAGTGGAGTAGGTGTTGTGAGTATGAAAAGTAAAGTAAGAGAGAGAAAGTGTGTTAGAAAATAATGAGTGGAAAGTTGTTGTGAGTGTGAATGTGGGTCCCATTAAATAAAACACTTCCATTTTTGGGTTGTCCTAATTCAAGTGGGACACCCAAAATGGAAATTTGTCCTAATTCGAGTGGGACGGAGGGAGTATATCTTATGAAATGACAAAAAAATGTAAGTGACAAATAGAACAATAAATTTACTCGAACAAATCTACTACAGCCAAGAACATTATATATAAAGACCAAGAAAGTTTACATGAAACCAGAAGTCGGTATCCCGACTATACCCCCAAATAATGCATGCAAGAGCCACAAGAGGTTGTCATGATCTGAATCTGCAGATCTGATAAACTCAAGGCAGATCTTGTGATCAAAGATCGAATGAGAGCAACTAATGCATTCAAGAGAGTTGTGACAAGCTATTATGATCCGACTCTATAGATCTGATAATCTCAAGGCTAGATAATGACATTGAGCAGGTTTAATAGGATTTGATTAAAGGCAGGCAAGAAGAAAGAGAGAACAAAACGATAGCAAGAAATTTGCTTTATGCAACCGAAATACCATCAGCTTGCCGAAGCAAGAAGAAGACTGTTAAGAGGGAGGACGGCTAATGTTCTATTTATAGAGACTAGGTTTGAAAATATCCAAAATATTTATCAATGGACGTCCATGATTGGATTCAGAAGATTTCCAATGGACGGCAAGGATTTCGCGTATAAAGAACGTTGTTCTTTTGACCGGTTTCGCTTGCCGGTCTATAGACAGGCCGGTTTATAGATTGAAAGCGAAACCGGTCAAAAGGACAGCCCAAAATCCTTGCCGTCGATTGCAAATCTTTCGAATGCAGTCATGACTGATTGTTGATATTACTTTCAAACGCAATCATACCAAATAGTACTCCCTCTGTCCCAGCCTAAGGTTCTTACTTTCCTTTTTGGTCTGTCCCACCCTAAGGTTCTTAGTTGCTTTATTACCTAAAATGGATAAAAGGACCCACTTGTCATACTCACAACCAAAACTCCCTACTCACTTTCTCTCTCTTACTTTACTTTTCACACTCACAACACTTCACTTTTTATTAATCTCCGTGCATAGTCAAACTAAGACTCTTAGGCTGGGACGGAGGGAGTAATATTTTCTACATTTGATCAAGTCTCTTGGTTGGTTTAAGTTATAGTAGTACTTCATCCATTTTGGAAATATAGTCTCATTTGATAAGTCAAACATTTTTCATACACCTTATTGAAAGATCAAAGATATACTTCCTTAATAATATAAATGTTACTCTACTAAATACGTACTAAACATATTTCACTTAGGTGAGTAAATATTTCAAAGGATAGTGAAGCACATATTTCACTTTGCCTAACGAATCATGGATGATTTGGACCACAGTGGTTCAGGCCTTATGAATTCCCAAACGCACACCAGTCGAGTTAAATCCACCCAAAATGCTAAGCGTATGTTATACTTCCAATTCCTCCCCACACGTAGCTAAAATACAAGAGGGTGCCCAAATATGAGATTGAAATGTCCAATCAAACACAGAACTGCAGTTATAATCAGACAGGTTTATGGTTTGATATACCAAACCATATATAGTTAATTGAATGCAAACTATAACGCTCTTTATACACGACCAATGACATTGCATCTTTACCGTGCAATACATTTATCTTTTGATTGTGATCCATAATATTTCAACCCCAATGTCTATAGATAGAACATGTTTGTCGTCCTACATCTCATCAGTCCTCTCCTTGCCTAGCATGATGATGGAAGTCTTGTTTTTCTGGCAAATTTCTGGCAATTCCGTGACAAAACTTAGCTCCATCTTGCTATTCTCTTATGTTTTTACTTCATTAGGTCTCATCCTATAAATTTTCTCAATCTCACAATTTTAGCTTTGAGATTATCAGATTTGTAGACTCAAATCATGATTTCTTCTAGGTTTTCTTTACTGGATGATCAGCATTCACCAATGTTTTTATTGCTACTATTTGTTTAGCTTCATCTCACGGTGTTTGACATCCGTAAGAGGTACAACGTACAACTTATTTTTACTAGGGCAGGGGGCAAGATAGAAGTAACCAATTGTCTAGAAGTTGCAGTCAGTTTCACCCTATAATTTGTGGACACGGAATGGATCTCGACATAGATACGTGGTATAGGACACATGACCTTCAAAATTCAAGACATAAGGAAAGCAAACAAAATTTGATGTCAGCTCTGCTGTTAAAAATAAATAAATAATGGTATTAACTTTTGATATTGGAACATGAAAGGAAAATACACTAACATAATCTGTATATATATTAAAAAAAAAAAAAAAAAAAAAAACGTTTAGTTTAATGGAAAAAATCAAAGTCGACACAAGTCAAAGTGTCATTTTATGACAATTTACTTTAAAAAAAATTAAAAAATACAAGTTTCCTAGAATTTTCCCTTAACTTTGGCATATTACCGCATCAGAGTAGCTTTTATTAGTTTCTTTCTTTCCTTTATGCCTTGATTTGATTTACTACATGCTTTTATTATTCGTTACTATTTTCGTATTTCATAATTTCTTATATTTTTAAAGTTATATAATTTGCTAAAAAACAATAGCTTGCGAAATGTTTATAGTATCCGATAAAATGTTACTTATGTTAGGTAGTTGGTGACTAAAAATTTAGGGTAATTTGAGAGTGGGTAAAAGCGTGACAGGACTGAATTTGCTAGTGTAACTATCACTCTTCTGATGATATGGAACTCTTCTGATGATTTGGAACTGAAGAAGAAAGATGCGCAATACTCGCTTTGTCCCATAAAGATGTTCCCATTTGTCGTTTTTGTTTGTCTAATTTCCATAATTGGTAGGTTAAAAATTGAACTTCCCTAATTGCCAACCAAGGTAGAAGAGAATGAGAGCTAACCAAGTAAAAAGATGGAGTAATGTAATAATGGAGTAATAAGTAAAACTCATTAAGGTTAGTGATGGAAATGAAAATAGGTTGTTAAACTGTTTGAGTAGTGAAATGAGACTACCATTTTGGGACGGAGGGAGTATTTATTTCTCGGTTTCTTCTTTTTAGTTTTCAGGTAGGTGACACTGCTACAATAATATAGTTATCATTTTTGAACTCTTGGTTTCTCCAGCAACATTTCACTAGCTTCTCTGGTTGTACCTTCACTGTGATTATCTGACACTCTTTTGGAATACACCTGACAGACGCACAATCTAGATCCAAAGGGAATGAAGGAAATATATTAAAAGTGATCTTGCCATTAATTCTTGGATTGGTTCTTGTTGGTGCTAGCCTCACACTGTATGCTTGGAGAAAGAAGAAGCAATTGCCTCTGCGAAGAGCAGGTAAAGGGCATGCTTATGAAAGTTTCTGGTCCATAAAATTTAAGAATCCCCATAATGGAAATATCATTTTTCATATTACAGGTACACTTGGAAACTACACGGAACAAGATTATAAGAATGACAGCAATAACGATGATCAGTTACCATTGTTTGGCTTATCTACATTAGTGAATGCTACCAACAACTTTTCAATCGAGAACAAACTTGGAGAAGGTGGATTTGGAGTAGTTTACAAGGTAAATTTTGTTGTCATCCTAGCGCAGTTTCTTGGAATGAATAATTTGATACCAGTCGAGGCAAAAATCACTTTTGAGTGGAATTAAGCAAGACCATCATTTGGTTTTAGTAGAAGATTAGGTGGATTTATACTTGCTGCCACTGTTAATTTTCAGGGAGTAATGGAAGATGGACAAGAAATAGCTGTGAAGAGACTATCAAAGACTTCAAGTCAAGGACTTGATGAATTCAAGAATGAAGTCATCTGTATTTCCAAACTACAGCATCGAAATCTTGTGAAGCTTAAAGGATGCTGCATTCAAGGAGATGAGAAAATGCTGGTCTATGAATTCATGTCTAACAAAAGTCTCGACTCGCTTTTATTTGGTAAGCGCCACCAAAATCATTAATGTTTTTTCTCATCTTTTTGAACAAGTAAACAATGCACTCTTTTACGCCTGTTCGTTTGTCCACATATCCAGTTAAAATGAAGCATAAATACATTTCTTCGTGTAGATGGAAGCAAGGGCATGATACTTGATTGGCCAAAGCGCTTCCACATTATCAAAGGGATTGCTCGGGGGCTTCTTTATCTTCATCAAGATTCCCGACTTAGGATTATCCACAGAGATCTCAAAGCTAGCAATATTTTACTTGACCACGATATGAACCCAAAGATATCTGATTTTGGCTTAGCTAGAAGCTTTGGAGGAAATGAAACTGGAGCAAATACAAACAGAGTAGTTGGAACCTAGTAAGAGCACCTCTTTCTATTTCATGGTATCATTTTAAATACTCCAAAACTAATACTTATGACAAAAAATCTTGGCACAGTGGTTATATGTCTCCAGAGTACGCAGCAGATGGACTATTCTCAGTCAAGTCGGATGTATTCAGCTTTGGTGTTATAGTCATCGAGATTGTTAGTGGGAAGAAAAACAGGGGATTTTTTAATCTAGACCAACTTCATAATCTTCTTGGCCATGTAAGTGAAGATCAGAAACCAAACTACCCTCTTGCCCAATAACCCCCCCCCCCCAAAGTCTCGAAAAGATTGTCTCGTTTGACTTTTAATGGTCAACACAAGTGAACATTGACCAAATATAATCACAATATAATCATATCAATTTATTTTGGCCATTATTTAAAAGTCAAACTGGACAATCTTTTTTGGAATGGAGGTAGTAATTAATAGCCTTCTCAAAATTGGTGATAAGATTAGTCTGTATAATGTATAATTTTATTTTCAGGCATGGAAACTGTATAAAGAAGGCAGGGCCCTGGAACTGGTGGATGCATCTCTAGGCAACTCATTGTGCGAACAAGAAATGCTGCGTTCGGTACAAGTGGGACTATTATGTGCACAGCAACGTGTTGAAGATAGGCCAGCAATGTCCACTGTGGTTACAATGTTGGATAGCGAGGGTGCTTTACCCCAACCTAAACATCCTGGTTTTTTCACAGATTTAAGTACGGTTGAAGCTGAACGTTCTTCCAGCAGCTCTGCACCACTTTCAGTCAATGAGGTCACAATAACACAATTAGCCGCTCGGTAGAAAGCAAATGTAAGAAATCTTAACTACTTAAATCTGTATAATCGAATAATTTCATCCTCCTGAGAATTTTCTTGAAAGATCTATTGAATGTACAAAAGTTTTGCATGACAGCGGTAAATAAGCAAAGGAATTATACCCATACCAAAATGGAAATTTACAGTGCGTCTGACTTTTGTTGTAGAGGTCTTTCCTTCGAAAAGGAGGGAGAGAAAATAAGTGCATTGAGTTTATGCCAGTTTTAGAGGGCCATAATTTAAACAATCTTTTTTATAGAAATTATACCAATAACATAGTGTTTGGGGTAAAGATTTTTAGATATATTGTGATTATTAAGTATCTGAACATCAAATTTGATTTCGTGCTGCACTTTTTTGAGGTAGTGTGCTGGAAAGTGTATCATTAATATACATATGCTTCTGTGAAAAAAAATGAGACGGGTAAAAAAAACAAATGTGACATAAATGGGAGGGAGGAGTAAGTACAATACTACCTCAGTCCCAAATTCACTTTTTTTTTTTCCGTCATTACGACGAAAGAATTTTGAGCAATAATTTTTGGTTGATCTAGTTATCCAGATAAAAATTTAAACTTTGTTATTGATAGTGTAATTGATGGTGTATCAATAAAAAGTTTTAGATTTTTATTAGTATAATAAAATATTAAAATCAACCTATAATTGTTGCCCAAAGTTACTTCGTATAAACAACAAAAAAAATGTGAGTATCATTTTAGCACGGAGGGAATTTTGGAACCGAGGGAGTATCCTCTAGTTTTGATGTTCGATTTGATTAAATCTTGCCATTATTTGGATTAATTTTCCAAAAGCCTCTAAAATAAAATAAAATATTTAATAAGGACATGCAATTTAATTTATTTTTAAAAAGTTCATAAAGTAAATTTTTATTTCTCAAAAATCATTTGAGACACAACTATCAGAGGTTTTTAGACTCCATACATAGATATCGGAGTGTGATAGATGTGTCTCAGAGCGACGGATAGACCATAGATAAATAAATAAAAATGTAAAATCCTTATAATGAATAAACAAGAAATGTAAAATCTTTATAAAGAATAAACATTTAGCTGGAAGGATTTTGAGAAAATACCCCGAATTAAATTCTAATAACTCTAATGAAATTAATAAAGTTTATCTTAATAGTATTTTTTTTTTTTTTTAAAAAAAAAAACAAACTTTATTGGAATCTCATTAAAATAAAGCCTCATTAGAAATATTATATTCCTTTTTTTAAATGGTGAATAATAAAATCTCTAGAAAACTTTAGTTATTATAGCTTAATTAATCTTTTATAAAAAAAATCGTAATTTCTTAAAAAAAGAAAAAAACTAAATTGTTATGCAATTTTTGAGACAAGGTGTAAGCAATGACAACATTAAAAAATGTGAACATTACGTATTTACCCTTAGACGCTTCTTCTTGGAAATGGACATGCAGTTGCTGGTGAATGAACTAACCGTGTGCAAGCCGCTTGCATTCTTCTGTACCTGAGTTGTCTCCCCTTCTTCTTTCCCCGAATCTCCCCAACCACCGTCCTCACCGCCTCTCCCTACACCCGGTCTATACATATATAAATACAGTCTTATGTATCTATCTAATCATTCATCAACAAACATCAATTTCTCTCCTCTCCTCTCCTCTCCACTCCATCAACTACGAGTATTAATTTCCATCTCCATGGCATCTAATAACCAGTCTCAGTTCCAAGATCATTTACCCATCATGGCTGAAAAATTGGGCGGGAACGGACTTATCGAACTGCTCTGCAATGGGTTTCAACTGCTGGCGGACGGGGACGACAAAGAAGTCATCACTTTCAACAGCCTCAAGAAAAACTCCTCCCTTCTGGGCTTACAAAATTTGTCTGACAATGATCTTCAGAGTATGTTGAAGGAAGGTGATCTTGACGGGGATGGGGCCCTCAATCAGATGGAGTTTTGTGTTCTCATGTTTAGATTAAGCCCTCAGTTGATGGAGCAATCTGAGTTTTTGTTGGAACAAGCTCTACAACAAGAGTTAAATCAATATTCCTACTATTAGTTGTAGATTTTTATCTTGTTGTCACTCGTTTCTTGAACAATAAATTCATTGAATACAATCACAGATTTAATAAAATATTATACTCCCTATGGCCGGAAAAGTTTCTCATTTTGACTTTTATGGTCAACACAATTGAACCTTGACCAAACATTGATGTCGATCTAATCATCCTAGTGAAATTCCAAAAAATTGTAACTGATAAATCATTAAGTTAATTATCAATATATTTTTTTTTTTATAATTTCATTGTGATCACTAGATTGACACCAATGTATTGTAAAAATTAACATGTGTTGTCCAAAAAAGTCAAAATGAGACAAACTTTCCGCGACAGAGGGAGGGAGTATTTGAATACGATCACACAGAAATGTTCTCATTTTGCGATTCTTTTCCCGGGCTTGTGCAGTCGGATTGCATAACAGTCCAACGCTCGCTCAATCTAAGTCATTTATTTAAATCTCGACGGTTCACATGTAGGGGGCTATTTGGAGATATTTTGATCATTTTTATTCGGCCCACGCATCTCGTCCATTCATCCATCTCGCAATCTCGGCCGTCGAGTTGGTGTGACTTCTGTGCAGTCGGACTGCACAAACCCCAAATATCATTAACGGTACGATCGCTTTTGACCCCATCCCCAACAACATGAGCCACGCATACGATGATGAAAACTGGTCCCTTTGTGCTGTGGACTGTTGTGCATTCCGACTGTCTTGTACTAAGAAATGAACAATTATTTGGCTCGCTCAAGCTAACACGGAGAGAGATTGACAGCACGTTCCAAATCGCAGAAGTAGTAGGCAGCAATGTACATCAACAAATAGCAACTTCATTATGTGTATATAAGTTAACAATAAATACCAAAAAATTCAACTATAGTACTGAATTTCCTATAGAGCCTCTATACATGAATGTCAACTCATGTTCTTCTTTCTTCCATTCAAGGAGGAACAAGATTTACAAACAAAAATTATGTGATATTCCACAAAAATAGTATGGTTTTTATCTAGCATCTAAGAAAGTCATTGTAACTTCGCTGGTTGAACTTTGTTGGTATGAACTTGAAGAACTTTCACTTTGAGGTATCACCTTTTGGGTACTCCTATGAGTAAAGAAGCCGGGCTGTTTAGGTCGAGGCAATCCACCTTTGCAACTCAACATCAGAACCACATTAGTCATGGTCGGTCTATCTTGTGGAGATTGTTGAACGCATAATAAACCCACTTGAATGCATGATTCCACTTCAGATTCATATCCCGAGTAGCTTAAAGATTTATCTACCAGCTCCAGGGACCTGCCTTCTTTATGGAGTCTCCATGCCTGAAAAAAAAATCAAAACAAACCATTAGTTATTGTTCTACAAGAGAAGACTCTCTAGATATCTCATAAGTTATAATCCCTCCGTCCAATAATAGATGATACGTTTGACTTGTCAAGATATTTAAAATTTGTGTTTTATTTGTTTGTACATCACATGCACAATGGTAAAAAAAATCCTAATTTAGAATGTGACATTTATTCTGGGACAGACTAATAAGGAAAGTGTGCCATTTATTATGGAAGGGAATTTATGAGTACTATTTCCAGCCATTAGCCAATAACTCACATGTCCAAGAAGATTATGGTTGTGGTCCCTGTGAAAGAACCCTCTATTTTTCTTCCCACTGATCATCTCCAACACCAAAACTCCAAAGCTAAATACATCTGATTTTATAGAGAAAAGCCCATCTCCGGCATACTCCGGTGCCATGTATCCGCTGCATCAAAGTAATTATCAGTGTTGAAATGTTGATAAACTGCAAGCAATCAATACAGAGGATTGAATAAAGCTATGACATTGTAAGTGATTATATATTCTTACTATGTTCCCACCACTCTTCTTGTATTTGCCTCACTCTCATCTTCTCCAAAGCTTCTGGCCACACCAAAGTCTGATATCTTTGGGTTCATGTCAGAATCTAGCAGGATATTGCTAGCTTTAAGGTCTCTGTGAATAATTCTAAGCCGGGAATCTTGATGAAGATATAGAAGACCTCGAGCAATACCATTGATGATGTGGAGGCGCATAGGCCAATCAAGTAAACTACTTTGGGTTTTATCTGCATATATTTTAACAAGTTAGTCAATATTTCTGCTCGTAGGATGCTTGAATACAATATGGTATGGTGATGAGAAACAAACCAAATATAAATGAGTCAAGGCCTTTGTTAGGCATGTACTCATAGATCAGCATCTTTTCCTTTCCTTCAATGCAGCACCCTAGAAGCTTGACAAGGTTTCTGTGCTGAAGTTTGGATACGTAAACAACCTCGTTCTTGAATTCATCAAGTCCTTGAGTTGAAAATTCCGACAACCGTTTTACAGCTATTACTTGCCCTCCTTTTAGTTCACCCTGTAGAAGAAGACAAGACCACATATAGACAAATCATACTTCTGCAAAAAAAAAAAAAAAAAAAAAAAAAGAGAAAAAAATGGACACTCATTTTTGGAGGAGTGCGAGAATGTATGCTTGCTATGCAAAAATGACGATCAATGATAACATTACCTTGTAAACGGCTCCAAAGCCACCTTCTCCGAGCTTATTGTTATTTGAAAAATTGTTAGTAGCCTTAAGTAACATAGTTAAGGTGAAGAATGGTAGCTCTAGATCTTCCCTCTGACTTGTACTGTAATCTTGTCTCAGTTCTTGTCCAAAATTTTGATCAGTGGGCCCTGGTAAAGCGAAAAAGAGAACCATATTCAAATGACAAAACTCGCTTAAACATAAAAAAATCCAAGTAATTTGGTACGCAAGATTTATTACCTTGTTCATCTTCTCGTTTCTGCCTCCTCTTGTATATGAACAATAGGCCTAGGCCCAGAACTACTAATGGTAATACCGATAATAAAATGACAATAATGGTAGTCACTTGTTTGTTTCCACTTGAGCTCCTAACTTTCGGGGGCAATTCTGAGGCAGCCATTCTTATGTATATATCTTGTCCATTGTCTGTATAAGTCCTAATATCAATCAAGTCCCCAAACCATTGTAAACATCCACTTCCGCTCCCTCTTATATCCAAATTTGTATAAGCCGTACAATTGCAATTACTCTTACACCTCCTCTCACATTCCTCAAGATTCATATTCTGATCAGACCATGACCTTTCAGTATCAGGCAATTTCAAACCCGAATACATTATAAACCCTTCTCCGTTCCCACAATCCAAAGATATTTTACGCTTACACCCCCCAGACCAATCTGCTACATTCCATTCTAGCGGAGTAGATGGCTCAAATTTATCCAAACATCTACAACGAGGGGAGCTATTGACATCACAGCTTCCGTGCGGCCCACACAATCTGTAATGGTCACAACTATCTATATTTGTAGAGATGTAAGTAGACCAACTTTTGGTTCGATCTATCCAATAGCTAAGATCAATGCTGCCTAGGGGACTTATCACATTTCTCAAAAAAATCGATTTATCAACTTGATCATATTCATAGTAAATCTCCTTCTGATTCATAACAAAGTTGAATGTGTAAAGATTGTCAGGTTTCATATTCGGTTGTCCACTAAATCGAATACCATTCCAGGGTCCAGGACGGATTTGTATGGCTGAACCCATTTTGATAACAAACTGTGGGTATCCAATTGTATCAATGAAAGCAGTAAAATTACCAGGAGAAGGATCATTTGGGTTCTTCCATGGCGTAAGCTGCCTGTCTAATCCGGTTACCAAATCCTTTCCGAATTTCATTCCCGGCAAAGCCGTATCTCCGGGATAATCGAAGCTCTGCCAGACGTAATTATCCGGGTTTTCATTATTTTCATCCCTGATAACAAAATTGCCAGTATCCAGAAGCTGCGCCACCGGATTCCTAACGGACCTCGACGAATTAGACACCCAAATTCTACTGTTACTGCTACTGAGAAGCGTTAGGGTTCCGTCAGGATTCAAATTCAACGAGCCAGAATCATCCGCCACCGGAAAGTCGCGATTGGCAACCCATACTGTTGTAAACGTTGATACCTTCTTGTACCATATAGCCAAGTACCGATTACTCTCCAAATCACCGGAGCCGCCGCCGGGAGTAAAAAACCCCATTTCAAAGTTTCCGGCGGCGGAGACTATAGTGTCGCCGTCTTTAAGGTTGCTATTAACGGGGATATAATCGACGGCGGAACAAGTGAAGAAGAAGAATAGGGAGAAAGTAAGAATACAGAGGAGGCGTTCCATAAATGCGGCGGAACGACTCCGTTGTGCGGTGGTGCTGTTATTTAAAGGGCCGGACATGGTCAAGAAGAATTAAAGCGATTATGTTCATGAGGTTGGAAATGGGGAAAAGGTAGTAGTAGTAATTGACCAGTGTCAAAAAAACAAATTGTGAAAGCAAGACAAGTTGAATGGAATGGAAGGTTGTTTTTTTTGAACTGGTTAAGGAATTTCGGTTGGGGGTGGTTAAAGCTTCGGCGAGCTTAAGAATTCGTCCTTCCACTTAGGCTTAGTATCAGGATTGGCCCATTGGGTTGTTGGAAATTATAAATATTACTTCCTCCGTCCCAAAGTATATGTCCACACTTCCATTTACACGGAGATTAAGAAATTATGGAAGTGAGTCCCAAAGTATATGTCCACCCTTCCATTTACACGGAGATTAAGAAAATGTGGAAGTGATGTAAGTGTTGTGAGTAAAGAAGTAAAGTTGGGGAGAGACTGAGTGGGAGAGAATCGTAAGTTGATTAGTGTTGTGAGAATAAAAGTAAAGTAGGAGAGAAAATGAGTGGGAGGAAAAGTAAAGATTCTTTGTCATTTTAAGAAGTAGACATATACTCTGGGACAAACTGAAAATAAAATATAGACATGCACTATGAGACGGAGGGAGTAGCACCGATAGAAGTAGTATACCATAATTAGAGGTTAGGGGTGAGCAAAAAAAGGGGAAAAAACCGAAAAAACCAATAAAACCGAAAAATTGGACCGAAAAACCGGTCCAATAAGCTATTGGTTAGGACCGGTTTCTAAAAATTAGAAAACCGAAATTAGTGGTTCGGTTTAAGTTTTCAACTTGTTAAAACCGATAAGAAACCGAACTGAACCGATAACCTAAAACTATGTCGTTTTATTCCTAGCTTATTATTTGAATTAATAGTTGTAAACTTTAATTTGTAGTTTTTGGCCCAAGTAGTATGGCCCATTGGCCCAATTCATATTTCAACCAGAAAATGTGCCTTATTTGACCTTATTATTATGTGCAAATTGGACCTCATTTGAATGTAGCCCATTAAGGCGGCCCAACAAACCCACAACCCAACGGTCCATTCTATCGGTTTGACACCGAACCAAACCGATATCACACCGAAACCGAACAAACCGAAGCTTAATGGTTTTGAATTACATAAACCGATAACTATTGGTTTGGTGTCGGTTTTGGCCTAAAACCGAACCAAATCGACCCGTGCACACCCCTATTAGAGGTAAACTAATTTTTAAATTTTCCAACATAATATTTTAGGAAACATCAATTTTTCATAACAACTAAGAAAACTGGTAATTAGAAAACGCATGGCGAAAAACTGGTATTTAGAAAACGCACGGTTAGTAAGCAACTAGAATTTACCCATATGATCGCCTTTTTGCAAATAACGGGGATATTTTTTTTCAAACGTACGGTGACATTATTGTAAATAACTGACATTTATATAATACGCGCGGTGAAATTTTTGTAGTTGACTGGAACTTCTTCTAAAATGTGCAGTGACATTTCTGTTAATAACTAACTCTCTTTTCAAACGTGCAGTGATATTTTTGTAAATAACTGACATTTCTTTAATAACGCACGTAACATTTTTGTAAATAACTAGCACTTTTTTTCAAACGCGCAGTGATATTTTTGTAAATACCTGATATTTCTTTCAAAATGCGAGTGGTTTTTTTTTTTTTAAATAACTGAACCCTATTAACACAACTACAACCAACATTCTTTAACATTATTATCACAGGAACTCTTTAGAACATGCACTGACATTTTATTTGCACATGCACTCTCTAAGCACATGCATTGGCACTCAATACACTACAACCGATACTCTTAAACAGTACAACTAGCACTCTTATAACATCTCCACAGGCACTCAATAATATATAAACCGACATTCGTAACCACAAGAACTGACACTTTTAAATACTACAACTGACTTTTTCATGAAAGCTAATATTTGTTCATAATTCAATAGTTAAACATGAGTTTCTTTCTTCTTCATTTTTTTTTAAAAAAAGAAAATTATGATTACTTTTTGGCTTGTGTTTTTACCATTTGTCCTTGGTCTCACTTTCTACGATCGATCTCTCTTCTACTTTTTCATCTGCTCACCATACAAAAACATAAAAAGAAAAAAATGCTAATCGTAAACCATGAATTCCAATGTGGCTTCTTATAAAGAATAATAATAATAATAATAATCAAAGGTGGTAGTAGACAGTGGCGTATCCAGGATTTACGGTGAGGGGGGTCAAAAAATTATATAGAAAAAAAAATACACTAAAAAAATGACAATAAAACACACACATATAAAGTTTTTTTTTTTTTCAAACGAATTCAAATTTTGATAAAATAATACGAAAAGTGTTACATAAGTGGTTTCCTATTCTTCATCTTTTTAAAATACTCCATAATATCTTCATTTTCAATTTTCCTAAAAATCTCATCCTCTACGTAGATCACCAAACAATCATTCAACCAAGCATCTCCCATCTTATTACGTAACGGTGTCTTAATGAGTTTCATCCTCTTGGGTATTAGGCGTTTTAGGATTTGGATTTGAGACACTAGCATTGGGGACAATAGGCTCTTGAATTTGAGGCTCTTGAGCATTAGGCACTTCAGAATTTGAATGTTGGTCATTATGGTCGAGGACGTTAGACTCTTGAACTTGAGGCTCTTCATTACTTTGCGAATGTTTCAGTTTCTTGAAATAGTTTTCGAGCACTGTTAGAAAATGTGTAAAAAACAAATTAACAATGTCACCGGCCATACACAAACAAATGAACAAGACCACATGTCATGAAACCACAACAACAAGGCAACAACTACAAGGCCACTGGCCATAAAACCACAACAACTACAAGGCCACTGGCCATAAAACCACAACAACAAGGCCACTAAACCACAAGGCCACTGGCCATAAACAACCGCACGAGCAAAAACACCGGCCATAAATAAACACGTCAACAAGGCAGCAACTACAAGGCCACTGGCCATACACAAACACATAATAAGATTATAGTTCGGTTTCTAACCTCCGGGATGGGAGCCTCATTCGCTTTAGAGTTCGAAGTAGCCGACCCACTTGATCTTTTCAAACTTCTAGGAGGACCCATTATTTTTTCTGTAGAAAATAAGCTAGAGTTAAAATCACAAAAATTAATAGTCTGTCAGAAAAAAAAATAAAAAAAATCCGCAACTTGATTTTTTGGGAAATTTAGGGATTTGAGATTAGTGATAATGGGTTCTCGTTTTGCTATCAGATTGTGATTAAAAAAAATCCGATTGAAGGAGGAAACTTGATTTTTTTGGGAAATTTAGGGATTTGAGATTAGGGACGCCTATAATGAGTTCTCAAATTCGTTTTGCTATGAGATTGTGATTAAAAAAAAAAAAAAAACAAAGACAGAAGCCGATTGAAAGAAAGGGGAAACTTGATTTTGTGGGAAATTTAGGGATTTGAGATTAGGGACGGAAGAGAAAGGGGAGAAAGATTACCTGCGGTGCGGGCTGGGCGACTGGCGGCGTCTATGGCTTCTCTTCGACGACGGCGAGGCTTCCGTTCTTCGAAGTCGAAATCGCTCGTCTTCGTCTAGGCTGAACCCGCTTGCGGCAAACAAAAATAATAGGTTTGGGTAAATTGTGTAAAAGTCAGAGTATATATATGTAGGGGTTTGAGGGGGGTCAATTGAAAATTTTGAGAGGGGTTAAAGTTATAAATTGAAAATTTTTTAAGGGTGAAAATAGGTATAAACGGAAAGGTTAGGGGGGTCAATTAACCCCCCACCTCACAACGTGCGTCCGCCCCTGGTAGTAGACATGCCCAAACGGTTCTGGTTCCGGTTCCCGAAAAGCCAGAAGCGTATTCGAACCGTCCTAATCCGGTTCCCGGATCCCAGTTCTATCCGGCGGTTCCAGTTCCGGTTCTAACGGTTCCAACGGTTCCTGCCAATTATCCTTTTTTTTTGCAGTTTAGTCCAAATCCATTAGAAAAGTAACTGCTTCGAGCTAAAAATTTATAAAACTAACTGATTTGATTTTTTTTTTAGCCAAATTAAATAATTTTTTTAA
The DNA here is from genome assembly GCA_026119855.1 of Campanula takesimana. Classification (NCBI taxonomy): domain Eukaryota; kingdom Viridiplantae; phylum Streptophyta; class Magnoliopsida; order Asterales; family Campanulaceae; genus Campanula; species Campanula takesimana. Next base: position 36,944 of record JAOWBW010000110.1, read on the forward strand.
TAAATTTGGTTAGTTTATTATCAAAGATGTAATAAAAAATAAAAAATAAAATTTAAAAAAGAGGACGGTACCCTTGTAATTTTATTAATATAATTAAAAATATTACAATCAGGTAAGTGTTTTTCTTTTTTTTTTCTTTTTTTTTTGTTACCTGAAAATCTTCCAAAAAGAAGGTCAAAATTGGTCAAACCTGAACAAAAAGTTAAATACAACTGTTACTAACTAGGGATGGCCAACGCCGGTTCCGGTTCGTCTTTTATGTGAACCTTAACCAGCCCTTGGTTACACCAGTTCCGGTTCCGGTCATCACAATCCGGTTCCGGTCCAGTTCCGGTTCCACGCTACTTTTTTTTTATCATACAATAATGAATAAACATATTAAAATTTATTGAAAAACAAGTTTTTTTTTTTATCATACAATAATGAATAAACAGGTTAAAATTTATTGAAAAAACAAGGGATTTTTTTAAATGGAAACGCCGGTCCGGGTCCGGTTCGCCTTTTATGTGAACCTTAACCGGCCCTTGGTTACACCGGTTCCGGTTACTCTGGTTCCGGTTTATTAGCCGGTTCTCCCGGTTCCGTGCTTCTCCGGTCCGGTTCTCCAGTTCTGGTCCGGTTTGGTCATCCCTATTACTAACAGCTATATTCCTCCACGCGCCTAACGGCTATTAACGGGAAGGAGGGAGGGGGGAACCAATGGCTAGTTTGAATCTAGTGACCGTTGTAACCGTTCGGTTCCACGTTCCGGTTCTCGGTTCCGGTTCTCGATTCCGTAACCGCCGGTTCCACGGTTTCATTAACCTTGGACCCGTATTCGAACCGGCTATACACGGTTTCCAGTTCCGTTCGGTCTCTGTTCTGACGGTTATCGGTTCTATCTGGTTCTCGGATCCGGTTCTACCCACCGGTTCCACCAGTTCCCAAATCCAGTTCTACCCGCCGGTTCCACCGGTTGGTTAGTGGTTCCTTTTGATCATGTCTAGGTGGTAGTAGTGGTTTATTACCACTACCAATTTATAAATCTATACTACAATAGAAAGCAAGAATAACCGTTTTATAAAGAGCGGCTGTGATTGAATCTCAGAAAATGATCTAATGGCCTAAAATTAATCTAAAATAACCCACTATCCCACTCCCCACGGTAGTTATGTAACCTCTCCACTCCTAAAAAGAAAGCTTTCACTGATTCGGATTCGTACAGGGATTATCCAAAAAAATGGACGGATACAAAAACATGATAAGGAAAAAAAAAAAAAAAAAAAAAAAAAAGGATCCTTAAGGTGATGAGTTTGGGTAACAAAAAATGAGGAAAATGAGTTGAGGTTAGGGATTTTATGTGAGAGGACAAAATTAAATAAGGTTCTTTTTTCCTTTCCATACTGTCGCCGTGCCAGTAGCCCGGGTAAAAATACTAGTGTATTAATAAAAGGCATAGACCCTACGTAAAGTTGAATGCTTGGATTCTTTAATTATATAGTTACTCCCTCCATTTATCATTACTTGGTCTTCTTCGGATTTCACCATATTGCACTACTTAACTTATACTCTCTCGGTCCAAATTTGAAATTCAAAAAAAAATTGTGTATAAAAATTAACAAAAAGTGATGTGTTGTGAGTGTAAATGGTTTGGTCGGAAAGAGAAAGTGGGGTAAAAAATAGTAAATAGGTAATTGTTGTTAGTATGACATATGAGGTCCACAAATAAAAAAATATAAAAAACTTTCCTTTTTAACTTTTAAAGTTTAAAATGGAACACTTACAACTAAAAAATTTAAAGTTTAAAATGGGACGGAAGGAGTGAGCGTTTGGTCAAATTATAATCTTTAATTATATAGCCATTCCTGGTGATGTTCAAACGGGTTATCCGGCCCGCCTTTGGTCATGTCCGCGGGTTTGACGGGCTTGACCGGTCCGGCCCTCCCACAGATGGATAAAAGCCCGGCCCGTCGTTTTATGTGTGGTCCGGCCCGTCCGTTTGGTCTTGACCGAAAGGTTTACGGGCCAAACGGATTTTGTCCTCTTTTTTTTTTTTTTTTTAAAAAAAAAAAAAAATCAGAAAAACTTTTAAAAAATTATAAAAAATAAAATGACTTAGACTTATTAAAATATATAATATAAATTAAAATGCATATAAAAAGTGATTTAATATCTACTTTAATTTGTCTTTTATATTTAAATAGAGTTAGTTATTAAATTTAAGTTATTTGATAATAATTTTATTAAATTTTAAGGCATATAGTCTAGAATTGATTGAATTCTTCATTTAGGAAATAACAAAGTCTTTAAGATAATAAAGTCTTAAAAAATTACAAAGTCTTCTACATAATAAAGTCATCAAGATAAAAATCTTCAAAGTCTTTAAGATTAAAAAAAAAAAAAAAAAAAAAAGAAGGGCCAAACGGACATGGGCCAAACGGGCCAAGTGATCCGCGGGCTTTAGCCCGACCCGTGCGTCATTTTCACTGTCCGGCCCATCCTTGTGTCCGCGCGGGCTTGGAGCGGGCTCAGTCCGTGGACTAACGGGCTCGGACCAACGGGCCTCGGGCCGGCGAGCTTGACGGGCCTCCGTGGACTTCGGTCCATTTTGAACATCACTAGCCATTCCCTCCATTTCACTCCAAAACATGAATAAATATAAAGTCACAAAAAAATATCACAAAACTTGGCTCACAAAATGATGTGTCAAAATTTGATTGATGCTTTTAATTAAAGTGTGGCGGGTCTATAATCGATGCAACCAATAAAATATCGCCACCTCATTCTGTATCCATCACTTTGAGGACTTTTTTGTTCCCTCAACATTGCCCCCAAAACAATTCTAAAGTAATCAAAAAGTCATAGTTTGAATAATTACACGACAAACTTGAAATCAGCTTCTTACAAAAGTCAAAATCTTGTTTATTAAAATTAGACTTATTTTCACTAGATATTATATTATAAAATTTCAATGATGAAATATTATACTCTTTCTTTCTGTCCCATTTGAATTAGAACAAATTTTTATCTAAGGTGTCCCATTCAAATTAGGACAACCAAAAAATGAAATTGTTTTATTTAATGAGATCCACATTCACACTCACAACATTTTTCACTCATTATTCTCTGAAAGAAATATGCAGCTAGGACTGTTCCAGAAAAGCAACCACTTGTGAGTACAGTTGTGCTCACAAGTGTCAAGACAGTTGTCCTGTCAACTGTCAGCGGACAGAATCTCAAAAACACAGAAACGCAGCAGAATAATTAAAACAAATTTAAACACTTCAGCAATAATTTACTTGCTGGAAAACTTTCATTGCTAAAACTCTTTCAGAGTACAAAAGGATGAAAGAAACAAAAACAATTAAAAAGATCAAACTATTCTAGATTACTAGAACTCACAAAACATAAAAATACTTGAAGTCTTAATGAACAAGAACTCCAAGAACAAAAAGAACTCTCTCTAAATGATTCTGTAAAAGCGTGTCATGGACTGATTGAGATCGCCATATTTATAAAACCTATTGATAGCTATTTTCGTGGAGATCATCACCAATCATCCCATCTTCTTTTTTAAATATAGTCCTTCCTTTTCTATAATACAAAACAAACAACTTACCAAAGATAAACATTAGTAGGTTAGTGAAATAAAATAAATAAAAATAATAAATAACCCAAATTAAACTATTCCTAAATAATTACAACTAATTCCTAAAATAACACTAAACTAATTATATACAATAATTATTATCAGAATCACAAAGATACACAAAAATAAGTAAATGAGTATTTCATACTCTTTCATTCTCTACCCCCACTTCTCTCTTTTACTATACTTTTCATACTCACAACACCTATTCCACTACCACTTTTTCCTTAATTCCCGTGCCTAACCCAAAAATCTTAATTCGAGTGGGAGGGAGAGAGTATACATGATGTAGTGCACTTTCAAAAATAAAAATACATGATGTAATGTACCAATAAAATTCTACACAATTCATTCCCCCCAAACAAAAAAAAAAAAGAAAAAAGAAAAAGAAAATGGACGTGCTTCTTCCTTTCCTATGCAATGACCAATATACCCTCATTGGACCTTCTTCGAAGAGGAAAGGCAACTGCTCCTGCTGCCTCATATTAAAAAAAAAAGATCAACCGTGTAATTGCCGAACAATGCTTTCTTTGCCTTTCATTAATGGCCTCCTTCCTCGAACCACCCCCCTCTCCCTCTCTTCCTCTTGTATATATCTACCCCAACCTTCTCAATAAACCCACATCTTCAATTCACATCTTTTCCCATCTCCACTACAACAATGGCGTCCAAGAATTGTTGGAGTAGAGATCCTAATGGAAACAAAGGGAGAAAATCTGGCGGATTCCAAGCGGGCGCCTGGTAAACTACCAGGCGGGCGCCCGGTCTCGACAGAAAGTCTGGATTCAGGAATAACCAAGTAAGCGGGCGCTTGGGCATATACAGGCGGGCGCCTGGAATGTCGGGAAAGTGCAGATTTTCAGGATTCCTCTTATGTTTAGGTTTAGGTCTTATTCTAGGTTTGCTATATAAACAATGTTCCGCCTCCATACTCATTGTAACTCAGATTTAACATATTATAGTGCAAGATCCTGGCTTGGTAGTGCCCCCAGACGTAGTCAAACATATTGACGAACTGGGTAAACAATTTCTTGTGTTCGTTTTGTCTTGTGCTTTGGTTTCTTATTTCTTGTGCTTGTTTGTGGTGCCGGGTTTTCTTGCGATTTGCTTGGGTGTTGGGTGTTGGAGGGCCATATCCACAACAACTGGTATCAGAGCTTTGGTTGGACGATCAAAGGGGTTTATCAAGCAATCAAGAATGGGCAAGGATAAACAAGCAATTGAGAAATTCGATGGCTCTGACTATGGATATTGGAGGATGCAAATAGAGGATCTCTTGTATAATAAGGATCTCTATAAGCCTCTAACAGGAGTCAAACCGGAAAAAGAAAAGCAAGATCCTGGCTTGGTAGTGCCCCCAGACGTAGTCAAACATATTGACGAACTGGGTAAACAATTTCTTGTGTTCGTTTTGTCTTGTGCTTTGGTTTCTTATTTCTTGTGCTTGTTTGTGGTGCCGGGTTTTCTTGCGATTTGCTTGGGTGTTGGGTGTTGGAGGGCCATATCCACAACAATTGGGATCTCATGGATCGGAAAGCCTTAGGGGTAGTTCGATCTACTTTGTCAAAGTGGATCGCGAAGACTACCAGGAAGGCGAAAACCACCAAGGAGCTATTGGATTATCTTACTGAGAGATTTGAAACTCCATCTGCTGCAAATAAGGTTGATTTGATACGCAAGATGGGTAGTCTCAAGATGCAAGAGGGAGGATCCATAGCTAAACACATCGATGAGTTTATGGATATTATAGACTCATTGACTGCGTTGGAGATTACTTCGGTGACGAGGTTCATTCGTGTTTATTGCTAGCGTCCTTACCAAGAAGTTGGAGCGGAACGGTGACAGCGTTAAATGCTTCAGCGGGTAAGAACAAATTGAAGTATGATGATGTTAAGGACTTCCTCTTGGGCGAAGAGAATCGCATAAAGAAGTTGGGGACACCGTCTACTTCGGAATCGGTCTTGGCTACAACTAGTAGGGGAAGACCGGGTTCTAGCAATAAAGGGAGAACAGGGTCAAAGGAAAGTGTAATCGGGGGTGGGGATCAGTATGAGGAGAACAAAGAAAGACCAAGGGTTGCCAGAGGATCGGTAGAGTGCTATCATTGTAAGGAGTTAGGACACTACAAGAGGGATTGTCCCATGCGAGGGGATAAATCGGCGAATGTGACAATCGAAGGTGACGATGTACTGATTCTGAGTGTTAGTAGTGCGCTAGAATCATGGGTGCTGGATTCGGGGGCATCATTCCACTCATGCGGGCATGCAGGAGCGATGGAAAATTACACTTCCGGTGATTTCGGTAAGGTCTATCTGGCGGATGGCGAGCCTTTGGAAATCAAGGGGAAGGGGAATGTCAGAATAGGAGCATCGGACGGGAACGTCATACATCTACACGGGGTCAGTCACATTCCGGGTTTGAAAAATAATCTGATATCAGTTGGGCAGCTGGGTGAAGAAGGTTACACGGTAACTTTTAGCTGCAGGAACTGGGTTATTGCCAAGGAGGATCGTGAGGTCGCTCGGGGTAATAGGGAAGGAAGACTGTATTTGGCAGGAAACACCAAGGGTAGTATCGCGGTGGCGACGGCCAAGGGTGATACGGAATTGTGGCACTGTCGATTGGGTCACATGAGTGAGAAGGGGGATCACACGGATTTGTGTGGATCGGCTCCGGTAACTTCTCGGGTTGGTGTGTCAAATTACATGACCTTCATTGATGATTCGACAAGGAAGGTCCGGGATTACTTCTTAGAAGGGAAAGATGAATCTTTCAGGATGTATAAGAAGTGGAAGGCCTTGGTGAAGAATCGGAGGGGACTCAAGGTTAAAAGCTTGATGTCTAATAATGGTGGAGAGTATGAGCTTCGGGAGTTCAAGGAATGCGGGGATGCGAATGTGATTTGCATGGATATTCCAAACTCGGGTGGGAGCGAGACGGTTCATGATGGCCAAGGTCAAGGGGTCACTGAAGATGAACCACATACTCTAGGACCGGATAAACCGCTGCGTGGATCTAACGGAGAGTGTAGATCGGAGGACAAGGCTCTAGGTTTCTCAAGCAGGGATAAGTGGAAGCTGCGGATAGCTTCAACGGGGCTTGGAGAATAGGAGAGCGGGAAGGCACTACCATGATCGAGGTGAGCACTAGGAAGACACCAAGGATGAGTTGAAGACGGATACGGGGTTTGTATACGCGGTTGATCTCTAGGTGGGAGATTGTTGGAGTAGAGATCCTAATGGAAAGAAAGGGAGAAAATCTGGCGGATTCCAAGCGGGCGCCTGGTAAACTACCAGGCGGGCGCCCGGTCTCGACAGAAAGTCTGGATTCTGGAATAACCAAGTAAGCGGGCGCTTGGGCATATACAGGCGGGCGCCTGGAATGTCGGGAAAGTGCAGATTTTCAGGATTCCTCTTATGTTTAGGTTTAGGTCTTATTCTAGGTTTGCTATATAACCAATGTTCCGCCTCCATACTCATTGTAACTCAGATTTAACATATTATAGTGCAAGATCCTGGCTTGGTAGTGCCCCCAGACGTAGTCAAACATATTGACGAACTGGGTAAACAATTTCTTGTGTTCGTTTTGTCTTGTGCTTTGGTTTCTTATTTCTTGTGCTTGTTTGTGGTGCCGGGTTTTCTTGCGATTTGCTTGGGTGTTGGGTGTTGGAGGGCCATATCCACAACAAGAATCAGTCCCAATTCGAAGATTTGTTACCCGTCATGGCCGATAAATTGGGCGGCGATGGTCTCATCGGAGAACTCTGCAACGGGTTTCAACTCCTGATGGACCGCGACAAAGGGGTCATCACTTTTGACAGCCTCAAGAAAAACTCATCAATTTTGGGCTTGCAAGACTTGACCGACGATGATCTGTTGGGGATGTTGAAGGAAGGCGATTTTGACGGCGATGGTGCCCTCAATCAGATGGAATTTTGCGTTCTTATGTTCAGATTAAGCCCAGATTTGATGGAGGACTCACAGTTTTTGTTAGAAGAAGCTCTGGAGCAAGAGCTTAAACAGTATCATTGATTGTAATTTTTTCTTCACCCCTTCTTTTGTTTGACCAAATAGTTGACCAAGTCAATTGTGGATCGTACACTCAAAATATATACTGAAATAGTGAAATTTATTGAGCTAATTGAAAATAATGATCTTTTATACTTTCTCTCTTAATTTGCTCTGTGTGTGTGTGACTATTTTGATTCTCAAACGATTTTCATTTTTGTTCTTGAATGTCTGTTTTATTCTTGATCAAGAACAAAAATGGACATCATGTTTCTGTTAGTTGTAGTTTGACACCAATTAAAGTGATGAAAACAACTCCCAACATGGTAGATGATTCATTTGCCTCTTGCAGAACACAGTTTTTCTTCAAACCCAAGTGTTTCTGAAGAAAGGGAAATACATAAAAGAATAATTTTTTTTTTCGATTTCCTGTTGTTGTAGATGTACATCCATGATCCATACAATTCACCTATGGAGGCCTATATCATTATCTTATGCATATTGATCTTATATTATGCTACTTACTCCCTCCGTTCCAAAATGATCTTCTCATTTGTCATTTCTCATTGTCCCAAAAAGTTTTCCACATTTCTACAATTTAGGCTTAAAAGTGCATAAACAAAACATAGCTAGTGGAGCAAGTGTTCATATCCTTAAAAAGTTTGAATAGTCAAACGCGAAGATCATTTTTGGACGGAGGGAGTATTTGAAATTTTTGATTTAGCTTAGTCCGACCAAATAACACTGTATCATCAATTCTGTATATCTAACATTATTTATCCAGGATGGGGTAGCATTTTTGTTGAAGGGTTCTCTAATCAGGACTATTATTTGGGTGCAAGAAGATATAACTGATCGAGCTTTTTATCATCAAAATTGCTATGGAACCAGGTTTGAAGTTGATGCCCGTCTTCCCCCATGTTTTTATCTTCAGATCATCTGATGCTTGTGCAGTGCAGCCTGCGTCATTGGGTGTGCTAGTCATGAGCAAAGCAGATGCAATCCAATCCAATCCAATCCATATCAGTGAGGTACTATTATTTTCATGTGTTTGTTAAATCCTTTTTTATGGTATGAACTGTGCGAATAAAATGAAGTTGATTTTGACATTAAAGTGAAAATTCAAGAAATATTGGTGCTTCTAGCAGTAGTCAACTGATAGAAAGAACTTTCTTTCATGTTTGCATCAAGGAACAATACCATAGTTATAGCTGAACCCATAGTTTTCAGGGTGGTTAATATGACCAAATATATTTACCATGTTCAAAGATAAAAGAAAAACATTACTCCGGACTAACCTGCCTAATGATTCATCGCGCTTTTTCCATAAAACTTTATTAGAGAAGATGCCACCTGAGGGAGGGAGTCCAATCTGCTTCACTTAAGCTGTAGGGAAGTGAGAGTACAGGTCAATTAGTTGCAACTGGTGGGCGTTCCTACCTCATCTAATTCAACGTGGAAAATTTTATTTTTATTTTGTACTCCCTCCGCCCCAAAATGATCTTCTCATTTGACATTTTTCACTGTCCCAAAAAATTCTTCACATTTCTACGACCTAGGCTTAAAAGTGTCCAAACAAAACATGACTATGACTAGTGAATCAAGTGTTCATATCCTTAAAAAGTTTGAATAGTCAAAGATGATGATCATTTTGGGACGGAGGGAGTATTTTTCTGATGTTTTAATGTTGTGGATGAGTTAAGTTGACTGATTCGATATCACAATATGATCTCTGAATTTGTCAAATTTGATGCATAAACAGGGAAGGAAATCATTCTAGTAAGGCATCTAAAGTCCAAAGGGATCCACAATTGCCTCTTTGAATGGGAAACAGCAGTCTACAAACCTTCATTTTCAATGAAGAAGGTTCTTCTGCCACTCCTTTTATATTATTGGTCTCCCCCACTCAGGGTAAGGTCGCTTACTGCATTATCCTTACCGACGTTTTGTCACTTTTTAATCCAGACTATTGGATTGCCTCCGTAAGAGTAACGGTGTTATCTTGACGGTTGAAAGATAGTGATTTTTTTTTTTTTTTAAAAAAAAAAATCACTATCTTTCAACCGTCAAGATAACACCGTTACTCTTACGGATGAAATGAAAAAAATCCGCCAAGGATTAAATCCGCTAAGGATTTACCCTTGTCTGTCCCAAGCCAGGATAAAGGATGAGGGTTGCGGTAGGCATGTGACAACCAGCGTAAAAACTTTGTCACATTTCTTATGACATAAATCCGAATATGAATATCGTTGGGGCGTTCCCTTCACAGCGACGCGCTACACTTCCTAGGCCTGGGTGTGGTGATAAGTATGCAAAGGTTGCTAGGTCGTCGCCCGGAAGCGACGCGACACCTCGGCGCCCGGGGGTGGTGTCGAATATGCAAGGGTTCCTGCATTGCGGACGAGTGCGGGTAAAGAAGCTAGTCCATGGTGGGGGTAAGATTAGTGGGATGCGCTTTGGAACTTGGAACATAGGCTCTTTGACAGGGAGATCAGCAGAAGTGGTGGAGGTTATGAGGAGGAGGAAGATTCACATAATGTGTCTACAAGAAACTAAGTGGGTTGGAGAGAAAACTAAAGAAATAGCACCTTGGGGTTTTAAGCTTTGATATTCAGGAAAGGAGAATGGTAGGAATGGAGTAGGTATCATTATTGACAAGGAGTATATCGATGATGTTGTGGAGGTGTACAGGAAGAGTGACCGGATTATTGGTATTAAACTTGTGGTTAGTGATGAGATTATAACTATTATTAGTGTCTATGCACCACAAGTAGGGTTGGACGCATCTATTAAATAGGAGTTCTGTGAAGATTTAGAAGAGGTTGTGCAACGCGTACCTAGTGGTGAGAAGTTAGTCGTTGGTGGCGATCTTAATGGACATGTGGGGTCTAGTCGACACGACTTTGAGAGCATTCATGGAGGTTTTGGTTTTGGGGAGAGGAATGAAGCAGGGAACGGGATCCTGGAGTTTGCGATGCATATGACTTGAGTATAATTAACACTTGGTTCAAGAAGAGAGAATCACACTTGGTGACCTATAGAAGTAGAGGTAATGCAAGTCAGATTGACTTCTTCTTAGTAAGAAATGCTTGTAGAAAGAGTTACACTGACTGCAAGGTTATTCCAGGTGAAAGTACTGCAACTCAACATAGACTTGTGGTACTTGATTTTCGAAGTAGGAGAATTTCAAGGAAGAGAAAACCACTAGTAGAACCTAGAATCAAGTGGTGGAGACTTCAAGGGGAGAATCAACAGAGATTTCTAGCTAAGATGGCCACTACTGGTATTTGGTCGGGTAATATGGAGGATATGGATATAGATTCAACCTGGACTAAGATGGAGCATACCATAAAGGAGGTGACAAGAGAAATCCTTGGAGAATCTAAAGGAAGTGTGCCACAAAGTAAGGACACATCATGGTGGAACGAGGAAGTAAAGCAAGCGATAAAGAGCAAGCGAGAATGCTATAAATTATTGCGAAAATGCAGGAGTGAGGAGAGCTATGAGAGGTATAAGGAGGCTAGAAGAGAAGCAAAGAAAGCAGTAAAAGATGCAAGAGCAAAGGTGAATCAGAAACTTTATGATAGATTGGATACAAAAGAAGGGGGAAAAGACATCTATAGACTTGCTCGTATGAGGGATAAGAGGACACGAGACATTGGGAGGGTTAAATGTGTTAAGGATGTAGACCAAAGAGTGTTGGTCGGGGATAAAGAGATAAAAGATAGGTAGAGTTCGTACTTCAATACCTTGTTTAATGGCAATCAAGAGCAGGATATTAGAGATATAACTATCCCTTCGAGTATGATTAATCGAGATTTTATGCGGCGAATTCAAAAGGGTGAAGTGGAAATGGCGATGAAAAAGATGGGATTAAAGAAAGTCGTAGGGCCGGATGGAATACCAATTGAGGTGTGAAGATGTTTTGGGGAGAGGGGAATAGATTGGTTAACAACACTATTCAACAAGATATGGAGAAGTAACACAATGCCATTGGAGTGGAGAAAAAGTACCATAATCCCTTTGTATAAGAACAAAGGTGATGTCCAAGATTGTGCCAACTATCGAGGGATCAAACTAATGAGCCATACTATGAAACTTTGAGAAAGAGTGATTGCACAACGGCTAAAAAAAAATTGTGAATATTTCGGATAACCAATTTGGATTTATGCCCGGCAGATCGACTATGGACGCATTCTATCTTATGAGACAAATCATGGAGAAATATCGAGATAAAAAGAAAGATTTGTACATGGTTTTCATTGATTTGGAGAAGGCGTATGATAAAGTGCCAAGAGAGGTACTTTGGTGGGCTTTAGTAAAGAAATGCGTTTCAAAGAAATATATTGATATTATCAAGGACATGTATAATGGAGTTAGTACTAGTGTACGGACAAGCGTTGGGAAGACAGAAGAGTTCCTTATCACGATTGAGTGCATCAAGGCTCTGCACTTAGCCCCTTTCTCTTTGCCCTGATAATGGATGAAGTGACGAGGTCAATCCAAGATGATATTCCATGGTGTATGTTGTTCGCAGATGATATTGTGCTGATTGATGAGACAAAAGAAGGTGTTGAAAGTAAATTGGAGTTGTGGAGACGCACTTTGGAATCTCGAGGTTTTAGGTTAAGCAGAAGCAAAACTGAATATATGGAGTGTAAATTTAGCAAAGTTGGAAGCAGAGAGGCAAGAGTGATCACATTCGATGGAAAGATTGTCCGAGCTTCCGAGTTCTTTCGCTATCTTGGATCTATTATCCAAAAAGATGGAGAATTGGATGGAGATGTGGCTCATAGGATTAAAGTAGGTTGGTTGAAGTGGAAGAGTGTCACAGGGTTTCTTTGTGATCGTGGCATGCCAAATAGATTAAAGCGAAAATTCTATCGTACGGCAATTAGGCTTGCACTGCTTTATGGCACTGAATGTTGGGCCGTGAAACAGTGTCATATTCATAAGATGAATGTAGCGGAGATGCGTATGCTACGATGGATGTGTGGGCATACAAGAAAAGATCGATTGAGAAATGAGGTGATCAGGGGTAAAGTAGGAGTTGCGCCCATTGAGGATAAAATGAGGGAGCATCGTCTAAAGTGGTTTGGTCATGTGAGAAGGAGACCGAATGATACACCGGTTAGGAGGCCTGAAGAGTGGAGAAGTGATAAAATGACGAGGGGTAGGGGAAGACCCAAGCAAACTTGGATTAAGGTGATTGAAAATGATATGAGTTTACTCGGAGTGGATGGAGATGTGGCGTTGAAGAGGCCGGAGTGGAGAGCAAAAATTCATGTGAATGATGGGGGTTGATCGTACTTTTTATTATTATTATTTATTTATTTATTTATTTTATTTTATTTTATTTTATTTTCTCCATCTTTTTCCTCTCTTTCTCTCTCTCTCTCTCGCTCTCTCTTTCTCTCTCTCTCTCTCTCTCTCTCTCTTTTTCTTTCTCTTTCTCTCTCTCTCTCTTCCTTTTATCACGATGACATATGAGGATTCATGTTAGCCGACCCCAAATTATTTTGGGACTAAGTCTTTGTTGTTGTTGTTGTTGTATCAGGTGCAATGAAACAATGCAATCTTGGGGCTAAAATTCAGAAAAATGGGAAATTTGAAGTCAAGAGGAAGGCAATGAAAATGAACATGATTGAAGGAGGTTGTATAGTGGCGGATCTAGGATGTTTTGACAGCGGGTGCACAATTTACACTAAAAAACTTAAAACATATTTTTTCGAAACGCGGTTAAATTACAATATGATACACCACTACAATTAAAAGTATATTTGCAACTATATAATGAATAGAAAAAATGTTTTGATAGAAAAATGTTTTTGATAGAAAAAATATTTACGAACAAAGGTTTTTGTAAAAAGGTTATTCATTTTAAGATAGAAAAAATAATTAAATAATGAAGAGGACCCAAACATTAATTAATTATATTTGAGATAATGGACAGAAACTTAAAGTGGACTAGTTATATAAACTTGTAGTAGAAAATAAGAGAGAATAAAAAATATACTCCCTCCGTCCAAAAATGATCTTCACGTTTGACTATTCAAACTTCTTAAAGATATGAGCATTTGCTTCACTAGCTATATTGTGTTTATGCACATTTAAGCTTAAATTGTAGAAATGAGAAAAACTTTTTGGGACAATGAAAAATGTCAAACGTGATGATCATTTTTTTGAGACGGAGGAAGTAGTAGTTATATTTGAAATTATTGGAGGAAACTCAAAGTGGCCTTGTTAAATTGGAGTAGTAGAAAATGAGAGAGTAGGAAAAAAAATGTCGAGATTCGAACCTGAGTGGCTTTGCTTCAAACAACTTTTAAGAAAAACGTTGCCGCCAGAACACAGAGCTACTTGTGATTATAATCAGGGTGTTATAAATATAAACAATCTGCGGGTGCACTTAATATTCAGGATTTAAGAAGAAAAAAAAAACATTTTTAACAACAAATTTCAATTGACCGGATGCACGTGTACCCCCTTCTACAACATAAGATCCGCCCATTTGGATTCTTGAAGTAAAAGCCAATCTCACTTCAGGCTTTTGTGGGGCCCTCGCTTACTTGAATCGTCGTGCAGAAGCAGAGCCGAGAAGAGAAGAGAAGAGAAGAGAAGAGAAGAGAAGGCTATGGCAATCCAATCCAAGAGAGAACCCTTTCTCCACAATTTATTCACAATCCATAATACTCACTCCGTCACATTTTAAACTTCAAAAATTTTCATTTTTGGTGTTCCATTTTTAACTTCAAAACCTATTAAAAAAAGTTTTCATACTTCTTTATTTGTGGGCCCTACATGTCATACTCACAACAATTACCCACTAACTATATTTCCTACTCCACTTTCTCTCTCCGTCCCAAAATGATCTTCACATTTGACTATTCAAACTTTTTAAGAATATGAACACTTGATTCACTAGTGATGTTTTCTTTGGGCACTTCTAAGCTTAGGTTTTAGAAATGTGAATAATTTTTTGGGACAATGAAAAAAGCCAAATGAGAAGATCATTTTGGGACGGATGAAATACGTTGTTTTACAAGAGATCAGTTGAAAAATAGATCACAAGTCATCTTTTAAGCAATCACAGACTAATATTAAAATTTAATGGTTGAGATTTTCTTGGTGATAAATAATTATGCTAAAAAAAAAAAAAAAAAACTCATTCTGCCTCGAAATAAATGTTATATTTTTCATTTTCGTTTATCTCAAAAAATGTCGTCTTACTAAAAGTAGAATATAAAGTTTGTTGAATGCTGATTTTCTTATACTACCCATTCTAATAGGCAGTAAAACAATACTCCCTCTGGTCCAAAATAACTGTCGCTTTTTAACAAAAAATTTGGTCCAAAATAACTGTCACTTTTGAGCTAAATGTCTCTCTTACCCTTGCATTGAAAGTTGTTGTGTTAATTAATTGCCTTATTGTGAGACATTAATGTAAGAAGATGCACACTTAATAGGGGTAAATTTGGAAATTTAGTCATTAAATCATGATAATAATTGCATTTCTTAAGAAGTGTGCAAATGTCAAAAGGGATAATTATTTTGAACCGGATGGAGTATTTATTTTGAGATAAATGAAAATAGAAAGTAAGTCATTTATTCGAGAGAGATGGAGAGTGAGTGGGAGTGAAGTTGAGTAGTCGGGTGCAATGAAAAATATTGATGGGGGTGTGACAATAACATATCATGATTATAAACCCCATACAGGCCGGCCATTTTTCAACTCCTTTCCAACCAAAATCATCCTTTCCCATCACTCTTCCACTCTAAACGACGCCGTCCTCCTCCACCCACACTCATTCCCATATCATATCCAACCCAGCCGAAGAACAACGCGATCCCCACCCCACTAACTAGTCCCAAAATTATACTTACAGTGCATACATTATTGCTATAAGTACTCTCCTTCGTTTTTTGCCATCGCTCTCAATCATCAACGCCGATTTGCTGTTTTTTTGCAAAGGAGCTTTTAACTCATTACCGGAATCGCCTCTCCCTCCGATCAATGGCGACCAAGGTGTATATTGTGTAAGTTTTCAGTTGGAATACTGCGATTTTTGTTTGTTATTCGTTACTTAATCTGTATAAATCAGTTTGCTATTCGTCATTCAAATGATCTGTTTGTGCGTCGAGATATAATTGATTATGAAGATTTGGGATCCGGTGATTCAATGATCTATCCTGTGTGACTGCTTTAAAACTCTTAATTACTCTATGCATTTTCATTATTGATGAATACTACTATGGTTTAATTAGGGTTTTTGTTTCGTTGAGAAAGGATAAGACACTAGTTTGGTACGATTTGAGTTCCGGTTGAATGTAGAGTTTATGTTAATTACAAGCATTGTTTTGAATTTGATATTGCTGCTGAAGATTTATCGATAAGGGTGGAACAAGCATCCCAAGTGCTAGTATTAAGGTTTCTTAGGGATGAGAGGGAAATGTACCTTAGGTTTCTGATTGATGCTTGGGTGATGTGTTATGGACAATGATTGATCTTTAATTTATACAAAAACAACATAACGCTGTCATTTTACATGACACAGGGCAACCAAATCAGATATGATTCCATTTGATGGTCTCGTTTTTTAAGGATAAGATTTTAAACGATTGTTGATAAGAGAGAGATATAGTTTGCAAGATTTTTTTAGCCAATCTTAGGAAATAGAATGTGTAAGGCTGTAAAACTTACAATCTTAGTGAATGAGTAATACTTACACTTGTGGCATCTTCAAGGAGATTCTCCATGGAGTGCTTATCTTTATTTAATACACCCTCCGTCTCAAAATACATGTCGTTTTGGGAGTTGTTTTTTGTCTCAAAATACTTGTCGTTTTACTATTTTCAATGCTTTTTTGTTTTTGTGTACCAATTATACCCTTATTAATGATAGTGAACTATCTCTTGCAGAAACATTTAATTGCTTAGGTAATTGGATTACTTTAGGGGTATATGAGAGTTTTTCAAATGCATTAATTGCATTTCTTAAGAATTGTGCTAGTGCTCAAAACGGCATCTATTTTGAGACGGAGGGAGTATATAACCAGTGGTGAAAATCCGATTTTAAAATGTACACCCGTTTTATTGTTTGATAGCTTTGTTGTGTTGCTGCCCATACAACACTAGAAGGAAACGATTCGCTATGTTTAACATATCCGATGTGTTAGGCTACCAAGTTTATGATTTGAAAGGGGCTCATAAATTTGAATAATGATCAGTTGGAACAACGGAAAGGTGACTATGCATATGTGGAATATTCTGTGATTGAAACAACGAGATATTTTGATAGTTGGACCTGATGTTTTTCATTGTTTCATGGACTACATTTGTCAAAATAACTTGGTCAATGTTTAGGAGAAAAGATGATATTTCTCGGTATCTAATCAGGCATTTCTTACTAATCTACATTTTGTGTAATCACTGGCATTAGACGAGGTGCAACTGGTCAACGATGTAAGTGTCTTTGTGCCACATTTGCAAGTGGCTTTTGTTGTCATTAGGCGTATCTAATGCAGGCTGGGCTCTCTGGCTTGGTCGTGACATATGGTCTCGTCCAACCCTAGGTTCTAATGAAAGGATTCGTTCGCTTTGCATATGATTAGACCAAATCCTATATTAATAATGGCTTAGAGTAGTATTAGGGCCAGACTTTGAGAACGGCCAACTCTGCATTGGACATAGTAGAATATGGAATCCCAAGTTCCTGCGCTGAGAGGGATAGGGGCGTGTGTGTGTATGAACAAACTCAAGCATCGCTAGAGTTTCCAGATATCTTGGCTAATCTAATCCATGGTTAAACATGATTATGTTTAGTGAACTCATCATGATGTTCATGTTTCACAATGGTTGTGAATACAAGCTATTAATTTAAAAAAAAATGGTGCTCTTCTTGTAGATGTATGTTACCTTTGGGCATACAAGCCTTCCGGGGAACTGGACATAGAGCTTCTATTGCTTGACTTGCTCAATTTTATTTTATTTTTCCAGTTATTATAAGCCGCATCCAAGCTTCTTACAACTACTTAGTAGTTTATAATCAACTTTCACCTTATTTGCGCAGGTACTACTCTATGTATGGACATGTAGAGAAGCTAGCTGAGGAGATAAAGAAGGGAGCTGCATCTGTTGAAGGAGTTGAAGCCAAACTGTGGCAGGTTGATATTTTTCCCTTTTATCCTTTCTCATGTTTTTTGCGTGTGTCTTTATGGTCCTACTGCTGATAACGAAGCAAAGGTTGATATTGATACTAGTTGCAAAGTTTGCTACTCCCTCCATCCCTAAACAACAAATGTCCAAATTTCATTTTAAGGGACATTCTGAAAATCTCAACTTTTTGTACAATTGAATGGCAAAGGTTCATAAATATTCTTGTAATCCACTATCCAAACATTTAGGTTTGCAAGTATAAAGTGACTAGTGAAAGAAATTTGGTAAAAAAAAAAAAAAAAAACATTTAGGGGCCAAGTTTTTTTCAAAAAAGACAATTTGGGACAATTTTTTTTTTTTTGAAAATGGACATTCATTTAGGGACAGAGGTAGTACTAATCGTAAAAAGGTTCACACGAAGTTTGCTAGGCTTCTATATATTGGAGTTTAGGTTTAATTTTCCTAATGCACCACCATTCTTTCCTCTTCCCTTCAAATCACTAATGCTGCTCTTGTTTTAGGTTGTTTAGAATGTTGCAGTATAAAACGACAAAGTAAATACGATAGCATTAGATTTCAAGGCCGAGACATGTGTGAAATTTAAAGCTGCAATAACATGTGGCAGAATGGCTATATTCCATATCTTCCACTCAAAATTGTTTGAGGGAAAGATGTTTGTAGCTGCAATCCTGCAACATGGAGCAATTATTTGCTCTTAATTTGGTCATATCAGTTGACGGATTCCAACTTTATAGAAGTGAAAACTTGTTTCTCCCCATCCAAAATCTTTGCCGAGTACAATCACTTCTCAAACTTTCAGTTATATACATGTTGTTTCCATGTCCATTTCTTCTTTCGCACATCTGTACTACCTCCTAAATGGTATTTTAGTGGTCCAGCTGTTCATTAACTTGAGGTTGTTGGTAGTTACGGTTCTCCACAGACTGCAACTTCTGCCTTGTCACTCACTTGAAGGCAAGTGGTTATTAGTTGGATGGAAAAGTTGTTTCCAACTCTTAACTTGTTTACTGCTTTTCCTTTGTCCTGTATGCGGGAAACAAAGCCAAAAGCTTAAATTTTGTATGGTATTAGACTAGACATATCTTGCCTCCATCTCTAGTTTGATTTTGTTCACACAAAAAAAAAAGCTATTTCTAAAATTATGATCATATTTGTTCCTTATTGCCTTCCTTCGTTACAAGTTCCGGGACTAGTGTTTTCTTCCCGATTATATTTCAAAAGTACAAAGTATTTTGATACGTAGGCTTACTGAAATACATATTATACTTTGTGACCCTCAGGTACCTGAGACATTGCATGATGAGGTGCTTGGGAAAATGAGTGCACCTCCAAAGAGTGATGTGCCAATAATCACACCTAATGAACTTGCTGAAGCGGATGGCTTTGTTTTTGGCTTCCCAACAAGATTCGGGATGATGGCTGCTCAATTCAAAGCATTTTTTGATGCAACTGGAGGCCTTTGGAGAACACAGCAGCTTGCTGGCAAACCTGCTGGTATCTTCTACAGCACCGGATCTCAAGGTGGCGGACAAGAAACTACTCCGTAAGCTCCTGCTACTCATTAAAAAATACTCAGTCCGTCCTAAAGATAGTCCTATTTGACTTTTGATGGTCAACATAAGTGAACTTTGACTAAACATTAACGTCAATCTAATCATCCCAATGAATTTCGAAATTTTTTGTTATTGATAAATCAGTTAATGATTTATTAATAACAGTTCAAAAAATTTCACAATGATGATTAAAATCATGACCTTGTCTTTTGAGGGAAGAATTACTCCCTCTGTTCCTAAATGAATGTCCATTTTGAAGAAATATCTGTCCCAAAATGCATGTGTTTTTTGAGAAAAAACTTTGTCCCGAAATGTTTTTCTACCAATTGTGCAAAACTAAATGTTTGGAAAGAGGATTATAAAAGTATAGTATATGAATCTTTACCATTAAATTGTATAAAAAAGTAGAGATTTTCACAATGTCATTTAAAATGAATTTCGGACATTCATTTATGGACGGATGAAGTAGTAACTAATCATGGTTGTCACTACCATACATTACAGGTTGACAGCCATCACCCAGTTGGTACACCACGGAATGATATTTGTACCGATTGGGTATACATTTGGTGCTGGTATGTTTGAAATGGAGCAAGTGAAAGGTGGAAGTCCTTATGGTGCAGGAACTTATGCTGGGGATGGCTCTAGACAACCAACTGAACTCGAATTGAAGCAGGCTTACCACCAAGGGGAGTACATTGCTACCATCACCAAGAAACTCAAGGGAGGAGCTGCTGCCTGAAAATCACTAAAATAATTCTTTTTTTTATTATTATTTTTTATATGTTTAGCAACCTCAACTCAAAGCTTTGGATTTGGAATTCGAATAACAAAATGAATTCTGCGGACCAAAAAATAGTTTGTTTTTTTTTTTTTTAATTCCAATGCCAAGCTTTAGTATTGGGTGCCAAATTGTTTCTTATAGGGGTTTCTACCTTATATTTCTGTGATTGCAAAAGGGACATTACTGATTCGGACACATGATTGTGCTTATATGTCAGTCAACTATTGTGGTTTTTTCTTTTTATCAATGGAAAAAAAAAAGGGTTAATGTGTACTCCCTTTGTACCAAAAATGATAGTCCTCTTTCCATATTTTTGTCCAAAAAGATGGTCCTATTTCTAAAACTGATGCGTTAGATTAGAATAATTGAACTTCAAAACTTAATCTTATGATAAATTTATTGAGTAATTCTTTCCATTTTAAAATAGATGACTTTTGACTTTTTGAGCATTTGCACAATTTTAAAGAAATATAATTAATGCATATGAAAAAGTTTTATATACCCCTAAAGTAATCTAATTACCTACAATTAAATGATTGAGCAAGAGATAAAATTGGTATACAAGAACAAAAAAGCTTTGAAAATAGTAAATCAACAAGTATTTTGAGACAAAAATTAACTCCCAAAAACGACTGAAAAGGAGGGAGTAATAAACTATCAATAGGATACAAATAGCTTTAGTGTCGTGCCAAGACTCGGTTGCAGGCCCGGTGATAGCCCTGTGCAAACAGTGCCATTGTACAGGGCCCTAAATTTTTATGGGCCCCCTATAGTTGTAATTTCTGTCATTTTAACCCTTAATTGTTTTAAAAATTATTCTTTTGACATCTTAAACCTCTTTACCCCAATTTATTTCTTCTACCTCACTTTTTATACTCACAAAAATTATACCACTTACACTTTATCTTAATATCCATATATAAAATAAAAAAGCGCAACTTTTAGTGGGACGGAGAAATTATATCGTTATTTATGTAAATTTCTTAGATAATAATAAGGCCTAATATTTAAATTTAGCACAGGGCCTTTAAAATTATTGAGACGGGCATGCTCGGTTGTGGTTGACCTAAGGAGTTGTATAACTTGGGGTTGAGAAAATGGGTAGAAAGAAGATGAGGGGTGTCTTTGCCTCCCCCATGCGTTGACAAAGCAGACATTTCTTTTCTAGGAGGGTCATACTCATAAATAAATAAACCATAATCCTACAAAAAAAACATGAGATGCTGGAAACTCCACTTCACTTCTCCCCACTATCCTTCCCCATCATACATTTCTCCTTGTTGCTTACTTTTCCTCTTTTCTTCACAACTTTGCTTTTATCTTAATTGCCGACTATTTTTCCAAGGAGTAATACTAAAGTTTACAAAATAAGGATAATTTGTTATTTTAAGCGTTTCACTCGACTTACGACATTCTAAAACCTAAAATGATTGCTAAAAAATCATTCGTTGTAACGGTAAAAAAAAAGTGTGAAGATCATTTTGGGACGTAGGGAGTATTATTTTTATACCCAATGGGACTCACTTGTTATACTCACATCAACAATTCTCTTACTATTCCTCCCACTCAATATTTTATTACTTATGTTATTTATATGTTCAATCAGTAAGTAGTATCAGCTGTAGTTTGTTCAAAATATATGAGATATTTTTGCGTATGTATCAAGTATCAACAATGTGATATGAAGTAACGTGTCCATCCATGTGATATTTATTTTTCTTACATACTGTACACAGGTTTTTTTGCTACATAACATACAAATGCTGTCTACACTTTGGAAAGTAAATCTAAGATATTTATGCATTGAGCATCTTCTTTGTACCTTCAGAAGGTTTTCTTTTTCTTTTTTAAAAAAAAACGGTTTTTCTAACGTGTGCCCTAAGGGCACATATTAAGCGATTTAAATATGAATTCAACACTTTTATATGCTTCCATAAATATTTAAGTTTACATATATAAACAATATATTCTGTTAATTATGGAAATGAATGAGTTAAAGCAAGTTTAATAAACAGTTCGATTTCCTTATTTAAATCACTTAACATGTGCCCTAAGGGCACATGTTAGAAAAACCGAAAAAAAAAAAACAATAGAAAACTGCCATAAACTAATTGCAAACAAGAAAAAAACCATCCGATATACTCCCTCTGTCCCCAAAAGATAGTCCTTTTCGTTCGTCGAGATTTGACTCCGAAGCTTAAGTCTATTTTGACTTTTATTGTCAACAAAAATAATCTTTGACCAAGCATTGGTGTCAATTTAATAATTACAATGAAATTATAGAAATTGATATTAATTAATCACTTAATGATTTATCAATTACGAATTTTAGAATTTCACTAGAATGATTAGATTGTCACCAATGGTTAGTAAAAATTCATTTTTGTTGACCATAAAAAGTCAAAATGAGACTATCTTTGCGGAATAGAGGGAGTATAAAATTACTATAAAATTGAATTCGGCACATGTAGAGATCTATATATGTAATCATAATCATAATTATTAAAGTGTGGATGCTATATATATATATATATATATATATATATATATATATATATATATATATATTTGATATTCGATTATGCTTGCAAGTAAAGTTAATGCTTTTCCAAGAATTCAAATATGAAAGTCTTAAGTTATTGATGACAAAGGTTAATTCGTGTAACTTTCAGGATGCTATTCCACAATATTAATATTCTTTAGCTAATTAACTTACTTCACCAGTTGATTTGTGTAGATTAGCACTCAAAATTCATTTGATTAATATCGTTCATAATACTTATTACTCCCATTGTCCAAATTTTCAAATATTTTCCAAAATATATGTCAACTTTTAGAAAAGTTACTAAATCCTCCTTCGTTATACAACAAGTTTTACTTCACCCTTAGATTTACAATAGAACATGAGGAGACCATTAAGGACAGTTATGTTCTTATGTGACTAAAAGCAGTGGCGGATCTAGACCCCCGATTTTTTCTTTTCAGAGGGGCTAATATAGTAAATTTGAAAATTGTAAAGGGTAAATTTTTAAAAATTATAAAAGTCGGGGGAGGGGGTCAGGGGCGGACCCAGCTCCAAAATCAAGGGGGTTCACAAAATACATTAGACAAAAATTATATACAAATTTATCTCTTTTTATGTTCTTTTCTTTTGTTTTGGCAAGGTGGTGGGCTGAAACTAGCAAAGGGGCACTTAGTACTAAAAAAAATAAAAAAAAATATTTTTTTTTAACTGTCAACATAAAATTAGGGGGGTTCACTTCCACCCCCTTGGACCTTCTTGGGTCCGCCCCTGGAGAGGGTCCAAGTACCCTCCTCAAAAAGGCATAGATCCTCCCCTAAAAGTGCTTAATTTTAACATTCTTGCAAATATCTCTCAAACTAAAAGCAGTGTTTTTTTTTTTTTTTTTAAAGGTATGTACAGGATCCAGAGAATATGGTGACGTACAGTTAGGAATGTCTGAGAGGATATAGATATGGGAGGTAGAGATAACGTTGAAGAAAGAAGCAATGGAATAAGATGGAGGTGACCATTCGACCAAAAGCACAAAGATGCCCCCCTTCACCTACACCCTTCCATTCCTTATTTTAGTAACACTAAAAAGAGGAAAATAAATCAATTATGGACCACTTTCTCACTCCCACTAACATATACTACTCCCTATGTCCCACCTCACTTGAGACCTAAGAGGTGGGCACAATAACTAAGAAAAAAGAATAAAATAAGGAAAATGTGTGGTAGAAAATAAAGAGAGCGAATGAGTGGGGTTAATAGTAGGTTGGTAGAATGAATTGTGTGGTGAAAAATGAAGAGAGTGAATGAGTGGGTGGGGTATATTGAATATAAAATTATTAAAAGATTACCATTTTGGGGAGTCTCAAGTGAAGTGGGACGGACCAAAATGGAAATAAGTCTCAAATGAGGTGGGTCGTACCAATTGCCATTTTTGGTCAAACTTACTTGAACTTTGACTAACATTTTATGCTAAATAATTTATCTTCATAAAAATTCAAAAATAGTTATTAATAATGTTTTTTTATTACTAATTTAGTTATGTTTTTAAATTTTTATAGAGATTAATAATTTAGCATGTGCCTATTGGTATGGGATAGAGGGAGCACTCCTCCTAACATTTAAACCGATCAAAACTCACATATCTCCTAATTTTACCATAGTATCTTCAACAATTCCATCATCTAATACCTCTTCCCCTCATCTCTTTTGTTTGCATAATATCAAGAAGAAAACACAAAATATTTTGTGAAAAAAAACTATTATATCTCTAATTAAAAAAAAAATCAATTTTAATACTTCAAAGTTGCACATACTATTCGGTTGTTTCAAATCATAAATTGGGAACATATTAAGACTGTTAGTTCAATTATTAAAAATGTCAGTCTGTCAGTGAAAATTGTCAAATTTGCCATTGAATAGTTTAACTCTTTTAATAATAACTAGTAGGTAACCCGTGCTCTGCACGGGAATCTATTCCGTTAATGTTTTTTGTATTTTCTTTTTTTTTGATGTTTTTAATTGATAAATTAACACAATAATTTTATTTAAAAATATATGTATATTTTAAATTAATCAAAACATTTTCATATCTTTGGTTGTACATAATTGTGATAAATATATTTTTTAATTAATTTAGAAATACATTTAAGTCTGTTGTATGAATATTTCAAAAAACCTAATGGTATTAATAGGAGTAATAGTTAACATATATAGTAACTATTATGATTAAATAATATAATTAATAGTAATAGTTTATATATATATATATTGTAACAATTATGATTAACTAATATTATTAATAGTATTAGTTAGCTATAATAGTTCAATATTACTCCCTCCGTCCCGGAGTAAGAGTCCTATCTCCCATTTGCACGGAAATTAAGAAATGATGGAAGTAAAGTAAATGTTGTGAGTGTAAAAGTAAATTAGGAGAGAGAATGAGTGGGAGTGAATAATAAGTTGATTGATTTTGTGAGTATAAAGGTAAAGTAAGAGAGAGAAAGACTGAGATGAATAGTAAAGATTCTTTGTCATTTTAGAAAAAAAAACTTTTACTCTGTGACGTATCAAAATAGAAGGTAGGACTCTTACTTTGGGACGTAGGTAGTAATAGTTAACTATTACTATTATAAGTATTAGTTACTATAGTAATTAACTATATTAGTTACCTATTATAGTACCTATTACTATTATAAGTATTAGTTAATATAGTAGTTAACTATAATAGTTACTTATTATAGTAACTATTACTATTATAAGTATTAGTTACTATAGTAGTTAACTATATTAGTTACCTATTATAGTAACTATTACTATTATAAGTATTAGTTAACTATAGTATTTAACTATAATAGTTACCCTATATAGTAACTATTACTTTTAGCTAATACTATTAGCTAAGGAAAAGAATTTGAAAAGTCTCTTATTTGTAAGAGTGGTAATGATGTGGCAACACCAAATGCAACCTTTCTCTAAGACTTGTCTATGTGGCAACAACATGGCTCTCCTCACCAATATATATATATATATATATATATATATATATATAGATTTTTTTTAAAATTAAAACCACATTTATTTCAAAAGTTAAATGGCTTTTTATATGACTTACTCATAGTATTATATAAAAAAAAAAAAAAAAAAAAATAGTAATACATAGCATGCAAACAATAAAATAAAATCTTCCATGTATATAGTCCCTTCTGATCCTCAGCTTCAATTAGCCAAATACAACAAATCTCTCTTTAACTAAATTAAAACGAATACATTTTGCCAATACAAGATTTTATTTTGTCAGAATAAGTATCACATTGTTGTACTAAGTACTACTTTGCTCTGACAAAATGAAATCTGGTGCTAACAATACTTAAAATTCTAGAATATAAACTACATTACTACATTTTACTAGGGTTAATATTAGCACCTAGCTATCTACGAAAATAAAAATATTATACAAGACTAAATATTCTTGTATAAAAATGGTCCCTGGCTAATATATTGGCCAAAGCTGCATCATTTTCGCCTCTAGCTGGACCAACAATCTAGATATAAATCATACTGTATATAAAGCCTTTCTTTCAAAGATTCATAGTATCATTTTCTTTCTCTTTCAGCATTTTATTCGATTACCTTTTTAGTCCATCGATGACGACGACTAGTATCATTTTTGATAAGATACTGATTTCTGTCTGATCGATCGCCTTTCATCTGAAAGTTCCTCCGAATGTAGGGGTCCAAAAATCGACAGTTGTCTCGTGAGTCATCGGAAATGTGCTTGAAACCGGTACTAAACATAGTCCTCGGCTTCTTAGATCTTGCTTTGCCTCTTCACTAGATTTATCTGCTATCTGCATTATATATAAAGAGTATTTGCATTACTTTAATTGATGAATGGTACAAAAAAAAAAAAAAAAATCTCCTACCTTATATATGTACCATTGAACATAGGATATAATTCATACCCTCTGTCCCTAAATAAATGTCTGAATTTTGTTTTTAGGGACATTAGAAAATCTCTGCAATTCATATAATTTAGTAGCAAAGATTTGTATATAATCATGTAATCTTTTTTTCAAACATTTAGTTGTGCAAGTATAAAGAGACTAGTGAAAAAAAATGGTAAAAAAATGTCTAGGGATAAAGTTTTTTCCAAAAAGGTCCTTCATTTTGTGACAAAAAAATTCTTGAAAATGAACATTCATTTAGGATAGAGGGAGCACAAAAATAATGTTTGGAACGTATACAACACAATATACTCCATCTGTCTCGAAAAGTTAAGTCTCTTTTTTTCGTTACTATTGCGAATGAACTTTGAGCAATAATTTAGTCTACTTTTAATTATCTAAATGGAAATTTAGAACTTGTTATTGATACACCATTATAAATACTATCAATACTAATTTTAAAATTCTCATTAAGATAACCAAAAGTAGCCTAAATTACTGCTCAAAGTTCATTCGTATTAACAACGAAAAAAAATGACTAATTTTTCAAGACAGAGGATATAATTTTACCTGCTGATGCTGTACAACAGGAGCTCCATTTTTCATGTATGGGGTACTTAAAACCTGATAATTAAGTTAGAGAATAACATGAGAGATCACTAAAAATTTGCTGTTTCAAACATATACTCGTAAATTTGCCTCATAATAATAAGCATCACACTTTCTTTTTTAATCTGGCAAAAAAAATAACTGTCTCACTTTCTTTTAAAAGGTCAGCACTTTCCCGTTTCATGTAAAGAGATGCATTCTTGTTGGTTCTATTATTATACTCCTATTTTAATGTAAGAAAAATAAAGTAAAAATACTTATTGTAGGATAAGTCATAATGAAACTTACACTAACTTGATCATGGAGGAACTTGATGTATTCTATAGCTTCGGAAAGCACTGAGGCTGTATCAGTCTGGAAAAAAAAAAAAAAAAAAAAAAAAAAAATCAAAGAAAGTGGGATTTCACCAATTCAGAAACAAATGATCAATAATTCGAAAAATGGTTTAATTTTCTTGCAAAGTAAACCATTTTTTTAGCAAAAATAAATAATATTAAGATTACCTTTCCAAAAGGTGAAACTAATTGTTGGAGTGCAGTGATTCTGTCCCCCATCTTCTCTTTCCTCACCTAATAATAATCAAATTTAACACCATTTTTCATTGAATTTCTATGGCTATGAAACAACAATTATTTTTAAGAATCTTGAAAAAAAAAAAGTAATTAAAAAAATGCACTCCACTAGTGAAGAATTTGAGTAGTACCTTAAAAGCTGGCAAAGGTGAGGGATTATCATTCCTGGGCTTCTTATTCGATGATTCGCTGCTACTCTTTTTCACCACTTCTGATGTATTCCGCTAAAAAATAAATAAAAAAATGAACATAAATATTAAGAAAATCAAATATTTTTTTTAAAAATGCACATATTTTATTTACCTTTGGAGGTTTTTCATCAAAGTTTGATGGAGGCAATTGCATTTGCAATGAAGGAAAGAAATTAGATCTACCATCATTCATGGGAGGAGGAGCTGATGCATTCCAAAACGGCGCGTTATTGGAAAAGTGTAGCTGGTTATTAGGTTTAGGGGGCGAATTTCTTAAGAATGGAGGATATTTCGACCAATTAGAAGTCGATAATTGATCCGTGGACACATTCATTGATCCATAACTTGATTGGTAATTAGAATAACTCGACTGTTGTTGTGGTTGTGGTTGATTTTCTGAGCCCATTAGGGTTCCATATGAATCCATCTGAAAGCTAGTAGGCAAACCTTGACATGTGATGATAGAGCTAGTATGGTCTAATGAAAAACCTCGGTTTATCGTTGAATTATCTTCAATGTTTTCGGTATATATTTTTTGTGATCTCCATTGATCTTGGGATGATGACATGCCCGATTCTTGCTGAAAACCACTTGTATTACTTGAGCTCATATGGTCTTCTTGAATCATGGGACGGAAATTGGTATCTCTATTTTGATCACCACGACTGCATAAATATTATAAAAATAAATTTTGAACATTCATTTTGAGATAAGATGATATATAATTAAGATAGAATAATGAATTTAGGGTTATGAAAATAAGTGACATAAAAGTAGTGGGACTTACAACAAAGATTGATTCCAATCCAAAGAGACTTGAGAAGAAAGGCCTAACCCCATCATTTGCAAGCTAGGGTCTGAGGAGGTTAGCATGCCGCCGCCACCACCAGCGGTGGTGGTGGTGGAATGATCATGATCGGAGAGGAGGTGACCGAGCTTATGATCATTAATGGAAGAATTACCTGAAACCGAGGAAACGGAATCCAAACAAGATCTAGTAGTTGTTTTGATGTCAACTATACCGGTCGGCCACCCGAAGCTAGTTATGTTAGCAGTAGTAGTAGTGGTACTATTAAGTCCGGTTGTGGAGGATGAAGGCGACCCGCCACGCTCTAACCTGTTCCTTGATGATGATGATGATGATGATGCTGATTCCCACCAGTTATCTGCCATGGTTAATACTCAGTTGATCTTATAGCAAACTTGGTTTATTAAAAAAAATAAAATGAAATGAAATAGGTTGGGAGCATATTGGTATTTATATCCAAGGGTATATAGTGAAGGTTGAAAATTTTGGGGGGAGGAAAGGAAATGACCAGAATTTGGTTGACTTTTACTCCCTCTGACTCGTTTTAAGGTTTTTACTTTCCTTTTTAGGCCGTTTCAATTTAAGGTTCTTACTTTTCTTTATTACCTAAAATGGAAAGTGGGACCCACTTGTCATTCTCACAACAAAAACTCCCTACCCACTTTCTATCTCCCACTTTACTTTTCATACTCACAACATTTACTTTTTCTTAATCTCCGTGTAAAGTCAAACTAAGAACTTTAAATTGGGACGGAGGGAGTAATTTTTAGGGTGACAAGAGAAAAAGGGATAAAGTTTTCTTGAAATTAATGTTCTTGATTTATATTTATGATTAGATAAAGTTGGAGTATACTGTATAATTAAGTTTATCCTTTTTCATGAACAACAACAGTAGTCAGTAGGGCTTCCTCACTTTTCTCTTATTTCTTCTTTTTGCTTGCCTTTCTTTTTTTTTTTTTTTGGTCTATAATTCAACTGGGAGTGTTGGATATCATTTCATTTTAAATTTGTGGAGGTAATAATAAGCTTTATGGGGCAATATACTAATTAGAGCGTAAGACAAACTAAAAGCTTACAGCTCATTGCAACACTACTTTGGGTCACTGCAATTTCTTTTTCTATTTTTTTTTCTTGGCAAAAAATACTCTTCCGTCCCGGTTTAAGGTTTTTAGTTTGACTTTACACGCTTATTAAGAAACCAAGGTAAATTTGAGTCAACAATAGTAATGTGTGAAGGATATAATTGTTCATTCATGCTTATTAAGAAACCAATGCAAATTTGAGTCAACAATTGTAATGTGTGAAGGATATAATTGTTCATTCATAAAGCAAGGGAGTGAAAAGTAGATGAGTGAGTGATGGTTTTTTTTTTTTTTTTTTGTAATATATGAACTTTATGAGCACAAGAATGTCCAAAACACTATTCATACTTTGCCATTTAAGGAATAAAGCAACTAAGAACCTTAAACTGAGACATACAAAAAAGGAAAGTAAAAAACCTTAAACTGGGACGTAGGGAGTAAGTTTTTTTTTTTTTTTTTCTTTTTTCGAAGTATATATGCATCATTAGGTTTTAGAACATTATAATACAAAATGTGTTATTATATTTCATCAAAATGTTTTATATTTTGTATCAGACTCTAAAACTATATCAATGTTTGGTAATTCACTTTGTAGTTGATTATTCCAAAGATTCATTTAGGACCGCATGCAATTGCATTATGTTTTGCTTAGCTATTTTCTAGCAACTTTTCATGATATTGATCAGAAAATTTTATTCCATGGACTCATCTATGTCAAGAATATATTTATTCAAAAAGAATTGGATGATTGCAACAGGTTATGATTTCATTAATCAGCAGCATTCAGCTGAATATTTCGTTTCTATCGTTATAGAAGGACAAGGTCATTCTTGAAGGATTAAAATGTAAATATAGTAGAGTTCAAGGGGCAGAGTGAAAGTGAGAGGCCAAGTTAGTTTCGTAAGTGAGTGTAGAGAATTCATTCTGTTACATTCTGTTATCTTTTGTTCTGTATGTATCTTGTATGTATAGTGAGCAAGTTGAGTGGTATTAATAGGGCTTTGTATATCATTGATAAGAAATACACAGAAATATGAGCTTCATTCTATACTTTGTCATCTCTTTCCTTGTAATATGGTATCAGGCTTACAATCCAATTCCTCTCTTCCGCCATTAAAATCAATCACAAATCCTTCAAAATCTCAGTTCGAGTTTTCGTAATAATCTCAAATGACGATCAACGAGCAAGATGATTCTTCAAATACAACAAATCAAAGGCACAATCCTCCACCTCCGTTTGTCGATGAATATGAAATTGCTGAAACAAATTTACAGCTCAATCCATCTCATCCTCTCTACCTAAATCCAAATGATCATCCTGGTATGATTCTCGTTACTGAATTACTCACTGATCTCAATTACTATCAATGGAAGCGTGCGATGACAATTGCACTCTCGTCGAAAATGAAATTAGGGTTAGTGAATGGAACTCACAAAATTCCTAATTCTCAATCGAAGTATCTGATGCATTGGGATAGATGTAACAATATGTTAATTAGCTGGATTCTCAACACAATTTCACCAGACATTCGATCTAGTGTGGTTTATCTCAAGACAGCTCATGAGATATGGGCTGATCTAGAGGCTAGGTTCACACAAGGCAATGCCTCTCAAGTTTTTCAGATTCGAAAGGAGTTAATGGCCCTAAATCAAGGTGCTATGTCAGTTTCAGCTTACTTCACCAAATTTCGTGCTCTATGGGATGAATTTTACAATTTGAGCCATGTTCCTAAGTGCATGTGCAATTGTGTGTGTGGTGCTACTAAACTTCTTGATGAGTATGAAGAGATGCAGAAAATAGTTCAGTTTCTCATGGGACTAAGTGACACTTTCTCCCCTATTCGAGGTTCTATTCTGACAATGAAACCTCTGCCCAATTTAAGCCAAGTTCTTGCTCTGTTAACTCAAGATGAGAAACTGGGGAACTGTTCTTCCATGAATTCCACCTCCATCTCTTTCCATGATTCTTCTACAGCTCTATTTTCTAAAGCTCATTCTGGAGACAAAACTTCCTATACTGCAAGGAAAAATGAGAGAACACTTCAAAAGAGTCACCTACACTGTTCCCACTGTGGAGGCACAGGCCATGTTAAGGATGGCTGCTTCTTCCTTATTGGCTATCCTGAATGGCACAAGTTCTACGGGGTAAAACCTGATCCTAACAGGATGCCTAAGAATTGGAAGCCCAGAGAAACTTCTTCTCCTGTTATCAATCTCACTCAGACTACTCCTTCTACAAGTCAGACTGTTCCTCATACTGCAGCTCAAGTTCTGACATCACACACTTCTTCTCATCTGGACAACCTTGATCTCTGCAATTCTGGCTGTGCAGGTATCCACTATTCTCTCAATAGTGTTGTTCACAACCCCTGCACATCTCAATCTACTAGCACTTGGATTTTAGACACAGGGGCATCAGATCATATTACTTCCTGTTTTCAAGATCTTGTTAATCCTGTTCCTATACAGTCATACATACATCTTCCAAATGGCTTCACTTCCACTATAACTCATAAAGGCACTGTTTATCTCACACCCCATATCACTCTTTTAGATGTTCTTTATGTGCCTTCCTTCAAATTCAATTTACTTTCTGACAGGAAACTCACAGCTGATAATCATTTGTGTCTATCATTTTATTCCACTTACTGCCTTTTGCAGGACTCAACCTTGAAGACCTTGAAGGGGATTGGTAGACTAGTGGGAGGCTTGTATAAACTTGATTTGCATAGCTCTAATTCTAATGTCTCTTCTTTCTCTACTATTTGTACCTCTTCTGTGACCACTAATTCTCAATTGTGGCACCACAGATTAGGTCATCTTTCTTACAAATTTCTTAGAATCATTCCATCTATTCCTTGTAGTATCAATAATTGTGAGAACACCATATGTGATGCTTGTCATTTTGGGAAACAAACTAGAAATTCATTTCCTCTTAGTAATAGTCATTGTACCACTTTATTTGGTCTTATTCATTGTGATGTGTGGGGCCCCTATAGACATTACACTTATGATGGTTTCAATTCTTTTCTCACTATTGTTGATGATTGTTCAAGAACAACCTGGGTGTTTCTTCTTAAATCTAAATCCCAAGTTTGTGCTAACATCAAATATTTCTTAGTCATGGTTCAAACTCAATTTCATACCACCATTCAAAAGGTCAGATCTGACAATGGATCTGAGTTCTTTAACCATGAAGTTTCCTCTTTTCTCACTTCCTTGGGAATTGAACACCAAAGCAGCTGTGTTGAAACCCCCCAACAGAATGGGAGGGTTGAAAGAAAGCACAGACATATCTTGGAAGTTGCAAGAACCTTGAGATTTCAAGCCAATCTTCCCATAAAATTTTGGGGAGATTGTGTTCTCACAGCCACTTACCTAATAAACAGATTTCCCACTCCTATTCTTCATAATAAAACCCCCTATGAAATTCTCCTTGGTTCTTCTCCTTCTTATACTCATTTAAGAGTATTTGGATGCTATGTTTTGCCTCTACCCTAGTATCTCATAGAGACAAATTCAGTTCAAGGGCATCCAAGTGTATTTTTCTTGGGTATCCTTATGGAAAAAAAGGGTACAAAGTGTACAACATTGATACTGGAAAAGTTTTCTGTAGTAGAGACATTAAGTTTTATGAATCTACATTTCCTTTTCTTGACTCTGCTCTCACTACTTCTGATTGCACCATTCCTATGTTTGTTGACAATTCCAATTATATTCCTGTGGAGGATCCTATTCCTCATTTCTCTGCTCCTAGTGAGCCTTCAGTTGTATTTGATTCCTTGAATTCTCCTATTCCTTCACCCTCTATTTCTTCTTCCCCTGCTATTGCTCCTATTCCTTCTAGACCCCAAAGAACAAGAACTATTCCTTCTAAGTTTCAAGATTATACTGGTCTTCCACCTAGCTTTCCTATCACTGCAAGGTCACAAGGTACTAGTCACTCTCTCCTTTCTTACACTTCTATTTCTCCTTCTTACTATAACTATATTTGTTCTATTTCTTCAATCACTGAACCCACTACCTATCACCAAGCCATAAAGGATCCTCATTGGTGCACTGCTATGGCCACTGAGATAGCTGCTCTTGAACAAAACAACACCTGGTCCTTAGAAATTCTACCTCCAGGCAAAAAGGCAGTAGGATGTAAATGGATTTACAAACTGAAGTTTAAAGCTGATGGCTCTCTAGATAGATACAAAGCTAGACTAGTGGCAAAAGGATTTACTCAGACAGAGGGTCTTGACTATTTTGAAACATATGCTCCTGTTGCTAAGATGACAACTGTCCGGATTATGTTGGCAGTGGCTACTATTCAGTCTTGGGTTATTGATCAAATGGATGTTACAAATGCCTTTTTGCATGGAGATCTAAGTGAAGAAGTGTACATGAAATTACCTCAAGGGTATCAATTACCCTCATCTTGGTCAGCTCACAAAGGCAGTCAACCTGTAGTATGCAGACTTCTTAAATCATTGTATGGGCTTAAACAAGCACCAAGACAATGGTTTTATAAATTCTCTACTGCTCTCATCTCTTATGGCTTTCAGCAATCCAAGAATGATCACTCTCTGTTCATTCTGAAGTCTTCTACATCCATGGTGTTCATTCTTGTCTATGTAGATGACATTTTAATCTCTGGTCCTCACAATGAATCTATTGCTGCAGTCAAAAAGTTTCTTCATAGTCAATTCAATATCAAAGATTTAGGTTCTCTCAAATACTTTCTGGGTATTGAAATTGCTAAGAATTCTTCTGGTCTGTGTCTTCATCAGAGGAAGTACACACTTGACATTATTGCAGATACAGGTTTATCTAATGCTAGATCTTCTGCTGTCCCTATGGATCAACATCATAATCTTGCTCTTGCTGATGGTGCTCCTTTGGATGATCCTGGTCAGTATAGAAGGTTAGTGGGCCGACTTATCTACTTGACAATAACAAGACCTGATATAGCTTATTCAGTTCATATCCTTAGTCAGTTCATGGCCTCCCCAAAGCAACCTCATCTTCATGCTGCTTTAAAACTTGTTAGATACCTCAAATCTTCTATTGGTCAAGGTTTGTTCTACTCATCTACAAGTTCTCTTAATCTGTCAGTCTATTGTGATGCTGACTGGGCTGCTTGTCCTACCACTAGGAGGTCATTATCAGGTTATTGTGTTATGTTGGGATCTTGTTTAGTGTCCTGGAAATCTAAAAAGCAATTGACAGTGTCAAGAAGCTCTGCAGAAGCTGAGTACAGGAGTCTTGCCAATGCCACTTGTGAAATCACTTGGCTGGTGTCTTTGTTAAAAGACTTCTCTGTGTCCAATTTAACTCCTGTAAGCTTATACTGTGACAACAAGGCTGCCTTACATTTGGTTTCCAACCCTGTTTTTCATGAGCGCACCAAACATATTGAGATTGATTGCCATCTCATCCGAGATAAATTTCAAGCTGGACTTGTTCTTCCAGTTCATATTGCCACTCAAGACCAACCAGCAGATATGCTCACTAAACCTTTAGCTTCTACTCAGTTACAGTTTCTTCTATCCAAACTACAAGTGCTCAATCTGTTTCACACTTCTAGTTTGAGGGGGGATATAGAAGGACAAGGTCATTCTTGAAGGATTAAAATGTAAATATAGTAGAGTTCAAGGGGCAGAGTGAAAGTGAGAGGCCAAGTTAGTTTCGTAAGTGAGTGGAGAGAATTCATTCTGTTACATTCTGTTATCTTTTGTTCTGTATGTATCTTGTATGTATAGTGAGCAAGTTGAGTGGTATTAATAGGGCTTTGTATATCATTGATAAGAAATACACAGAAATATGAGCTTCATTCTATACTTTGTCATCTCTTTCCTTGTAATAATCGTCCATGATCATGAGTTCACATAAATCTAGCAAAATATTTGCATAACACATTTATGCATCACATAAATCCAGCAAAATAAAAAACACTCAGTGCGTGAAGAATTATAGAAATTAAGGTGTTATTTGGTAAAATGTTGATTTAACAACATATCATATTTTTGTTTGGAATGAAGGAAGTCTATAAAGAATAATGGAGTTGTTTTTAAAGAGAGACGTTTATCAAAATTAGGCAGCCTCCTTTGGATATACTGAATTGTGTTTCGTGTACATAAGCATTTTTTGGTATGGCTAGTTAATCATCAAGCCAATATTTTGGCAGATTGTATTTCTTGGACTTCTTTTACGTTTGTAAGTCCTACTGATTGGGTTGAGCATCCGGTGTTTGTGGATAGCCAACTCATTGCTATTTGCATCTATTAATAAAATATGTTTGATTGTTTAAAAAATCATTTTACCAAAAACTATGTCCTTTCAGTTTTAACATTTTACCAAAAATCTTGATTCAAAAAAAAAAATATTTTGCCAAATAACCTTGTCCCTATTATATATATATATATATATATATATATATATATATATATATATATATATATATATATATATATATATTTAAAAAAACCTTCATTTCATAGTGTGGTCCAATATCAATTGAATTCGATGCATAATTAACAAGAAAACATGAATTTTGGTTATTTACTTTTAAGTTATAATATATTAAATGCTTAATTATATTAAAAATAGTTCATTTATGCTAATATTATAATCAAAATGTGTTATAATTATTAATATTTCATATCAAATAATGTACCTTCTCTTTTAAATCAATAATTTATTAAAATCATTTGCATGTAGTGAGGTTTTCAGTGAAAATGATAAATTTTGCTTCTATTTAGAGTCAACTTTTTTTTTTTTTTTTTTTTTGCTTATATTTGATACCGGAGGAGTATCTACATAAAACCGGTTAAATTAATATGAGATGAAAGTACCATTATTATTATTTTTACGAGCGATAAAAATATGTTCATTTTAAAAAAATGACGTCCACACACATAATATGACTTTAAAAAAAAAATGGGTTTATATTGATAAATATTTTATATTATTACAACACTTGAAAGATCATAAGGTTTAGATTAAACCTCCCGACATTTTATACAAAATAAATATCGGATATTGCTTGAGCTGAAACTATTTCGCAATAAAAAAATACTCATAATTTATAACTGGAAAAGAAATCTTAAAAAGCCTGAAAAAGAAAAAGAAATTAAGAGATGAAATCAAATCAATTTATCGTGTTTCCTCCAACAATAGTTATTCACTCTCCTCGATTTAAGGTTCTTTATATTCTTTTTAATCTATCTAAATTTAAAGTTTTTACTTAAAATAGAAACTGAGACCCATCTACTTTCTCTTTTTTTACTTCACTTTTTACACTCAGAATATTTACTTTTTCTTAATCATCAAAGTAAAAACCTGATAGTGTAACGGAGGGAGTACTATTTAAGAAAGGAAACAACTTAAGACTTGAGTTGACGGGTGGAGGGGGACCGGTGGGGTGAGGGCTTGCGACGGAGGAGGCCGTAGGGGAGGCGGACTACTCTAAACGGGTATGTTTTGAAGAACAGGAGTCAACTAGTGGGGTCCACGCGGCATGTGCGCGTGCGGCTATTGTGGGCCCATTCTAGCCCACCCCTTCTTGTAGCAGTCAGCCCGAAAGTGACAGTTTCTTACATTCCGTTCTTGTTAAATCATTTTCTGTTTTACAATTTGGCAACTTGACGTCCCTATCCTCGACCCGAATTTCGAGTTAGACGTATGATGATGAATTGCATCACCCGGTTTCAATTTAAAACAACAACGATAATTCTGGGATTTCGAACTGCTCCACCAAAGAGTTAGCTCCACTAAATGGTGGAGATCAATGCCACCTCATTTTTCCTATACCCAACAGTTCACATAGAGCCAAATTCGGTGGGACCCATAAAAGTGAGAGCTATCTTGACCGCCCTTGATTTGTGTGTGTATGTGGCCTTCATCTTAGCCATTGGGTGGAGAGGTGTAGCAAATAGGGTGGAGCGGTTCCGGGTCCTAATTCAGTCTCAATTTCAAAATAAATTAGAATCAGATAATCGTTAAAAGAAACACGGAATTTTGGAAAAAAAATAATTCCTTTATATACTCCCTCCGTCTCATACTTATTGCTATCAAATGAGACTGCATGTGTATTAAGAAAATATGTTAGGAAAATAACTATTGTCAGTGGATAGCAGGGAGAAAATAAGTTGGTGGATAGTTGTTGTAAGTGGATATGAGAGATAAAAATAAACATTTGGGGTAACTAGCAATAAGTATGAGATGCTCAAAATGGAAATAAGTAGCGAAAAGTATGGGACGGAGGGAGTACAGTACTCACTCTGTCCCAATTTAAACTTCAAAAAACTTTTGGGTTCACGAATTAACAAAAGGTAATGTATTGTGAGTGTAGATGTTTGGTAGAAGAGAGAAAGTGAAGTAGGAAATAGTTAGTGGGTAATTGTTGTGAGTATATGACATCTGGGGTGTACAAATAAAGAAGTATAAAAAAAAATTCCTTTTTAGGTTTTGAATTTTAAAATGGGACATCCAAAACATAATATCTTTTTTTAAAATAGGACGAAGGAAGTATATTACTCCCTCCGACCCAATTTAAAGTTCTTAGTTTGACTTTGCACGGAGATTAAGAAAAAGTAAATGTTGTGAGTATAAAAAGTAAAGTGGGAGAGAGAAAGTGGGTAGGGAGTTTTTGGTGTGAGAATGACAAGTGGGTCCCACTTTCCATTTTAAGTAATAAAACAAAGTAAGAACCTTAAAGCGGGACAGATGTAGTATAAAAAAACATGATTATCAAGAGTCATAAGAGCAACTTAACAATTATTTACATGATGGTATGAACTATGAACATTGCCAATTGTGAGTGTAATATGCATCTAAATTTGAGTTGGTATTAAAGAAAGTAACAAAAGTGACACCTTCCTTAATACCATTTCAAATTTTATTAGGACATCAATCAAATAAAAAAAAATCGATAAACAAGATTAATAATTTTATATTGTCTTCTTTATCCATAATTTTATCACATCTTATGTCCTAATCAAATGTCATATTTCTATACTATATTTTACGTGTAGTATTATTATTTTATTTATATTGTCATATTATGTCGCATTTTTATGTTATATTCTTATGTCGTATTTTAATTTCATATTCCATGCTTTATTTTATTCGTATTTTTATATCATATTCTTATTCTTTACTTTTCGAGTCGTATTGAAGAACCCGCACCTCACAGACTGAGCTAAGAGGAACGAACCGGGTCCAACAGGTCTATCTGTAAAGAAACTCGAATCAAGCTTACCCCGAGCTCCAAAGTCATCCCAACTCTCCACGAGCTCGTTCGACGAGGTCATCTCTCCGACTCCTCAAGGGATACCTGACAGGTTCATTATTTCGTCTCTTTAGCTCCGGACTCACTCTCCCCGAGCTCCCCATCGACGAGGTCACCACCCCGGGGAGCTCTGTAAAGTACAAAGTGGACAAGTCGTACCATTGCATTAAATGGCCGATGAGCTCGCCTGACCACTTTCTCTCCTCCGTACGGTCTACGCGCAATCACGACATGAGGTAGTTACATATTGTACCATCTAGTCTGCCGACCAACCAAGAGCTGCCACGTGGCCATACAGTCCATACCTTTATTCGGACAATAGATTATCTCCGCACGGTAATAGAGATATATAACATCTTATTCTCTCTCATCAGGTATCATACATTAATCTACACACACACACACTAAACACACATAGAAAACCCTAATTCTCTCCCAAGGCTTTCCACGCCTTGCTCTTAGCTCCCTCAGAAATATTTCTCACACCTGAGGACCTAAGCTGGGATTGAACCTAGCTCTAGTCTTAACGGTATTATTTGTTGTGTTGTGATAGTAGGTAAACAAGATCAAAGCCCAGATATCCATCCATAAACAGTGACCCCATATTTTATATCATAACTTATGTCCTAATCAAATGTCGTATTTTTATAGTATATTTTACATGTCGTATTCTTATTTTATTTATATTTTCAAATTATGTCGCATTTTTATATTATATTCTTATGTCGTATTTTAATTTCATATTCCATGCTTATTTTATTCATATATTTATTCTATACTTTTCAAGTCGTACGAATATTGATAATGTTAAAAGTATCAATATAATTAATAAAAATAAAAAATAATTTGATGTCATAACTTGATAGTACTTGTTAAAAATGATACTCTAATTTGATAACTTGTAACCTGAAAAATTAAATATTGAATTTAAAACTTACAGAATTTTCAAAAAAAAAAAAAAAAAACTTACAGAATTACTCCCTCCGACCCAAAATAACTGTCACTTTTAGACCAAAATTTTGGTCCAAAATAATTGTCGCTTTTAAGCTAAATGTCTCTCTTATCCTTGCATTGAAACATGTTCTCTTTTATTACTCCCTCCGGTCCAAAATAACTATTTTTTTTTTGCATTTGCACAACTCTTAAAAAATGTAATAATTATCATGACTTAGTGACAAAAGTTCCAACTTTACCCCTATTAAATGTGCAACTTTTTTACATTAATGTCTCACACTAAGATAATTAACAAAAGAGAACAAATTTCAATGCAATGATAAAAGAGACATTTAGCTCAATGTGACAATTATTTTGGACCAAAATTTTGGTCCAAAAGTGACAGTTATTTTGAACCGGAGGGAGTAATTATCTTAGTGTGAGACATTAATGAAAGAAAGTTGCACACTTAATAGGGGTAAAGTTGAAACTTTTGTTACTAAGTCATGATACTTATTACATTTCTTAAGATTTGTATAAATAAAAAAAAAAAACAGTTATTTTGAACTGAAGGGAGTACTACTTAGTACCATTATCGAAGTTCACATTTATTGGACATTAATTGGAGAATGAGATAAAAGCATGATTATGTCACCGTGACTTAAGATGAGCGTATGGTAGCTAGCTGACAAAACTAGAAAAAGTTTAGTTTTACCCCTCCGGTCCAAAATATATATCGCTTTTGAGTAATTTTTTTTGCCTAAAATAATTGTTACTTTTGAGTCAAAACAATTAAAATTTCTTATTTACCCTTGCATTAAAGTTGTTTTACTTTATTAATTGACTTAGTGAGTGTAATAATGTAAGAAAATCAAAAAACGACAGTTATTTTGGACCGGAGTGAGTACTAAAAAGATTTCAACAACGAGGTGATGGGTGAGGACCCTCTAGTCCCTCTAGAATTCGTTTGGAATTACGATGTTATGATTGCCTGGACGACGATAATTAACAGAATAGTACTCCCTCCTACCCAAATATATGTAGTTTTAAAATTTTCACACAAATTAAAAAAAAAACAATCAATGCATGTTTAATAGATTAAATTTTTTCTTGAAATATTTCAAATACCAAGTTAATTAAATGCTTTTACAATGACAACTACCATCATAAATAATGATATATTTGACAAACAATGTCAAAAATATCTAGATAAAAGCAAAACTATAAATATTTTGGGACAAATTTTAACCCCTTAAACTACATGTATTTTGGGACGGAGGGAGTAAGATTTACTACTTTCATAAATAGAGATAGTAATACTCTCTCAGTCATCAAAAATTGTTTTATTTTGAGTTTTTATAATAAATATAAATAATTTTTCATCAATTA
Organism: Campanula takesimana; assembly: GCA_026119855.1. Taxonomy (NCBI): domain Eukaryota; kingdom Viridiplantae; phylum Streptophyta; class Magnoliopsida; order Asterales; family Campanulaceae; genus Campanula; species Campanula takesimana. Next base: position 78,412 of record JAOWBW010000110.1, read on the forward strand.
TTAGTGTCAATTTAATAATTATAATTAAATTCTTAAAATTATTATTAATCGATTAATAAATGATTTATTTATAATGACTATTAAAATTTCACAAAAATTGATGAGATCGATATTTATGTTTGGTCAGCGTCCATTATTTTGCTCAACTGTAGTAATTGGTGACAGTAGAGAGTTTGTGACAACCACTTATCAATTTATGATGGATTAAAATATGTGGGATTTCGTTTTTCAACAGCAAGTAAAAAATTAAAATGAGATAAAATTTCTACGACAAAGAGAGTATATGTTAGAAACCCATCTTTTAATTTTCATTAAATTTTTTTTTTTGATTTTGATTACTTTTGTTATTTTGTAAATAGTAAGCATGTTACATTAGTTGTTTCAATAAGTATGAAAGTAAATATAATAATTTTGCAGTAATACTAGGGTCGTTTTTAGTAGTTCACTCAATAATAAAATATTGATATAATTATTTACAATATTTATTTACTATAGTTATTTTTTTTAAAAAAAAAAAAAAACCATTTACTATAGTTAGTTAGAAACAATGGATGCATTACTGACAAAGGTCAAATATAGTACAACTATGTTTGTATCTTCATTCATACTTTATAAATCTTCATTTCGTAATTGTAGTAAAATTGTAGTAAAGATCCGGTACTTACCCCATTGTCAATTTACATATTATATCATGTGAGTCGAGATCTTCTGTACCACTTTTGTGTGTCACTCCATGTAGCACTTGCAATCCAACTGTTCACATGTTTGCATAATATTATAATAATACATATCTCAATAATTGTGAGTCATTAAATTACATGTGACACATGAAGTGGTACACAAACTGGGACAGAGGATTTGAACTCATATCATGTAAGCTGTATAACATGTAATTTGTCTATTAGCATACCATAACATAAGGTAACATATTCTCTCGAAGGAAAAAAAAAAAAAAAAAAAGGTAACATACAAGTCATAGTCATGTTAAAATTATTTTTGATGAAAAATGTTTGGGAACAGTATTTTTTTATTTCTATTTAGTCAATTACAACAATTTTAAAACTACAACTAAGAGGGGTGAATCAAACTCGGGACCTCCCAAAGGAAGGCCAAGCCCATGCCACCCGCTCATCGGCGTTTGGGAACAGTATTAGACTTGCACCAAAGAGACTGTACCTTCGGCACTTCATCCATCAAATTCTGACAAGCCATCTTTCAGGTCAACGGGGAAAGTAAAGTAGAACACGCGCTATACAGTCACCCAGGTCCGATCCCAAATTAGGGATGGCCAAAACTGGTTCCGGGCCCGGTTTCGGTTCGGAACTGCCGGTTCCGGTTCGGGAAAAGGGTAACCCTTAGCCGGCCCGCGCTTACTCCGGTTCCGGTACGGTTTCGGTCCCCCCTTTAAAATTATTGAAAAACAAGGGATTTCCGGTCCGGTTCGACATATATGTGACCCTGAACCGGCCCGTATGCCTTGCGGTTCCGGTTCGTCCGGTTCCGGTTTCCTCCCCGGTTTGCTCCGGTTCCGGGCTTTTCCGGTTTCGGTTCCGGTTCGGTTTGGTCATCCCTATCCCAAATACTCCCTCCGTCCTATTTTAAGAATAAGAAAATGGATGAGTTCAAGAATTAAGGAAAAGGTGATGTGTTGTGAGTGTTGATAGGTTGGTATGAGAGAGAAAGTGGGGTAAAGAGTTGGTGGATTTTTTTTTTTTTTTTTGTGAATAATTGTTGTGAGTATGACATGTAGGACTCACTTTTTATTTTGAATTTTGACTCTTATAATGGGACGTCCTTTTAGGAAACTTTTTACTCTTAAAATGGGACGAAGAGAGTATTACCTTAATTTACTCTCTCTCTCTCTCTCTCATTTTAAATTATTTTTAATTTTTTGAAATTCAAATTACCATTAAATTAGATGCAAAAGCATAAGAGTTCGAGTATGCTCGCCACAAATTTTAGAGGCTCAACCCAAATATTATCAATCATTACATTGACAATTCGAATTACATTAAATAAACAGAGAGATAACAAACGAGGGTGTTTGTGCATAAAACTACAATACCACCAAATGCACTAGTACCATTGTGAAGCCATGTATCACCTAGGAAGCGGATTTTATGATCATTCACTATCTTCGACCTCGTATCTCTCTTCACAATGTCTTGTGACACGCAGCTGCCTTTCCAAGCATAGCTTGAACACTGCCCAATCTTGACATTTACAAAATCCCCACTCGGAAAAAATTTAGCTTTGAAAACACAATATTCTAAGGCATCTAGATTAGCTAACCACCAACCAAGGTTCCAAAACACTGCTAGAATTAGTGGAAGGAGTAGTAAATATTCTTGTCATTTTAGGAAAATGACACTAATTTTAAGATAGACTAAAAAAGAAAGGTGGACACTTACTATGGAACGAAAGGATTAATGTTTTTGAATTAATGGAACACACTAGTCTTAAACAATCCACTTACTATTTTCTACCCCTTTTCTCTCTCCTACACAACTATCTACACTCACAACACATTACATTTTTTTTCTTAATTATCGTATATAATCTTATTTTTGCAATTTGAAATGAGACGGGAAAAAAAAATACTTCACTACTTAGATATTTATCAATGGAATTCATTTTGTTATATTCTCACCTTCCCATCATAAATAATGTCACATTTGACTTGTCAACGTTTAAATATTTCTTATATCATGATAAATAATTTATATGATTAGAAATATAACACTTATTTTGAATCAAATAAAAAAAAAAAAAAATCGACAGAACACCAAAGGATTGTTCGTTATATGCACATCCAATTTTTGTGCTTCATGGATATGCCATTAAAAAAGTTGTTGTCCTTTTCGTACCAGAAAAGATATTAAGTTATGTGCTTAGTATTTAAATGAAAAGAAATTAGTTCATCAAGCACAGATTAAAAGACTATAAAAACTTATCAAAGATACAAACCAAACCGCCCTTCACATAGATTAATTAATCATGGAATGCCAACTTTGAATTCCATTTGGTTCGTGAACTAATCGGAAATAGGATAAAGATTGCATTACTTGACAACTTTTAGAAAGAAAACTTCCTAATTTACAACGTTTTAATAAATGCATTTTACAATGTTTTAACAAATGCATTTTATTATTTTTGAAGTATTCGAAAACTCTATGCACTGAATTAATATTGTTCATAAAAATTACATTATTTAACAACGTTTTAATAAATGCATTTTATGATTTTCAAAGTATTTGTTTTTCTAGTTATTTGAAAGACTCTCATCATTAGCATGGTCATAATATCTTACTACTATGTTGATTAATTTATGTTATTATAATAATGTATGGCAAATACTTACTTTGTCTCGGAAAAATAAAATTTATTTAAGTTTTTATGGTCAGTACAAATGAATTTGATCAAACATGATTGTCGATTTAATCATCGAATAAAATTCCAATAAAATGTTAGTGATGAATTACTTATTATTAATCATTTACTACTTTTAGAGTTTCACTAATATGATTTGATTGACATTACTAATTAGTCAAAATTTACTTGTGTTGATTATAAAAATTCAAGGGAAAAATTAATTACCAAAAGCCCTCTTGAAAAAACTTTCATATCAAAAACCCCACATTTTTTATTCAATCTAAAAAGTCCTAAGTTAAATATAAATAATAAAAATGCCAAACATTAATTATTTAACTAACGTTGTTAGGTTTGAACATTCATATTAATAAAAAACTTAAACTTGTCTTTCAATTAATGTCATTTTAGGAATATAAAAAAAACTACAACGTGTAATAATAATAATAAGAATAATATTTATAACAAAAACAAACATTAATCATTATGATTATTATTATTTAATCATTTAGTATTTAATATAAAATTTAATAATAAAAATATGAATTTTAGATATATTAGAGAAATAATTGGAGGGTGATTTTTTAATTTTTTTTTTAATAAAATTATGATGATATTCTTTTATCACATTCATTATTATTTTTTATTCTTATTAATTTTACTATTAAATTTTTTTAATTAATTAAAATAATAATAATATAAACTATAATCATATTGTTATTATTTATAATAATATTACAATTAAATTATTTTACATAGCACAATTTTTTTTTTATTTATAATACGTTATTAATTGAATGGAAAGTTAACTTTTTATTAATAAGAATACTCAAACTTAACCGCGTTAGTCAAATCATTATTGTTGAACTTTCTTAAATTGATAATTTAATTTAAAAAAAATTTAGATTGAAGAAATATTTTGTGGTTTTTATTATATGAAAAAATAGACTAAGTCAGTATTTAAAAAAATAATTATACAATTCAATATTTGTGAACATATCGAATTCGAACGAAACTGAAACTGGGTGAGTTTTGTTTGATGTTGACTAACACCTGATGAGTTGAATATGGCGACAAGTAAATGAGAATTTGACTTAAGCAAAGAAGTCGTAGTGGGCATCTGTCTTTGTCACCAAATTGGTCTTAACTTCAGTGGGGTTTGACTTGTTTGACGGTCACACATTCCTTTCTCGGTCCCACATCTCACAATTTGAAATGACTTAAGCTATTAACCTACGACTTTGTTTAACAAAATTGAAAATTGAAGGCAAAACTGTTACTCACTCCGTCACGGTTTAAGGTTCAAACAATTTTGTTTTTCTTTTCATAACATTGAAAGAATTAATGGTTTCAAACTATAATAAATATGGAAGGATTATTTATCTATATAATCTATAAAAGCGGAGTCAAATGCCATTCATACAGCGCACCACGTGGCTTTATGACATGAAATTTTACGTGGCGCTAGGGGTGGCAATTTTGTATCCATTCCATTTGTCCGTCCATTAACCCGTTAAAATATGACTTATTGGATAATCCATTAGATACCCAATAAATTATTGGGTTTAAATGGATAAAATCCATAATGACCAATACATTAATGGACAAAATGGATTTTTACCCGGATAACCAATGGGTTACCCAATAGTCAATCCCTAGAATTACAACCAACACTAAAACCACCACCGTCGCCGCCATAACAACCACCAAACTGTTAGCCATAACTGCCGCCTTCACTCTGCCGCCATAACAGCCACCACCTCCGGCAACTGTAACAGCCATAACAATTGCAGCCATAACCACCACTGCCCCCCACCACTACGACCTCACCACCGCCGCCATTACATCCTGTCCTAAACTAAGATGGCTCTTATTTTTTTCATCCATAGACTAATGACTTTTGTTCTCAAATTTAAAATGATCATTTCAAATTATACTTACAAAATCATTGCCATGATTTATGAAAATTTATATCATCACACAATCACATTATATTACTAATGTTTCTAAATATTGTTATACAAGGAAACAATTATTTGTGAGTTGATTATAGAATTCCAATAATTCAGGCCCTGTGGTTTTTGACTTTGACTAAATCTATATATATATATATTAAAGTTGGTGAAGAGAGATGTGGTGATGCCACGTGGACAAATCATGGAAGAATCTTGCATTTCGTGATGCCACATCATCACTATCCTAAAAGTGTGTGACTTTTGATATTCTCATTATTAGCTAATACTATTAGCTCATAATAATAGTTATGATATGAGTTAACTATTACTATTAATAGTAATAGTTAACTATAATAGTTACTATACAAGTTAACTATTACTATTAATAGTATTACTTAACTATAATAGTTAATATACAAGTTAGTTAATATACAAGTTAACTATTACTATTAATAGTATTAGTTAACTATAATAGTTACTATACAAGTTAACTATTACTATTAATAGTATTACTTAACTATAATAGTTACTATACAAGTTAACTATTACTATTAATAGTAAGTTAACTATTACTAATAATAGTATTAGTTAACTATAATAGTTACTATACAAGTTAACTATTACTATTAATAGTATTACTTAACTATTATAGTTAATATGTATGTTAATATATTACTATTAATAGTATAAATTAAGTATTACTATTAATAGTAATAGTTAACAATAGTAGTTACTATACAAGTTAAATATTACTATTAATAGTATTAGTATTAGTTAACTATAATAGTTAATATATTAGTTAACTATTACTATTAATATTATTAGTTAACTATAATAGTTACTATATAAGTTAATTGTTACTATTAATAGTATTAGTTAACTATAATAGTTAATATATAAGTTAATTGTTACTATTAATAGTATTAGTTAACTATAATAGTTACTTTATTAGTTAGTTTTTACTATTAATAGTATTAGTTAACTATAAATAGGCTATATACATTAACTATTACTATTATTAGTATTAGTTAATTATAATAGTTATTATATAAGTTAAATTATTAATTAATCATAATAGTTACTATATCTATTAACTATTACTATTACTATTAATAGTATTAGTTTATTATAATAATTATAATAATTATTATATAAATTAATCATTGCTATTACTATCAATAATATTATTTAATTATAATAATAGTAATTATATAGATTAATTATTATTATTAATATTTTTAGTTAAAATGATAATTACTATATTAGTTAACTATAGTTAAAATATTATTTTTAAGATATAGTATTGGTTTCCCGTGCAGAGCACGGGTTACCCGCTAGTTATTTATTATTTATGGTGAATACGTAGTAGCAGCCATTTTGAAAAAAACAAATACTAGCAATACTAGCAAACAGCTTTTTCAAAATTAAGAATATTTTTATGTTATATAAGGTAAGCTAATTCAGAATTTTGAATATATGGTGAGAATTTTCATATGGTAACAAGATTGTTTACCTTTTCTATTGCTCTCTGGAATAAACACATTTTCTTTGTCATGATTTGTGTCTTTAACATATTTAAAGTTAATGAGATTAAAAAAATATGTAGTGAATGTAATACAATTTGAGGAGACCAAAAAGAAAAAATCTGGAAGTCAAGGGAGATGGTGGTGGTAGCTGTGACGGTGGCAGCTAACTAGTGGTGGTGCTGGGACAGGTGGTTGGCGGAGTGGGGTGATGATGGTCGTGGTTGGCGGCAGTAGGGTGGTGATGGTCGTGGCAGCGGCACTGGGCGGTGGTGATGGTAGATGTAGGGGTGGTGGAGCAGGTATGTGGGGTGGTGTGGTGGAGAGTGAAAGAATTGTACTCCGTGAGTGTTTATTCATTCTCTGGGAAATATATATACAACTCCTAAGTAATCTAGATCCTATAATTATGGGATTGGAATCCCTACTAGAATGGGATGATATCAAGTATAAGTATATCCTATATTTACACAATCAATTCAAATCAAACCTATCCATATTTACGTATCCTAACACTATACATATTTACGTATCCTAACACTCCCCCCACAGTCGAAACGGGAGGGAGACGAACGTTGAGGCTGGACCGAAATTCATCAAATAAAATTAAGGGGAGGCCCTTCGTAAAAATATATGCAATCTGAAAGCGAGAGGGAACATGGAGTACCCGGACCTGGCCACGAGCCACTTTTTCCCGAACAAAATGGATGTCCATTTCAATATGTTTCGTTCGCTGATGTTGAACCGGATTACCTGAAAGATATATGGCACTAACATTGTCGCAATAAACCAAAGTAGCTTTACGAATTGGACAATGAAGTTCCAATAATAGATTACGCAGCCAGTAGGATTCGGATACAACATTTGCAACCCCACGATATTCCGCCTCAGCACTCGAACGAGACAAGGTAGGTTGTCGTTTAGAGGAACATGAGATTAAGTTGTCCCCCAAAAACACACAGTAACCCGAAGTAGAGCGACGGGTATCTGGACAACCCCCCCAGTCGGCATCAGTATAGGAGAGGAGAGTCGAAGTAGACGAAGGAGAGAGGTGGAGACCAAGCGAAAGAGTACCCTGAAGATATCGAAGAATACGCTTCAAGGCATTCATGTGGACTACCATCGGATTGTACATGAAAAGACAGATCTGCTGTACTGCATATGAGATATCGGGCCTTGTGAAGGTGAGATACTGAAGCGCACCGGCAAGGCTGCGATATAAGAAAGGGTCCTCAAACGGAACGGAAGATGTAGCACTCAACTTGGACTTGGTATCAACCGGAGTAGCCGCTGGTTTACAAGAGGACATCCCCGCTCTATGAATAATCTCTGTTGTGTATTTGCGTTGAGAAAGAAATAGGCCCGCAGCCGAACGGTCAACCACTATTCCCAAAAAATAATGTAGTAAACCCAAGTCTTTCATAGCAAATTCAGCACTGAGAAGAGAAATAATAGACTGACGGAGAGAATCAGTAGAGGCGGTAAGTATGATGTCATCAACATACAGAAGAAGATATGCAGTCTGGCCATCACGAGTGTACACAAATAGACAATGGTCAGAACGACTATTAGTAAAACCAATAGTTGATACAAAATCTGCAAATCTCTTGTACCAAGCCCGGGGAGCCTGTTTGAGGCCATAGAGAGACTTATTTAACAGGCAGACATGATTCGGATAGCGAGAATCACGATACCCAATGGGTTGATGCATATACACTGTCTCACTAAGATCTCCATGTAAAAATGCATTTTTAACATCAAGCTGATGCAGAGCCCAATTTTTCGATAAAGCCAAACTAAGAACAAGACGAATCGTTGCAGGTTTCACAACTGGGCTAAAAGTCTCACCACAATCAACCCCAACCTGTTGGGTTTTACCATCACCTACAAGACGGGCTTTGTGCCTCTCAAAAGAACCATCAGAACGAAATTTATGAGAGAAAATCCACATAGATCGTATAATATTAACATTCGCAGGCCGTGGTACTAAAACCCAAGTTTTATTTGAAATTAGAGCATTAAATTCGTCGTCCATTGCAAGTTTCCACTTCGGGTCACGAAGAGCAGCTACTGGATTCCGGGGGATGGAAGATTGAGAGACACAAGAAAGAAGGCAGTATTTGGGATTGGGCTTGTGTATGCCAGACTGGCTGCGAGTGACTGGACGAGTAGCAGGCTGGGATTGGGCCAGATCCGAATTACGAATAGAAGGTGGACTGGATTGAGGTAAGGGGCTGGCGCCTGGGCCAGACATGGAACCCGAAATGGGGCGGCCCATCCTAGGAGTGGGCACCGTTTGCTGATTGCTTGTGTGGGCCGAAGGAGGAGGAGAGGACTCATTGTGGGCCAGGTCAGGAGATGGGCCAGATTCAGCCATAGGCCCATCAGATGCAAAGTGATGAACAAGAAAAGGGGACAGCCCAGTATTGAGAAAATCATAGGACTGTGAATGAGAATGTTGAATAAAAGAAAAAGGGAAACGAGACTCGTCAAGCAGAACGTGTCGACTGAGAATTATTTTTCTTGAATTCAAATCATAGCATTTGTATCCTCTATGATTGTTAGGGTAACCTAAAAAGACACAAGGAGTGGAGCGGGGTTGAAGTTTATTAATAGTAGAAGACGGAAAGAGGGGATAGCACAAACATCCAAAAACCCGAAGATGTGTATAAGAAGGTGCCCAATTATAGAGGATATGCAAAGGGGTAGTGCAAGCCAAGTGTTTGACAGGGAGAATATTAAGAAGATAGGACGCCATTTGAAGGGCATGATGCCAAAAATGAGGAGGAATTGAGGCATGAAGAAGCAAAGTACGCATCATATTATTGGTAGTGCGAATTTTGCGCTCGGCTTTTCCATTTTGAGACGAAGTATATGGACAAGACAATCGAAAAGATAACCCATTTGTGTTACAAAAGTCCCAAAAAGATTTATTGTCAAATTCCCGTCCATTGTCACATTGGATGGTTTTTATATCTCGTTCAAAATGAGTTCGAACGAAAGCACGAAAGTTTAGAAATGTTTCATAGACTTGAGACTTACGAGACAAAGGAAACGTCCACATAAAATTGGAGTAATCATCAAGGAGAATAAGATAATATCTATGTCCCATAGTACTCAATACCGGAGACGTCCATAAATCACAATGAACAATATCAAATGGCATCTCAGTAAACGAAGTAGAATTACTAAACGGTAATTTTATTTGTTTGCCAAGAGCACAAGAGTGACATACATGAGAAATATCACTTTTATTACAACTGATAAAATCTTTATTCCTAAGAGAAGCAAAAACTGGTGCACCGGGGTGACCTAAACGGTCATGCCAGACGGAAGAACTAATTGCTGCAAAAGACGAAGGAGTTGAAGTTGAAAACATAGAAGTGATTGGATATAAGTCGCCTTGACTATCACATCCCATAATTTGCGTCCCCGTCCGGAAATCCTTCACAGAAAATCCAAAAGGGTCAAATTCCACAGAGACAGAATTATCACTAGTAAATTTTCGAACAGAAATTAGGTTTTTGACAATATGAGGCGCATGAAGAACGTTTTTTAGTAAGAGAGGAGGGGACAGAGAAGGTAAAATAGTATGACCAATACCCCGAATAGGAATCCGACCCCCGTTACCCACAAGTATACCACTATTTTTAATGCTCGAATTTAAATAAGACATGAGCGTACCTTGGTCCGAAGTTGCATGATCCGTAGCACCCGTATCCATAAACCAGTTAGCAGCCGGAGGGTTAACGGACATAGTGTGCATAGCCGAATTAATGTCAGTAGGAGTGGATGTACTGGAAGCAGCATACACCTGTGGGGATCTGCCATTCATCATGGGACGGGAACCAAGTAACCCAGGCTGAAATGAGGATGCTGGACCATGTGGCTGAAAAGTGGGCTGAGCCCAATTCATTGTTGGATAGGGGCATGGAGGCATGGCCCAATTCCATTGCCTGTTCCAATGTTGCTGTGGCCAACCAACAAAATTCCCTTGCTGCTGTTGTTGTCGATTGTGCGAGGAGCGCCCACCGCCGCCACCATTGTTACCCCCTTGATTATTCCGGCCACCTTGCGGAGGGTCATCCCTGTGACCACCACCTTTCTGTCCACCCCCATTCTTCTTGTTGCCTTTTCCTTGTCCTTTACGACCACCACCATACCCACGGCTATTCGCGCCAAAATCAGGAACTGGGTTGGTTTCATCAGATCGCCGAGGCTGAGAGAGCAACATGGCGGAATGAAGAGAGGTGGCCGCCTTCTTTGCAAGACCAGATTCTTCAAGAATCAGCATGGATCTGGCCTGGGAGAAAGACGGAAGAGGGTCCCGTTGACGAATGAGTGTTCCAACCCCGTTGTAGGCTTCGGTGAGACCTGCGACCATCTGCAGCACCATTCGACTATCAGAAACCGGGGCCCCAACATTTTTGAGTTGATCAGCCAATGATTTCAATCGTTGGCAATAGGTGGAGGCATTGGTGAATTCCTCCATAGTCGTGGAAGAGAATTCTTGCTCAAGAGAGACTGCCCGAGAATTTTTGTTGTCTTCAAAAATTTCTCGTAGTCTATTCCAAGCTTCCATGGCCTTTGCACCCGGAACGAGGATCGTCTGGAGAAGATCATTAGAGATCGTGGAATAAATCCACTTCAACACTGTTTCATCCAGTGAGTCCCATAGTTCTTCTTCCTCTGCAGTAGATGGGGCTTTTTCCTTGCCTTTTTCACTCGGAATGATGTGATGAAGGACCTTGCACGACTTGGCATGGTTGCGGAAGAGCTCCGCCCAAGTCGAATATTGCACGTTTTCCAATTCAAGAACAACTGGGACATCATTCTTGACATTGGACACGGCAAAAGCAGGGTGAAAGCCAGTCTTGGAAGACATAGTAATATACGTGAAAAAAAAATATATATGAATTGCGGAGGCGATTAGAAAGAGATCGTAACCAATTCTGAAACCATGAAAGAATTGTACTCCGTGAGTGTTTATTCATTCTCTGGGAAATATATATACAACTCCTAAGTAATCTAGATCCTATAATTATGGGATTGGAATCCCTACTAGAATGGGATGATATCAAGTATAAGTATATCCTATATTTACACAATCAATTCAAATCAAACCTATCCATATTTACGTATCCTAACACTATACATATTTACGTATCCTAACAGAGAGGATATGTTGGTGGTAGTGATGGTGTTAGTTTGTATAAATTAATGGGTATACCCGGATAATATCCATTAAATAGTGGATAAATTTGGTTATTATCCATCTATACCCATTAAGAATTATGGGTATTATGGATAATACCCACATTTACCCATTAAATTAATGGATAAAGTGGGTTTTTACCCAAAAGTAACCGGGATACCCATTTTGCCACCCCTACGTGGCGCCATCTTATTGGATTAAGCAAGTATTCAAGTGTGCATTGATTGACCAAACTATCATTTTATCTATAAAACCAAATAAGTAATAAAAAAGGTATAGTAGTAAATTTGCATTGATTAACCAGTACAATTTAAAATCCCAAATCCCATGAATTTCGACTTGCAGAATCCCATTAGTGAAATTTGATTAACCTCAATCTCCTATTCATATACCCATTTGATTTCTTATTTTCAAGAATAACTCAACTTTCTTTCTTTGAGCCAAAGTTCTCTTGTCAATACCCAACATTCTTTCATCATTCCTTTCTTGAATGTAACTTTTTAGTCAACCATGTTTGGCTAATTTAAAGCTTGATTTAAAAGAGACGTTACTTTTGATTTTATAATAAAGATTTTATTTTCGTAATTCTATTTAGTTTTCATTTGATTTAAATTTTTGTTTTGGACACTTTACATCTTAATTTAAATGGAACTTTATTTTGAATTAATTGTTTTTCTTGTGAATAAATTTTGATCTTTGTATTTTATTTACCTTTTGCTTTACTTATTTTGGTATTTATTTTAGTTATTAAGAACCATAATAATTTTATATTAAACTATTCTATAGTTTGATGCTTCTTAAGTATTACTACCTCCTTGCCTAAATTTCTATTACCACAATCTCAAAACGAATGTTTAAAAAAAACATTTCAAATTTACTCTTGATCAAGAGCAAATTTCAGATTTTTGGACATTCATTTAAAAACAGATTGATCATAATTTTAGCTTCTTCTTTTTTTTTTTCAATTTGAAGATGAAGAAAAACCACAAATCTGATTCTTCAAAATCAGAAATTATTATTAAAATAATTAAATTAAATTTAAATCACTTTTTAAAATTCATCAAAACAATAATCAAAATATCTATGATATTATTTTAAGACGGAAATAACTATTACTTCATATGCCTAAGTAGGAGAAACTTGACAAGCAAAATAAAAATATCGTAGTTAAGTAAGTTTAAAAATCTATATTTTGTTTCGGATAATTATGTCCTCAACTCATTTGAGTTATTCAACTGTTTTTATTATTTTCTTAATAATCATGCAAAACTAATAAAGAACTCTTGCTCCAGGACGGAAAAGGTGGGTTTTAAACTATTTATGTTACTTTCATTTAAACTTCACCAATTTTTTCAATCATATATTATAGTTAAATTTTATAATATTTTATTTATATCTGCAAAAATCTGGAAAAAAAATGAGTACTATTAAAATTGCAATCAGTACTTTTTTGTTTTTGGAAATCATATGATATTTGTGCTTCCATTTTCTTCTTAATATTTACCGCTTCGATATACAAGTTTGGAATCATCAATGGACAAGTAAAAGAAAATGCATTAGCTGAAATCGGAAAAAAAAATTGGTCGCAACTAGATTAGTGTTCAAATTTTAAGGACATGCATATACATGTCTCTGTCATCCATGATAATGTAAGCATGCTCATATTGAATGAAAAATCGTATGCCGTAGATTAGATGAAAGTTGATTAATGTAGGCTACATTTCTGTTAGATTGAGGAGCAAATGATTGTTTATGATAAAAATTATGAAGGTTGTTGATAGTGAGAATTAGGGATGACCAAACACGGTTCTGATTACGTTTCCGGTTCCGAACCGCCGGTTCCGGTTTTGGAAAAGTTTGAACCGTAACCGAACCGTTTCTCTTCCGGTTACGGTTACGGTTCGGAATCGCCGGTTCACGGTTCGGAACCGCTGGTCCACACTTTCCTTTTTTGAAAAAAATATATTAGTTTTTTAACAGAAAAAACAACTATAATAATATTTTATTGCCGCATTTTTCACAAAAAGATATAGAAAAAATGTTTAAAAAATTGAAGAGGTCCGTCCCTCTTTTCTTTTATATACTCAACAAATTTCTATTATTTTTATTCATTGAATTTGGCTAAAAATTTAGTCAAAACTCAACTTTTCTTGTCAACTTTATGTTAAGAACGGTTAATTTTGATGAAACCGTTAAAAATCTAACGATTTTGACGGTTTTTGAAACGGTTCCGGTTCCGGTTCGGACTAGGCGGTTCGGAACCGCCGGTTCACGGTTTTTAGAGGGTACGAACCGGAACCGGCCCGTGTTACAAACGATTCCGGTTCACACGGTTCCTATTTTTGTCACGGTTTCGGACTTTTTGGTTCCAGTTCCGGTTCAGTTTGGCCATCCCTAGTGAGAATGGTAGAGCGTTCTTTTAGTATAGGTATGGAGGCTATGGAAGACCGACCCTCATATAAAAGACATTGTGGACTTCCTTTTAAGAAAGACGACATAAGTTTCAGTAGTATTGTTTCATTAATAAATATGATTTCAAAAAGTTTTTTTTTAGTGAAAGTTTACAATTTTTTCACAAATAGTTAAGCTTTTAAAATCCTATACCCATAATTTTAATAATCTTGATTTATAATTTATATAATTTCTTGCCTAAAAATAAATAAATTAATTAAATTTAGCGGAGCGTGGATATGTATACAGTACCCTTGATATAAGCTAAAATGATTGATTTCTAAAATGATTGATTTATAAACACGATTAGGAAGTTAGAAAGAAAAAAAACGGTTCTCATGAATTTTTTTTTAGGTATAGTCCTATTTAAGTTATAATTAATTTTATTAATTATAACTTATGCCATTAATTAAAATTTAATAAAGAATTTCATGCATTAGATTAAACACAAATAGTGATATTTCAATCAAAGTAACTATAATATATATTTAGGGCAAATGGTAAATTAGGGCTTAATATTGACATGGTTTTCCTAATTAGAGGCCTCATCTTTTAATTTTATATATTTAAGGCCTAATGTGGCCAAATATTGTTATTTTTTTAACGAAATTTATTAAAAAACACAATTAAGTGACACCACGCACGTGATGGAAAAATTGGATTAGTTTGGGAAAAAAAAATAGATGTTAAGGGGTCAATGCAAAAACTTCAATTAAAAGGTTTATAACAAAATTCATTTTATTTTTCTTATATTGAATAATCAATTAATAAAACAAATTAATTTAAAGAATATAAAATGAAAAACAATGTTGTAATTCTTATCTATAAAAATTTAAAATTTATGTTTATGTTTAGTTTTATTTTATTTATTGTTGCACATTTTTAATAAATAAATAATGATAATAATCATAATAATTCATTTATTGTAAATCAGTTAAATGTAAAACATTTTGCCATTTAATATATTGTAATTATATCTAAAAGCAGAGTTCAATGTTATTTATAAGACGCAACACGTATAATTCCGATATGAAATTACATGTGGCACAAGCTAACTTAGTTAGGATTTTACATGCCGTGATCCTATATGCTTATTTCTACATTCACATAACATACATTGTCACATTAGTATTATCATTAAATTTTAGATAAAAACTTGATATGTGACAAATTTTAAATTTAAAAATTTTGAGTTTATGGGCATAGTCATGAAAAATCATTATATACTCCTTCCGTCCCACCTCACTTGACACCCAAGAGGTGGGCACAATGACTAAGGAAAAAGAATAAAATAAGGAAAATGTGTGGTAGAAATGAAGAGAGATAGTGAGTGGGGTAAATAGTAGTGTTGATTGAATAAAATAAGTGGTGGAAAATGAAGAGAGAGAATGAGTGGAGGTGTAGAGTGAATATAAAATTATAAAAAGTAGGCTATTTTTGGAAATGTCAAGTGAGCTGGGACGGACCAAAAACGGAAATAAGTGTCAAAATAAAATTAGAATTTTATACAAATATTTTTTTTGTTACTTGAAGTTTAAATATATTAGCTACTAAAATCAAAGTCAATTACTTTTATGTTTTTAAGGTATGACTCAAAACAAATTTTCACTTACAATATTATATCTTAAAAAATGGATTTAAAAAAATGGTCGATAAGAATAACTCTTGTGCAGAATTTACAAAATAATCATAGAAAGTGGATTTAAAGTGCTCATATTTAAGATGATAAAAGTCTAATTTTATAATTAAATTTTGAATTTACTCTAAGTTTTTTTTTCATTTATGTTTTTGTGATACAAATAGATGAGCTCTAAACGAGGATTTGAACATATACATAATTTACTAAAGAGCTTGCAAAGGAATAGAATTGAAGAGCATTACTCTCAGTAAAGAGTGGAAAAGCTAAGACTAAAGAAATAATGTTATGCAAAACCATTTCCTAACTATATTTCTGATTTATAGGATAAAATTCGTAAACTAAAACATAGTTTAAGACAAAGACTAATGGTTTGCTTGCAACAATGACAAGTTTTTGTAATTTCACATTAGAATCACCATATTTGGTTTTCAATTGTATAAGATAGGCACAAACGTATCATCTTAAGATCGTCATAATAAAACGGATTTGATAAGGAAAGAATATGAGAAATCATGTTGGTGGAGATAAAAGTACAAGTTATTTTCATATATTTTATAGGGTTAATGACAATTTAGACCCTAAAGTCATATACCTCCCTCCGAAACGAACCCTGAAGTTTTTTTTTTCGTCAGATCAGACCTTGAAGTGTAAAACAGTCGCCAGTTAAGGTGTTTTTGACGGATTTTGTTAAAAAAGTCAGTTAAGTAGCATGTGCCATGCACGTGATTGACAAAATGGGTGGATTTGTAATTGATATTAGCTATTAAGGGCTTTAGTGAAATTTTTAAAACTTAAAGGGTTTAAAAAATCAAATGCACAATATTTTTATGCATATTTAATATATCAAAAAATTTACCAAAAAATTATAAGTACAATTTAAAAATAAATATCAGATATGGAATTTATTTAATTAAATAAGTTCTATAAAACCTTTAGTATTTTAATATATTAAAATTTTAAAATATATAAAAATTAATCTTACTAATCAATATATTAACAATAAATCAAGACAAATAAAAAAAATGACAAAAAGAAAGAAACAAAAACAAAAAGATTAATTTTATATATTTTTAAGTTTTAATATATTAAAAATACTAAATGTTTTATTGATTTTTTTTAATTAAATCAATTCCAAATCTGAGATTTATTTTTAAATTGTATTTATAATTTTTTGGTAATTTTTTTTTGATATATTAAATATGCAGAAAAATATTGTACATTTGATTTTTTTAACCCTTTAAGTTTTAAGAATTTCACTAAAGCCCTTAATAGCTAATATCAATTACAAATCCATTCATTTTGTCAATCACGTGCATGGCACATGCTACTTAACTGATTTTTTTAACACAATCCGTCACAAAGGCCTTAACTGGCGACTTTTTTACACTTCAAGGTCTGATTTGGCGAAAAAAAAAATCAGGGTTCGTTTGGGAGGGTGGTATATGACTTCAGGGTCTAAATTATCATTAACCCTATTGTATATACTTATCTCAAAATTTACTCCCTCCACCACATCTGAAATAGGATTTTTCGATCCTAAAATCGGGATAAAGGAAAACTAATACTCCTTATGTTCCTCTTTAATATACAAAAGTTGGGTTGGGTACAAGAATTAAGGAAAAAGTAAAAATAATGTGATGTGTTGTGAGTGTGGATATTTGTGCAAAAAAGTTTACAAAAAACATAAGATGGCGTATAGTTTGGGTCAAAATATGGTCTGAACCGTGGTTTGAAACCATGGTTAGAACCACAAAACTAGACTGCATTTTAGCCTGGTTCGAACAAGATTATGGCGGTTTGGTTTTGTTCGGATTGGAAATTTATAACGTTCAGTTCGGTTTGAGATTTCTTCTGACCCATGACTAGCGTTCGGCCTCTAAATTTCTCTAAACCGAATCATTTACACCCTTACCCTTAATTTCAAATAAAGCTAGTCTCCCATGAGAACACCTATATCCGTCTCTTCTATGAGACTTTTTTTTTTTACCCACCCGACCTGTCCCATTAAACCGGATCCATGACCCATGGGGTACCTGCCACGTGGCAACCACACATTGGTTTTTTTTTTTTTTTATATATATATATATTTTTCAGCTTTTCCATCATTTACCAAAAGTAATAGTTACCATAACTTAATATAATGACTGTATACATATAAAGTAATATTGTTCATAAGTAAACGTAACACATGTTTTACAAAAACAAAAGCTCGTTTTACCCATTTTTTCAAATGTAATACTAACTATAATTACGTGTAACCCAAACAATATCTAAATGTAATTATCATTTATACTGAAATGTAATAGTGCTTTTGCAAAAATGTAAAATATTGTTTATTTTGATTTAATTTTTTGAAAGAAAGTAACATTTGAAAAGTAACAACTCATGTACATGAATGTAATTGTATGTACAAGTAAATGTAACACTTTAATAAAAAAAATTATAACATATTTCTATAGATAATGTAATACTTTTACATGTAATACTAATCAAGTGTTTTAGCTCTAAAAATGTAAATGGTTGAATTATTTTTTTTATACATATGTGTTACAATTATGTATAAACACTGTTACATATAAGTAACACGTTCGTTACATTTTAGTTGTAATAAGTATTACTTTTGGCAAATGAAGAAAAAAAAACACTGTTACTTTTCTGTATATATGTATTACTTTTATGTATACAAACTGTTACATATAAGTAACACGTTTGTTACATTTAGTTATAGTAACTTTTACTTTTGAAAAACCGGAAAAAAACCAAAAATAAAAATATACAAATTTTAAAAAAGCATTTTTTTTTTTTGGCATGTGAGTCATGGATCAGGGTCATAGGTCATGATGTTCTCATACATACAAGTTTTTGTCTTTCAAATATTAGAATGAAGATGACTAAACCAACTTTGACCATGAAAGTAAAAATTTGGTACGGGTAAGGCCCAATTCATAGAACATAGTGAGGCCCATATAATTAAAATCTGATTCAAAAAAGTTGTGTTAATATTCCATTTCATACAAATCAAAGCCCAAATATATACTATAAGTCTATAACTATCTCACCTGCTACGCAATAATCTGCTATTCATTTAGTCAAGAGAGGAAGTGCTTTATTTGATGAGATCATAGTTATAAATACCGTCCCGGACAACGCACCGGTTTTGCCATTGGGACGGGACGTACCGGTACCGGAACGTACCGGTGTACCGTACCAGATTTACCGCACATTTTAGTATTTTTTAAGATAATTATATACTGTATATAACATATATTCAATTTTTTTTTTTACAGAAGCTTGTATTCTATCATCAAACTATACCAATACTAGCATAAGTTTAGTATATGTTGCTTACAAATTACAGTTCTACAGCATCAATTTCTTGGACTACATAGGCTTTGTTCCTGTTTAGCGACTTGACGACCTTGAAAGTTCTATTGCGTTGAATGGATGTTGATTAATCGTGAAGTATAAATCTAGGGCATAGTTTAAAAAATAATTTAAAAAAAAAATCAAGTTTAAATATATTTTTATTAGGTCCGACAATTAAAAATTGGTTTAAAAGTCTTTCTTTTCGCGCACCGACCGGTACGACCATCTCGGCCGGTACGGTCCGGTTCGGACCGGTTTAGGCGGTACGCGGCGGTTCAGGACGGTACAGAAACTGGGACAGAATTAAACCTGTACCGCATCGGTTTTCAACTGGGACGGGACGTACCGACCGGTACGGGACGGGATTTATAACTATGGATGAGATGGGATGTTATTCCTGGTAGATATATTTTCAAGGGTAAATATAAAGTCACAAAAAAATGTTATAAAATGTGGTTTACAAAATGATGTGTCAAAACTCTATTGGTGTCTTTTATTAGAGTGTACCGGGTCCACAATCGATGCAACAATAAAATATCGTCACCTCACTTTGTATCCCTCATTTTGTAAAGTTCTTTTGTGCCCCTAGCATTGCCCTATTTTCAAACAAGTTTTTATTTTCTAGTTACTTGCTATTACCAATAGCGAGTTTTGGTAATCTTCGTCTATTTCTGTTGTGCTTGAAGTTATTTTATCCGAAATATTTATTTGAAATCCTTTTGAGGAATTTTGGAAAGAGTATGTCCTTATAAATAATTTCCATTAGAAGCAACGATTTCTAGTCTAGAGCCTAAAAGCAAAATAAAAATCCGTTGTGGTTAGGTTGCCGGATTCAATAAAAACCGGCGGTGTTTAGTTCGCGACTCCATACTCACTCATGGATCTACTCTGCAACGCGTACTCAGCTTCATCGGACGACGATGAACAATCCCAAACACCGGCACCGCCGCCGTTGAAGAAGCCCAAACCTGAACCCTATCGTACAATGCCCGTCACTGCCCGAAAAACCCACGGTCAGATTATCCCAAATGAAGCTCCGATTGCGGGTAGGTACATATCGAAGCGGGAACGAGCAGCCATGGCCGCTGCGGCTCCTCCGAGTCTTCACTCGAACCCACCTACTCAGTCCATCTCTGCCCCAGGTTCAATTTTCTCAACTCAGCCTCCATTATCTACCATTTGGGTTCCTTTTATTCATCAATTACTGCCTTTGATGTATTGTAAGAAATTGTTATTTTTTTTAGGAGTTTATACCGGAGTAATGTCACTTTGGTGGGTTGGCTTTTAATCGAATTGATTATTTTTCTATTCATTTAGGCATACGTTATGATTTTTCTGTTTTCTAGCTTTACAATAATATTATTTGATTTGGGTGTCATAACATGAACATTATATCAGCAAGGATGGAAAGTACTTCCCTAGGGAAGGACGAATGATGTACTCATTTTACTGGGTTGGTTGAGCAGGAAAAAAGAAGTGAGGCAAAGGGTTCTTGGTTAAGTTAACCTGTTTCTGTTTTAGTTCAAAGTAAGAAAATTTTGTTTGAATTTTAGAAGGAATTAGAGGTTCTTGCAGTTACTTGAGTACTGAAGTTGGGAAGGCCATTCAATGTGTCTCAAATGGTTTATCATAGCTGAGTGTTGATTCTCTTTTTCTTCTTTCCCTTTTAATAATATCCACAGTTTGGCGGTTGTTTGCGTTAAATCCTAAAGGGCATAGATGGTCTCTAAAAAAATCGTAAAGAAATGCTGAAAATATCAAATCTGTTGGTGCAGCGTTGAAGGTTGAATCCCTCTTTTTCATAATACACGCATATAGAGACACACCGACAATTATAGTGTTACTTTCTTGTTGGTCCTAGGCAAAATTATGTTTTGAATCTTGTGCACTACTAGTGTCTGAATACTGATAGCAGTTTCTTGGAGTTGTGTTTTTGACTATTTTTTTAGACATAAGATATTTGTTTTTCTGATTTACTTCTCCATACTACCATAGAACATGCAACCAAGCTAATTTGAGGTAGCTCTTCATGTTCAGTTTTCGGAAGCATTTCTGATTCACAAATACGACATGATATTTTGTCATGGCTGAGGAATCCAACAAGCAGTCAGTCACACTCCAACCAGATATCTGAAAGGTTGTCCACTGCTCTTCAAAGCCACACAAAAGCTGTCAATGCGCTACAATGGTCAAAAACTCATCGTAAGTGATTTATCTTGACAATGTTGTTGGACAGGCATTCTCATTTCCTTCTTCCATCTTTTGTGATGGTAAAATATTTAGCTGTATGTACTTTCTCTCTTTATTTTTTCCTTGTGCTTTCTAAGCAACCTGGAGATCAAACATGTGCATCTATAAAAGAAGTTTAACTAAAGCATATTTGATGAGCAGAACTAAGTCCATGGACATTTAGAACCTTCTGCGGGAATATTTTGTATAAACTTTGAAGGCATGAGAATGTGCAATACTTGTCTTGAGATATACTCCCTCCGTCCGATAACAATGTGCACAAAATGGAGTTTGCACGGGAATTAAGGGGTGAATAGTAGTGGGTAGTTGTTGTGAGTGTGAAAAGTAAAATAGGAGAGAGAACGTGGGGTATGGAATAGTAGTGGATAGTTGTTGTGAGTATGATAACTGTGTCCCATTGAATAAAGAAACATATAAAATTTCCTTTAAAGAAAGTGTGACTTATCAATGGGACGCCCAAAAAAGGAAATTTGTGAACATTGTTATGGGACAGAGGGAGTATTATAAGCTAAAATTTGTATTTATTTCTTGTCATGTACTACTCGAATTGCCCCCTTATCCTTGTAGAAAATGAAGCATGCATCTATGTGGGTTGAAATGCTCTAGCATTCAGAACTGATGCAATTGATAATTTGTGTCAAATCCCTTGTATCAGAAGTATAAGAGTTGTCCATGGATCAAAACCCATTACTCTTGTCCCCTTTGCGAAACAGATTTCCACTTTGTCTTGAAAGGGTGTTCCATCTTCTCCTTGATGTGCTAAATGGGTAGATTATTTTCCAATTTGGGATCCTGTCATAGATAGGCTTGGGAACTATGAAGATTAAAATGGAGAGAAAGTCTGATTGTATTAACATTGATCTCAAGTATATATACATGAAGAAGGGCTAACAAACTAACAGATTTCTAAATTGGGTAAACCCCAATAACAAACTGACTGCCGTAACTACATATTTACCAAGACTATACTCACACTTCTACAATATTACAGAAAGTACCCTTAACTACCTCATAGACATACACTTATACCCTTGTCATTTAATCTTTTGTATCACAATATTATCATCCCCCCTCAAGCTGATAGGGCTGAACAAATTAAGCACAAAAAGCTTGGATAATTCTCTTTTTGTCTCTAAATGATCTTCTCATTTGCCATTTTTCATTGTCCCAAAACATTCTTCTCATTTCTACAATTTGGGCTTAAATGTCCATAAACAAAACATGGCTAGTGAATCACGTGTTCGTATCCTTAAAAAGTTTGAATAGTTAAATGTGAAAATCATTTGGGACGGAGGGAGTAAGAACTGTAGTTGAGAAGAAGCAAGAGCTTTTATGAACAAGTCTGCAACTGACTCTTAGAAGAGACATAAAAGGGTTTGAGAACTCCTGATTCGATTTTATCACATATGAGATAACAATCAATTTCTATATGCTTGATTCTCTCATGGTAAGGAAGGTTGGAAGCTATGTGAATGGCTGCTTTGTTGTCACAGAACAAGGAGAGTGGAGTGAGATCTGACTAGGGATGGCAACGTGTCGGGTACGGGCCGGGTTTAACCAAACCCGGACCCGCAATAACAATAGTGTATACCAAACCCGGCCCGGCCCGAAAGTTAGTAAACCCGAACCCGCCCCGTAAACCCCTAAAGATTTTTTTTCTTTATTCTTCATCGAGAAATCATCTCAAGAAAATGAGTGGACAAAAAAAGCTCATAGAGCTGCAATCTGATAAGAATATTTGAAGATGAAAAGAAAATGAAACAAATTTCTATTGATTCCAATCACATCTAGCAAGGAAACATTGAGAAATTCAGGGGCCTAAGGAATTTTCAATATTACAGAGAGAGCTTGCATTACAAATCGCAGAAGAAAATCGCCGGAGAAGAAAACCCGTCTAAGAGATGGTAGATGTACGAAACCCAGAACCAATACCGTTGCCGCCGACATCGGATTTGAGGTACGGACAAGGAAGATAGAGAAAGATGGATGAAGGAGACTAGGAGGCGATGAAGACGGCGTCGATGATTTGAGGTAGGGGAAGGAGCAAGGGAGGGGTGAGGAGCGATCGTTTGTGCCATGGTGGAGGTAGTGGCTTCTCAGATTTGATTTGAGGTAGGGGAAGGAGGAAGGAACGGAGAAGAAGAGATGAAGGGAGAGAGAGAGACGGCGCTTTGATTGTAGGGTTAGGGTTTGTGAGAGTGAACTGGAAGTAGATTTGTATCTTTTGTATTAGGGTAGTTTAGGCAAATAAGGAAAATATAATATGACAACTACATGTGAGGTATAAAATGTATCACTAGCACCATACGGGTCGGGTCACCCGGGTCAACAGACCGGACCCGCACCCGCACCCAAAACCGCCGGGTTTTGAAAAGGGTTTACCAAACCCGCCCCATTCGGGCCGGAACTGAGTCGGGTTCGGGCGGGTACGGACAAATTGCCATCCCTAGATCCTGACAACTAAATTCACCAAGTAAAGAGAGAATCCAAGTAACTTCACATGACACATTTGCCATACTTCTATATTTTGCTTGAGCAGAGCTTCTAGAAACAGTTGTTTGCTTCTTGGATTTCCAAGATACAAGGCTTGAGTCTAGGAAAATACAGTAACCAGTAGTTGACTTCCTTGTGGTAGCGCATGAAGCCCAGTAAGCATCACAAAAAGCTCCAAGTTGAAGAGTATTTGTAGAGAAGTAAAAGAGGCCTTGACCTGTAGTTCCTTTCAAATACTTGACTAACTTTAGTGCAACATTCCAATGAGGTAATCTTGGATAAACTAACTTAGGGGATGAATTGGGTAGGAGATGTCAGGTCTTGTCACGTCTGGTAATTGTAAGATAGATTAGCCTACCAATTAATCTTCTGTATTGATCAACATTATCAATAAGTTCTCCTATGCTAGCAGCTAAACGATGGTTTTGTTCCAAAGGAAGAAGAAAGTGTTTAATGTCCAAGGTATATTTCTTTTGGTGTAAACAGACACCCTAAGCAGACGTTGCTATCTCTAGCCCTAAAAAAATATTTCAAGGAACCAAGATCTTTGATCTTAAACTGAGAGTGCAAATAATATTTCACAGCAAAAATAGACTCATGTAATGATCAAATCATCTAAATAAACCAGAATGGCTAGGAAAGATCCATAATCCTTGAACATGAATGAGTGTGATCATTTTTAGACTGAGTGAAGCCATAAGCAAGTAGAGCAGCAAATAGTTTAGAGACTATTGTTTTGTAGCCTGTTTAAATCTATATATGGACTTTCGAAGTTTATAAACATGTTGTTGAGATGTAAACTTATGAACAATAGATGATGGAATCACATAACCACGAGGTAAGGACATGTAGGGATGGCCAAACCGGACCGGAACCGGAAAACCGGACCGGAACCGGACCGGAAAAGCCCGGAACCGGAGCAAACCGGGGAGTAAACCGGAACCGGAGTAACCGGAACCGTGGTAAGAGCGGGCCGGTTCAGGGTCACATATATGGCGAACCGGAACCGGACCGGAACCGGATCCGGAACCGGATCGGCATTTCCATTAAAAAAAATAAAAATCCCTTATTTTTCAATAAATTTTAACATGTTTATTCATTAGTGTATTATAAAATAAAAATCTCTTGTCTTTTAATAAATTTTAACATGTTTATTCATTATTGTATGATAAAAAAAAATAAAAAAAGGTAGCGTGGACTGAACCGGAACCGGACCGGAACCGTACCGGAACCGGATTGTGATGACCGGAACCGGTGTAAGCGCGGGCCGGTTCAGGGTCACATATATGCCGAACCAGAACCGGCGGTTCCGAACCGGAACCGGGCCCGGAACCGGTTTTGGTCATCCCTAGACATGAATACCTCTTCAGGAAGATCACCATGCAAAAAAGCATTGGTTACATCCATCTGGTCCAAGATCCAATTATTTGTAACAGCAATGGCAATTAGATTTCTCACTGTGTTCATCTTTGCTACAGGAGCAAAGGTCTCAAAATAATCTAATCTCTCTGTCTGTGTGAAGCCTTTTGCAATAAGCCTAACTTTGTATTTATCAAGAGAACCATCTAGCTTAAATTTCAGTCTGTCTGTACACCCACTTGCATCCCACTAATTTCTTACGAGCAGGTGGACATTGCAATTCCCAAGTGTTATTCTATTCTAAGGCTTGTATTTCAATATCCATAGCCTTGCACCAATTGGGATCTTTAAGAGCTTGTTCATAAGTATGTGGTTCAGTAAATGGAGATATATTGCAGATATATGAATAGTAAGATGGAGGGATATTTGAGTAAGAGATAAAGGAGGAAGTAGGACTTACTAGGGACAGTATGAAGAAGAAGTGATAAATGAGGAAGGGGTCCTGTATAATCCTTGTATTTCTCATGAATGACTTTAGATCTCACTGGTATGCTATGCACATTAATAGCAAAGACAACCAAATGTTCTAAGATGATCATAGGCAAGGGATTTGCCAAGTAAAACTTCATAAGGACTTTTATGATGAAGGAGAGCAATAGGATATGTGTTTATAACATAGGTTGCTGTTAATAACAGTCTCCCCAAAATTGAATAGGAATATGAGTTTGGAATTTTAAAGCCCTAGCCGCTTCAAGCAAATGTCTATGTTTTCTTTCTACCCTCCCATTTTGCTGAGGTGTTTCTACGTAAGTACTCTGTTGCTCAATTCCTAAGGTAAGAAGGTAATTTGAAGTAAGGATATTGAAGAACTCAGACCCATTGTCTGATCTTACTTGCATGACAACACCATTAAACTGTGTTTTGACCATGGCTAAGAACAGTTTGAGATATGAAAGAACTTGTGACTTAGAAGTTAGTAAGTCCAAGACACTCTGGAAAAATCATCTACAATGGTAAGAAATGAATGATGCTTTGCATAAGTGTGATACTTATAGTGACCCCACATATCACAATAGATTAGGCCAAATGGAATTTCACAATGAGAAGAACTCATAGAATAAGGAATTTTTGTTTGTTTAGCTAGGTGACAAACATCACAAACATGATTATTCATATATGATGAAGATACAAAAGGTACGAAAGAAACATGTTCAAAAGAGGTAAATGGAAAATGACCAAGTCTCAAATGCCATTTTTGAGCATCAGTATTAACATAATTACATGACATATTATTGTGCATTACTGAAGAACAAGATGTAGAATCATCCCTAGGTAGTACAAGTTTATAAAGGCCTCCTTCCTGTTTACCAACACACTACCTCTCTCTCTCTTCCCAATTCTGATTCGGTGGCAAAAAGGTTGGAAAATATGCAAAGATACTTTCTACGGAAAGAGAAAGTGAATTCAAGAACCCTTTAGTTGGCTTGAACAAAAAACCTGCAGACCGTTTAAAAAGCAGGCCAGGGATCTATGATTACTTATTTAATTAGCCTCTATCGGGTAAATGGTTCTGGGGTTTTGTAAAAGTCAAGGTCAGTTTATGGAAGAGAGTGCTTATCAATCCTACGGAGATATGTTAGACTCTGATTTTTGTTAAAGATGGGTAATCAACGACCAAGGTTTTGCCATCAACTAGGTTGTATGCTTTTCAAATTTGGACAGTTGGACTTTAAACTCTAGCAAAGTGATAATTGTCTATTACGTAGGATATCAAGATCAGGTGCAATGAAATTGCTTGAATGCTTATAAGATCAATATACTAGTAAAACTATGGTGTCTTAGATATAGGACATTGATAAATTGTGTTCAGATTTCTTAAATAATACTAAGCTATGAAATCTGTTTTAAGCATTAAATTTCATGCTTCCCTTCCTGATTTGTTCAACAAAGCTAGTTTGCAGCTCATCTACTTGCATCTGCTGGCATGGATCACACAATTTGCATATGGAACGTATGGAACCAAGAGAAGAAGGCACGCCTGTTGAATCATCACACTGCAGCTGTTAAAGATGTTATATGGTCAGAGCAGGGACTTTCCGTGCTCTCTTGTGGATATGATTGCTCATCAAGATTAATTGATGTTGACAAGGGGCTAGAGACTCAAGTTTTCAAGGAGGATCAGGTCGTTGGAGTGGTAAAATTTCATCCCAACAATTACAACCTTTTTCTTTCTGGGGGTTCAAAAGGCCTCCTTCGGCTGTGGGATATTAGGACTGGGAAGGCAGTCCACCAATATCTTCGAGGACTCGGTCCAATTCTTGATGTAGAGTTCACCAGTGATACTAGACAATTTATATCTTCCAGTGATACATCCAAGAGCAATGTAAGCGAAAATTCGATAATGGTATGGGACGTCTCACGACAGATTCCACTGTCTAATCAGGTAATGTCTTTTGCACCATTAATTTTAGTTTTATAAGAACTGCTACGTTTTCTGGCTTTTAGAACATTTTTAGCTTCTCATGTAGTTAACCAACTACATATTTGCCTCGTATATTTGTGCCTATATATTAGATTTCATGTCTTAAGAGTAAGTAAGTTGTTAGTCATCATGATTGTCCCTCCAGTGTGAATAAGGCTTGCCTATGTTCATCTTCATTCTTGTGCTACCGGGATTGATAATGAAGCTTCTCCCTGTATACGATCACCCATCTTATCCATATTTTGTTAGCACTATACCTGAATCACGTAGTCACGTGCTTTTCGAAAATCGATATAAGAGCTACTGTATGAATGGAGTAGAGTGGGGCTACTTTTGACGTGCTGTGAATGTTGCAAGGAGTTGTATGATGGCTTGTGGCCTTCTTGTGGGTGGATTATTATTTATCTTTTTAAATTATTTATTTATTTGGGGTGGGGTGGGGTGGGGGATATATTTGCCTTGGAGGTTCCCTGGATTCGCCTATGTTTGTGATAAATTCGTTCATGTTTACTGCAATACAGTAATCAGTCTCTCAATTTGTTCCGTGATGACTAGAAATAGAAAATCTTTCTAAGCTTTTTGTTTTGTTTCTTATACCTCCCTCCATCTCTAAATGAATGTCCAAATTTCATTTTAAGGGACATTTTAAAATTTCTACATTTTATAGAATTTAGTGGCAAAGATTTGTATATATTCTTGCAATCCTCTTTCCAAACGTATAGTTTTGCTCGTAAAAAGAGACTAGTGAAGAAAGTTTGGTAAAAACCATTTAGGGACAACGTTTTTTTTTTTGTTCAAAAAAGACATTAATTTTGAGACCAAAATTCCTTGAAAATGGACATTCATATTTAGGGACAGAGGTAGTAATATCATTCTAGTTAAGTGGTTTGATTTTCAGAAAGTAGGATTTTAGTTGATTTTGATTGTAACTTTGAAGAGACTAGGTATGGTTTATTGGTGCGGTGTTGTCCTTCCATAATAGAGTTAAGGGACACCAATTGCACACCCGATGAATAATCTAGTTTATTGTCCTGTGTGTATTCCTGAAGAGTTTTTGGATTTTGGTTGCGCATATGCAGTGTGCGTTGATGCAACCACGAGTATCTAATAAAGAGCCATTTTTCTTTTTCCAAACCTTTCATTTATAGAATGAATGAACTAGAGAAAGGACTTATGTGTGTGTGGTGTGGGGGGGGGGGGGGGGAGATTAAAGCAGGGTGGACGAGATATTAGGGAATATAATTAGACACACCACCAGGAAAAAAGAACCTTGAAAATTGATATTGAAATTCCTCTGCTAA
Source organism: Campanula takesimana (assembly GCA_026119855.1). Taxonomy (NCBI): domain Eukaryota; kingdom Viridiplantae; phylum Streptophyta; class Magnoliopsida; order Asterales; family Campanulaceae; genus Campanula; species Campanula takesimana. Next base: position 107,815 of record JAOWBW010000110.1, read on the forward strand.
TACTTCCTTGACATCAAAGATTTAGGGTGTCTTATTCATTTAGTCAACTTAAACACTTCTTAATCTAATTGTGATGTGCACGACACTGTACTTTAAGTGCAACTCAATTCATTGTAATTGTCCTTTGATGTGTACAGTAATTCAGAATTACTTTAATGCAATACGGATTTGAGAACGCAAAAACCTATATAAATCAATTACTTGCTGCGTGTGAGTTTTTGGTTCTGCTGCTTTCTGTCTTCTAGCTCCTTTTGTGGTAGCCATACTGCAATATGGTTCAGCAATCACCTTATCTTGCCTGAAATATTATGTAATATGTAAATTATGTGACATGTATAACTATAAACAAAGTTAATTCACTTACTCCCTCTATCCCCGAAAGTTAATCCCTCTTTTTCATTGTTAGTTTGAATGAACTTTAAACAATGATTTAGGTTACTTTTAATTATTCTAATGAGAATCTACAAATTGGTATTGATAGTATTTATAATGGTGTATCAATAACAAGTTGTAAATTTTCAATAGGATAATTAAAAGTATCTTAAATTATTGCTCAAAATTCATTTGTATAATAACGAAAAAAAAAAGGACTAAATTTATGGGACAGAGGGAGTGTTTCATTTGTAGTGTGTAAATTGTTCACTCTTTATGGCTGGTCCACCAGAATTACCAAGGTATACTTTATCCTCATTATTGTTTTTGTTACCCCAGATTTACGTGGAAGCATATACCTGTCCCAGTGTGAAATGCCACCCATCCGATCCATATTTTGTGGCTCAATCAAACGGTAACTACATTGCAATTTTCTCCGTCAAACCCCCTTTCAGACTCGACAAGTATAAAAGATTCGAAAGCCACGCCGTTTCTGGATTCCCCATCAAGTGTAACTTCAGTTTAGATGGTCAAAAACTCGCCTCGGGCTCATCAGACGGATGCATTTACTTGTACGACACCAAAACTTGCACGCTTGTCAAGAAAATCAAGGCGTATGAACAGGCATGTATAGATGTTGCTTTTCATCCCGTAATTCCCAACGTTATTGCTTCATGTAGCTGGAGTGGTCAAGTTTCAGTTTTCGAATAACTATCTGCACTTGGACAAAACAGATTATAATGACTGTATTGTGTTGACTATCAAAAGTCGAAAAGGGAGTTGTTTTTTGGGGACGGAGGGAGTTACGTAGGTATATAATTGAATTCAGCGCTTGGTCTTAAATGCAGAGATATCTGGAAAAATTGAGATAGTTTGTGTTGATGAGTGTAACACAGTGAACGTGCATCTTTATTGATGGGACAAATGCGGTTAAGGAAATTGACTAGTAGATAGAGCCTCATTTAAGAAGTAGCTTGAAAAATGACCATATTTTTGGGATGTTGTCTACAAGTAGTCGAACAAATATGGGTCGTTACCATGTTCTAAAAATACTATTCAGTTTGTCATTTTCAGCATATAATATGGATCATACAAGCACACGTACACTTGATGGCTAGTTTGGACTATGAATGCCTACCTAACTTATGCACGCATAGTAACTTGGGACTTGATATTCTCTCTCTCTCTTTCGAGATGAGATCACATGTACCACTTCTATGTGCCACTTTGTGTACCACTGGTGATCCGATGGCTATTATCATTGATGATAAAATCTTGATGGCAACTTAAATAACTCATAATCGTTGGATTATTAGTGGTACACAAGTGTGGTACATGTGATTTCGTCTCCTCTTTTTCTCACGATGATCAAAGAGAGAGGGATGGATAAACAAAACACAATTATGCAAATTCTATGTCCAATTGTTGATGATGGGGGTCAATTGTAGGGAGACATGACACACTACCTTCCACACCAATCTTCTATATATCCAAAATACAAGTCAGTTATACACTCTTAATTATTTACTTGTATTAAGTGAGATTATTATCTTCAGCACTATCTAGCCAGCCAACCAATATTTTTTTCCATATTAAAATTGGTCCACCATTGTCTCTTAAACATGTATTTATGGAAATAAAATAGTAACCCCATCCAAAGCAAGGAACAAACTTATGCAACCTATCTATTTTTTTTTTTTTTTCCCTATGTTTAAATTTGTAGACCATTTCTTTTTATTCAACTTCTGCATGAATGTGTTCCCCACATTACCTGGTTTTATGCCCACCCCTCCCTTTTTAATCAAACTTATCTCTTCTCTCCTTCACCCATATTTCCCTAAAAAAACAAATCCAAAAGTTAAAAGATAAACCATGACCAAAGTAGAAAAAGAAAACTCAAGTAAACCACAATTTTTTTTTCCTTAAAAAATTGGCAATTCAAGAGAATTTTATTTGTGTAATATATATATATTTTTAAATTATTATAGGTAGACTATTATTGACCATTTCAGAAAGAAAATTACTGAAATTCAAACTACTAATCGAACTAAAATCAGAAAATTATAATTTAGTTTAACGCTTTTTCGCCCCCACTCTCACATGAGTACAATCATCTTTAAGAAGACGACTTTTTAGAGTGTAGTTAATTAGTGGTGAAGCGGGTGTTCGCTCTCATGAGGACCCACCGGCTAGCTTAATCAGCGACATGAAACGATGGGCTAAAAGGTTATTATCACCCATCAACTCTAATGAGTGTTGACCACAAAAAGGCTAATCACTTTGATTAATACTTCCAATTAGACCCCTAGATATGGTCTAATGAACAAGTTGCAATTTTGTGTCTTGATTAGGGAACACTAAACCTACCCGTTATTATGCTAAGCTACTATCAGAAAATCAAACCCACTTTTTTTTTTTCCTCTCAAGGACAGTACAATTTGTTAGCTTTCAAATCCCATAGTCCCAAAGTCATCACTCTTTATCTATTTAATTAATAAATTCAATTTCCTTGCTTTTTAATCCATCATATCATGTTTTTCAACTTTAAATTAATGTTTATCCTTTCCTACATATCTTAGTTCATAATCACTATTCTCACACCCCTCTCCAAATCATATTTGAATGGGCTAAGTAAATATATAATCTAATATGTAAATATTTCTTTTCTTTCACATTGCTTACCAAGTTGTACCAAAAAAATTCAGATAGTTTTGGTGTACAAATACTAAAGCATTTTTTTTCTTCATTTTCCAACTTTTATTTCCGTCTTTATTCTTTTAAATTATTAGTTTTCTGACATTTTCTTATTGACGATCAACAATTCACATTAGTTGGCCTCAAATTATTTAGAGACTAAAACTTTGTTATTGTTATCTATATAATAATATATAAAAGCAGAAACATATTCTCATTCCTCATTCAGCAACGTGGAATTATGACGTGGAAATCCACGTGGCGGCGTCTCATTGGCATATGCAAATGTAAGTCTCACCAAAAGAAATGATTTGAATACTAATTTTATCTTAATTTAAACACATTACCTAAATTATTTGAAATTCAAATCACTCTAAATTAGGAATTAGTTAATTTGATTGGTCTCATGGATATTTAAACTATATAATATCCTATAAACATAACATTTTAGTTGGGCTCTTTTATTTTTTTTATTTTTTTTTCCAGATTCATTCCTCTTTTGCAAAGAGATGAGAGAGTTATGGCCATCCATGGTAATTCATTGTTCATCTTTTTCCTTCTCTTATTTTAAGTTCTTCCATTGATTTACTTACTGAATTTGTATACAATTCTTTAGATAGTTTCCCTGTCATTCTGATTTTTACATAGTCCTAACTCTTCACTTCCGTGTGTTTCATTCTAAAATCATACTACCTCTGTTCCTAAATGAATGTTCGTTTTTTTTTTTTTTTTTTTTTTTTTTGGTCTTGGCCATTTTTCATACATTTATTTTTGGACGGAGGGTGTAAAATTATCCTTTGTGTGGGTGCATGTTTATTTTTTTGTTTCAGGGCCTTTGACAAAGAAATTGAAGATTTTGATTTTAATATGAGTTGCTACTATTTCAATTCTAATTGCTTGCCTTCGATAATAAAGCTTTTCCTATTGCGGGATTTGCTTGATATTGTTATTCATTCGGACTCATGTTTATGTACTTTTGGTATATGATGAGTCGGCACAGGAGATCAATGAAGATGCTCCCAAAAATGACGATTCATTTAAAAAAAAAAAAAAAACACGATGAATAACACAGTGAGATGCTCAAATTGAGTTTCATCTTCTTCCACCTGATTGTTTTAATAAGGAGAAGATGGTATATTCCCTTTATATTATTTCAAAATATTTCAATAACCATTTTTACATATTATGTACTTTTGATGTTGTGGAATTGGGTAGATAGTCAATTAGTTACTCCCTCCCTCCCTCCTAAACTAAACGATTATTATTAAGAAAATTTTCTTAAATTGAGTGTCTTTTTCCAAAAAAAAAATTGTACTATATACTACTTTGCAAAATTAAAGTTTAGAAAATAGATATCAAATATTTTTATGCAATTATGTTATGAAAATAAACATATTGTTTTTGAAATATTCCAAATTGTTACTCCATCCATCTCAAAATGAATATTTATAAAATTTCTCATTTTTCATAAAATAAATAAATTAACATTTACTATGGAATAGATGAAATATATTTAAATGCGATTCAATTTTTTTAGCACTATTTGTATAACGATAGTGATCATCTTAGGTTTAAAATGAAAATTATCACCCCATATTCACAATTTTATTAATTTTAATTATATTATATTCTTTTTACAAAACCAATTCCATTCTATCATGCTTAAGAAAACAAATAATTTCAGAAGAAAACATTTAGAAAATAATAAAAAATATGATTAGAGAATCACTACTATTTTTTTGAACTCACTACAAAATGAAAAAAAAAAGATTTTTTTTTACACAAATAGATTGACGTGGTAGTAAGATATCAAATTAATAACAAGAAAAATTTAAGGACAAATTTTGAATGGTGTAAGCTTAAATACAGATTTCTTTTAATTAATGTTAGAGATATTAAACAACAAATTCATAATTTTACAATAATAGTATTTGAAAATTCAATTCAGTCTGAGATTACTACCATCTCTATTTCAAAAGAATGTCTACTGTCATTTTTTTTTATCAAAAATAAATTGAGAATTTAATTTAAGACATGCGGTCTTTTTTTTTTTTAAAGATTAAATGAAAATAATGGATACGTGAAATTTATTGGTTGATATTGAGAAAATATTAAATTTATATTACTGAAAACTGATACACTTTTTCTAAGAAAGTGTTTATGTTTAGGAATGTGATTATCAAAAGAAGGTAAGTGAATTCTATTCAATAAAAATTGTAAGAGGTAATTTTGTCAACACACTTATTATTTTACCTAAAATATATGATATGTAGTGGATGAATATAAAGTGTAGTGGCAATAGTGTAACGCCTCACCCAATGGCATTTAAATAAATTGCATTTTATATATATCATATTTTATATTTTATTCTGTGATTTATTGTGTGTTCGTTTTGTTATCTAAATGGATAGATAATAATAATAATATGTGAAAAGTTAGAAAACATAACCTAAAGTTAAGGGGTTAGAATGAATAATATGGAACTTGAAGGGTTAATTGGTTAAGTTGGGAAAGCTGAATTTTTGGGAGATATTATCTCTTTCTCTCTCAGGCACACGACACACACACACACTTTCCTAATTTCTTCTACTTTCTTTGGTTGCAAAGAAGTCAAGGTAAGAGTTTGATCTCATTTGATTTTCCTTCCTCTTAATTATTTCCATATTGTAGAAACTAATTACATAAAAATGATCAGGGCTTTGAGTAGATCGTCCCTGTATTTTTCTTATCATTTTCCATCAAATTTGATTCCGGAGAGAGTAAGTCACTACTTCCCCTTTCTTGTGATTATTGGTATATTTGCTAAATATTGGGTATTGCAGGTGAAATCCGAGTTGAAGGAGTAGTATTGGTACTACAAGTACCATTTGTAACTTTGATATCACTTCTATGTATGTGCTGGGTTCTTGAATTGAAACTAGGTTGATTCAAAAATGTTGGGTTTGAGTGTTAGGATGGAAGGAGTAAATTCCTGGTAGTTCGATGGAGTTGTGCGGCCGCCCAGTTTGGGTGTGCGACCGCACAATCTTCTGAAAGGTTTTGTTCTTGGAAATTACCCAAAGTGTGCGACCGCACATATCATTTCGGGCGACCGCACAGTGTCCTGAGAACTGATGAATCCTAGAATCAATGTGTTTAGGTTCCGACTTGGTCTATATCGTAAGGGTTTCCCTCAAATAGCTAGATAGACTTGTTGTAAGCAAGGTAGCTCCGAAGATTGGTCATTAAGGGGTATAACTAATGTGTATTAGTCTAGTACGTACCTAAGAGTACGGGTCTTAATTGTGATTGAAATAGCTCACTAATTGTATGATGATGTTGATATTCTTTTAGACACTGAATGTGCTAAATGCGTACTTGTGTAAGTGAATGATTACATGCTAAATTATTAAAGAAAAGGGGCTAGTCCACTACTTTTGGATTATTTCCAATTTGAGATTTGTTTCCCATTAATTCAAATCAAGTAAATATTGCTTGTGTGAAGTTTATGTGAGTCCAGCTGGTTTACTTGTCGGGGGTGTATAGGTTTGCGCATATTGTGAGAGCTGGGGATAAGCAATAAACGTAGGCCTATGCATCTGTGGCCGTTGCCCTTACTTTTGGCCAAAGTAAGGGTCTTGCTTCCCTAATTATTGGAGCGATCATGCACAATAATTAGATAGCTATTATTTGTTCTTGGGTTGGGATACTGGGTAACAGGTCTCCATCAATATGGTGAAGCTACATCAAATACGAGAGCTGATTTCAACGACTGCAACAACATCGTCAGTTATGGTAAATTATTGAGTTGGAGGAATAAGGTGCAAGAAATATCCCTTATAATGTGTGCTTTCGTTATACGTGTTGCATGGGTTGGTATAACTACTCGCATTGTATGCTATTTGATGTTACGTGATACGTGATGTTATTTCTTGTCTCATACTTACATGTATGCATATCATATAGTTAAAGTAGTAACTTACTGAGATTTTATCTCACCCCGTTCCTTTTCAATTTGTTTTTCTTAGATCGCAAGAAGGCAAGCGATAGTACCGCGCAGTGATGTCGCGCCCCGACCCGTGGTCCTACTTGGCCCCACGTCCGGGACACGCACGGAAGACGTCATAAAACATTTTTAAGAAAATTTTTCGAAATATACTTTCTATAAAAAGGTTCACACAACCAACTCGATACAAAGCATGACTTCAAGTCACAAAACAACCTTTCACAAACAAGTACTAAGCCACTTGGCTACAACTACTAACTTTACTTACTTAATTACAACCGAACATCTACTAAAAGAGATGATATAGACTAAGTCACGAGTATACTACCCAAAAGGTATTACATTTACATAATGTATCCTTTACTTACACCACATTTCCCAAAATGTCTTACCCAAAGATCTCCTCGACGCCCTCCCAGTGTGTGTGAACTATCCCCTGGGCTCCTTCTTATCTAAAACGGTAAACAAATAAAGGGTGAGAATAAATCTCAGTAAGCTACTAAAATGCAACTACATTACATGCTAATATGATAAACATAAAGGAACAATGCCACAAATGATCATATAACACATAGCATATAATATGAGAGGCTCCCTATCGCCAACCGTCCCATACCGGTTGGAAATAACGACCAACTCATCATGCAACACATAAAGCGGAAATGAACACTCATACATGGATACTGAGCCAAGGTTCTCAAACCAAACAATAGCCATCTGAGAGGCATCCACTGAGCAGCATCGAAGAGCTGAAACGGGTTCCGGAACCAAACAACAACAACAACAACAACAACAACGGGGGGAAAATGACACAAAGTCATAACCCAAAGTGCCCAACCTTTGGCCTAAGGAAGGGGGTTAAAAATGGGAAACCAATGATAGGAGCCTTATAATGTACTTGGCTCGGAGACCATTATAATCCCTATCACTTCCCAACACACACAAAAGTACCAGCTGGACTTTACACGCAAGCACCACATAGAAATACTTGCTTAAACAACAACCAGGGACAATGATTCCAATGTAGGGAACCATGCCAAACACATCAAGAAGATGAATCATTCAACACATCACAAAGTGCTCAACAATGCTCACTTAATCAATTACTAACATTTCACAACACTTGTGTTCACAAAGGAACCAATTCTACCACTTTAGTGATCCACATCAACCATCTAACTACTTTAGAACACTACTCAAAACCTACACCAAGATTGACCTCTAAACCCCTTGATTTGAAAACTCTCAACTTTTTCAGAAGACTGGGCGGTCGCCCAAACTGGGCTGTGCGGCCGCCCAAAATGCTCTGCTCCAAGAAGAAAAACCTTCAGATAGATGTGCGGCCGCACGCCCATTTTTGGGCGGCCGCCCACATCACCCGGCAGACCTAAAAACTTAACCAAAATTCACTCCTTTTGTTTCACAACCCAAAATTACCAATACTTGCAACTTACACAAAGGCTAAACTCAAACACTTAACATTGCAACTTACACAAAGGCTAAACTCAGCCTAACAACAATATTAACACCCAACAATAACCATTTCATACTACTCCCTTTGTCCCAAATTTACAAGTATAAATAAAACATACCAAAACATTGTTTTAGCACTTATAAAGCATACAAAGCATACTTATGACCATTTTAACATGTAAAGGGGGATTAGTAACTTACCTATTTTCCGGAAAAGATGTCAAGAAAAATAATATGGATCGGTAGATATGATCTAATCAACACCCTGAACATTTATATATAATTAGATTTGAAAATGGAGTAGTAAATTAAAATAGGGAAAATTAACAAAATAACCCTTACCTTAGCTATCTTTCTTCTCAACAACAATGGAGGTTTTCTTGAAAAGTTTTGTATGTGTATGTGAGGTGTGGAATACGCAGGGGAGGGGAGGAAGAAGGGGGTATTAGGAAGAAGTTTTGTTAACTTTTCTCAATTAAATCACCCAAGTTTCCCCTTTTAGCAATCAAGCCCCCCTAATTTCCCACTAACTACTTAACTCCCCAAATAAACTTTATTACTAACATTTTAACTAACACAAATAGTCAAATAAAATGTGCAATTCATATAAGATGATGCAACACATAAAATGCACACATAATTTTAAATAAAAATTATCAAAATATAAAATAAATATTAAAATAAATAAACGGATTTTGGGGTCGTTACAAGTGAGGCCGGGTTAGCAAGTGATCTTGGTGGTGCACCTTTTTGTAATTAAGGTAAATGTGGTGAGGACGTTGGTTGGTATTGGATTATGTAAATCCATTCTTTTGGGGTAGAATCGTAATTAGATGAATGTATACTTGTTAATGGGTGCCAGCGTATGTGCTGAGCAGTTTTTGGAATGTGGTAAAATCCTAGCACTTGGTTTTGGTTATAGTGTAGTGGCAAGTTGTCACTATTGTAAATGGTTTCAAGACTAAGATAGTCTAATTGTACGTTTTGAACTTCGTAAGTAAAAAGTAAGTGTCAGTGGTGCTTTGTTTATTTGTTTTCTAGTCGTAGTGCAGCCGAGATCGTGGTTACATATAGAACCTCGTATCCCGGGGCGTTACAGTTGGTATCAGAGCTTTTGGTTAGCTCTAAGCCTGGATAGGGTCCATGGTTTAGGTGGGTTGGTTATGGGTGTGTGATATTAACGCCGAGTGTCTATATACAGGTAAAGATGAGTCATTCTGAAGGGCTGATAGTGGTAGTCAAGGAACTGATGGTAGTACCCGTGGGTCTGGAAGTGATAACCAGCACTCGGAAACACCTTCGGTAGGTGTAAGCAATGAGGGAAATGTGGATTATAAGAAGATGTTTGAACTACTGTCACAGATGGTTGCCAGTAATCAAGGACGGAATAATTCTGGGACGTCTGAAGCGGGAGGATCAGACTACAGTAGCCGTTTGACTAAATTTCTGAAATTGAAACCACGCAGCTTTGATGGGGAACAGAATGCGGTTAAGGCTGAAGAGTGGATTGAGAGCATGGAGAAGATCTTCACTGCCTTGAAATGCGAGGAGAACGACAAGGTAGCCTTCGCAACTTTTAAATTGGAAAAGGCTGCTGAGCATTGGTGGAGGGTATTATGTAAGAGCTGGGAACAAGGTGGAACCCAACATACTTGGTCGAATTTTCTTGATGAGTTTAACTCGCAGTACATTCCTACCGTAGTACAAGACCGTAGGGAGATGGAATTTTTAAATTTGGTGCAAGGGAGCATGTCAGTGGGCCAGTATTCATCCGAGTTCACCAAGCTAGCAAGGTATTGTAATCATCTCGTTCCAACTGAGGTTAAAAGGACACAACGATTTGTGAAAGGATTAAAGACCGAGTATAGGAAGCAATTACTATCTCTACAACTTACCAGTTATCGCCAGGCGGTTGACAGAGCCTATGCCATAGAAAATGACATTGATGAGCATAAGGTCAAGCAAGGAACAACAGTGGCAGGAAATCAGTCTGTACGAGTTTCAGAGCGGTCTCAAGGTTCAGGTAATAAAAAGAATGAAAGTAACCGGCAAGGGAATCGACCTCAACGACAATCTGAAAGTCGAAGAAGCGTTTCGGTGGGTTCAAAACCCAATGTTTCGGGTTCAAAGTTGACATGCAAATTTTGTTTGAAGGATGGTCATACTGAAGACCGATGTTGGTTGAAGATGGGAAAATGTTTACACTGTGGTGAGACGGGGCACTATAGGAAGGATTGTCCTAAACTCGCGGGAAGTCAAGTAGGGGGTAACCGTCAACAGGCTTCGGGTAGTAAGCGAGATAATGTGGGTCGACCTATAGTCCAGGGTCGAGTGTTTGCTATTGATCAGCACGGGGTGGCTGAGTCTTCGGCAGTTATAGGAGGTACTATTTCTCTCTTTAGTACGCGAGCGCGAGTACTTATAGACCCAGGTTCATCGCATTCTTATGTAGCATCTCATTTTGTGTCACATTTGCAAGTTTTACCTGATTCTTTGCCTTATGTGTTAGAGGTGTCTTCCCCTATGGGAGATTGCTTGTTAGCTACTGAGGTGTATAGGAAGTGTGATATTCTTGTGAGTGATCATACTCTCTATGCTGACTTAGTAGTGTTGCCTATACATGAGTTTGATGTGATTCTTGGTATGGATTGGCTTTACTTGCATCATGCCTCTGTTGATTGCTATCGAAAAGTAGTTACATTTTCTATACCGGGTGTGACGGAGCTTACTTTTGAAGGCAATAGGCCAATGTGTGGTTTTCGTGTCATTTCTGCATTGAAAGCTAGAAAATTGTTATCCAATGGTTGTACCGGGTACCTTGCATGTGTGATTGATAAGGGAGTGTCTGTTGCTAAGCCGGAAGATGTTCCTGTCGTGTGTGAATTTCTGGATGTGTTTTCTTCTGAGTACAGTATGCCACCCGACCGGGAATTGGAGTTTTGTGTTGAGTTATTACCAGGTACCTCACCTTTATCCAAAGCACCATATAGGATGGCTCCTGCGGAACTGAAAGAGTTAAAGAAGCAACTCGAAGAATTACTTGACAGGGGTTTCATCAGGCCCAGTGTGTCACCATGGGGAGCACCGGTATTATTCGGGAGGAAGAAAGATGGCACCTTGCGGTTGTGTATAGACTATCGGGAATTAAATAGGGTGACTATCAAGAATAAGTATCCGTCACCTCACATTGACAATTTGTTTGATCAGCTTCAGGGATCGGTGGTTTATTCAAAGCTTGATTTGAGAAGTGGATATCATCAGCTGAAAATCCGATCAGAAGATATTTCGAAGACAGCGTTTCGTACAAGGTACGGACATTATGAATTTGTGGTAATGCCATTTGGTTTGACGAATGCGCCAGCCGTGTTTATGGATTTAATGAATCGAATTTTCAACCCTTATTTGGATTGCTTTGTGGTAGTATTTCTCGATGATATTTTGGTTTACTCTAAATCAAAAGTTGAACATGAGCAACATTTGAGAACTGTATTGGGTATTCTTCGGGAAAAACAATCATTTGCAAAATTCAGTAAATGTGCATTCTGGTTGGAAGAAGTATCTTTCTTGGGGCATGTTGTGTCCGCTTCAGGTATTTCTGTTGATCCTTCAAAAGTGGAAGCGATTGTTAAGTGGAAGAGACCGACTACGGTGACAGAAGTACGCAGTTTTCTGGGTTTAGCGAGTTATTACAGGCGGTTCATTGAGGGGTTTTCTAAAATAGTGACTCCATTTACTAATTTGACGCGGAAATCCATTACCTTTTAATGGAGTGATAAATGTGAATCCAGTTTCCAAGAATTGAAGCGACGGTTGACTGAGGTGCCAGTGTTGACTTTACCTAGCGGAGCAGAAAATTTTGTGGTTTACACGGATGCTTCCAAGGAAGGACTAGGATGTGTATTGATGCAGAATGGTAAAGTTATTGCTTATGCTTCGAGAAAATTGACTCCGCATGAACAAAATTACCCTACTCACGATATGGAGTTAGCAACGATCATTTTTGCATTACAAAAGTGGAGGCATTACTTGTATGGGGTTAAATTTGAGGTATTCACGGATCATCAAAGTTTGAAATATTTGTTTTCACAAAAAGAGTTGAATATGAGACAACGAAGATGGATGGAGAAACTTAAAGATCATGATTGTACAATTTTGTATCACCCGGGGAAGGCTAATGTGGTGGCAGATGCTTTGAGTAGGAATACCTGTGTTGCTCATTTGATGGCACGCAAGTGGAAATTATTAGAAGATTTGCGAGACTGGAACCCTTATGAGTCGAGTCATGGCATAAGTTTTGCGAATATAAAGGCTACATCGGTTCTACTTCAACAAATTGGAGGGGCTCAGAAGATTGATCCCGAATTGCAAAAGATTGTTGGTGGAATAAAAGAAGGTAAACAACCCGATTTTGCCTTGAATAATGATGGACTTCTTACATTTCGTGGTAGAGTTTGTATTCCAGTTAATGGAGAGATTAAACAGAGAGTATTGGAGGAGGCTCATAAGACCAAGTATACCATACATCCAGGAAGTACGAAAATGTACCAAGACTTGAAGAAACATTTTTGGTGGAATAACATGAAAAGGGAGATCGCGGATTATGTATCTAAATGCTTAACATGTCAACAAGTGAAGGTGGAACATCAACGACCTGCAGGTTTACTACAATCCTTAGAGATTCCAGAATGGAAATGGAGCATATCACGATGGACTTTGTAACTGGTTTACCGCGTACTCGGAGAGGCTTTAATGCTGTTTGGGTGGTTGTGGATCGCTTAACCAAGTCAGCTCATTTTCTACCTGTTTGTGTGGGGTATTCCCTGAATCAGTTGGCGTCTTTATATATGTAGGAGATAGTTAGACTTCATGGAATTCCTGTTAGCATTGTCTCCGATAGAGACCCTCGATTTACCTCTCGGTTTTGGCAAGCTCTTCAAAGTGCATTGGGTACTAAGGTGAATTTTAGCACCGCGTTTCATCCTCAGTCTGATGGTCAGTCGGAAAGGTTAATACGGATTCTTAAGGATATGCTTCGAGCATGTGCAGTTGACTTCAAGGGTAGTTGGGATGTGCATTTACCGTTAGCTGAGTTTGCGTATAACAACAGCAACCAATCTAGTATTGAGATGGCTCCTTACGAGGCATTGTATGGTCGGAAATGTAGATCTCTGATATGTTGGGATGAAGTTGGGGAAGCGAAGCTTTTGGGACCCGAAATGGTTCAACAATCTGTGGAGAGTGTGAGATTGATTCGGGATAGATTGAGGACAGCTCAAAGTCGTCAGAAGAGTTATGCTGATAATAGAAGAAGAGATCTTGAATTCCAAGTCGGTGATTTTGTATTCTTGAAAGTGTCGCCTCAAAGAGGTATTAAACGATTTGGGAAGAAAGGGAAATTGACTCCTCGGTACATCGGACCGTTTGAAATTCTAGAAAAGATCGGGAATTTGGCTTATCGACTTGCTTTACCTCCATCATTGTCCGGGGTACATAATGTATTTCATGTTTCCATGCTTCGCAAGTATGTAGCGGATGAATCTCATGTTCTTGAGTATGAACCTATGGAATTTCAACCTGATTTATCTTATGAGGAATTACCGGTGGAGATTTTGGATCGAAAAGAACAAGTCTTGCGCACCAAGAGAATTCCATTCGTGAAAGTATTATGGAGGGACCACGAGATTGAAGAGGCAACTTGGGAAACAGAGCAAGAAATGCGAGCAAAGTACCCGAGGTTATTTGAAAATTTTGGTAAGTGAGTTTGTTCATAAGTAGAGTAAAATTCGCGGACGGATTTTCCTAAGGTGGGGAGGATGTAACGCCTCACCCAATGGCATTTAAATAAATTGCATTTTATATATATCATATTTTATATTTTATTCTGTGATTTATTGTGTGTTCGTTTTGTTATCTAAATGGATAGATAATAATAATAATATGTGAAAAGTTAGAAAACTTAACCTAAAGTTAAGGGGTTAGAATGAATAATATGGAACTTGAAGGGTTAATTGGTTAAGTTGGGAAAGTTGAATTTTTGGGAGATATTATCTCTTTCTCTCTCAGGCACATGACACACACACACACTTTCCTAATTTCTTCTACTTTCTTTGGTTGCAAAGAAGTCAAGGTAAGAGTTTGATCTCATTTGATTTTCCTTCCTCTTAATTATTTCCCTATTGTAGAAACTAATTACATAAAAATGATCAGGGCTTTGAGTAGATCGTCCCTGTATTTTTCTTATCATTTTCCATCAAATTTGATTCCAGAGAGAGTAAGTCACTACTTCCCCTTTCTTGTGATTATTGGTATATTTGCTAAATATTGGGTATTGCAGGTGAAATCCGAGTTGAAGGAGTAGTATTGGTACTACAAGTACCATTTGTAACTTTGATATCACTTCTATGTATGTGCTGGGTTCTTGAATTGAAACTAGGTTGATTAAAAAATGTTGGGTTTGAGTGTTAGGATGGAAGGAGTAAATTCCTGGTAGTTCGATGGAGTTGTGCGGCCGCCCAGTTTGGGTGTGCGACCGCACAATCTTCTGAAAGGTTTTGTTCTTGGAAATTACCCAAAGTGTGCGACCGCACATATCATTTCGGGCGACCGCACAGTGTCCTGAGAACTGATGAATCCTAGAATCAATGTGTTTAGGTTCCGACTTGGTCTATATCGTAAGGGTTTCCCTCAAATAGCTAGATAGACTTGTTGTAAGCAAGGTAGCTCCGAAGATTGGTCATTAAGGGGTATAACTAATGTGTATTAGTCTAGTACGTACCTAAGAGTACGGGTCTTAATTGTGATTGAAATAGCTCACTAATTGTATGATGATGTTGATATTCTTTTAGACACTGAATGTGCTAAATGCGTACTTGTGTAAGTGAATGATTACATGCTAAATTATTAAAGAAAAGGGGCTAGTCCACTACTTTTGGATTAGTTCCAATTTGAGATTTGTTTCCCATTAATTCAAATCAAGTAAATATTGCTTGTGTGAAGTTTATGTGAGTCCAGCTGGTTTACTTGTCGGGGTGTATAGGTTTGCGCATATTGTGAGAGCTGGGGCTAAACAATAAACGTAGGCCTATGCATCTGTGGCCGTTGCTCTTACTTTTGGCCAAAGTAAGGGTCTTGCTTCCCTAATTATTGGAGCGATCATGCACAATAATTATATAGCTATTATTTGTTCTTGGGTTGGGATACTGGGTAACAGGTCTCCATCAATATGGTGAAGCTACATCAAATACGAGAGCTGATTTCAACGACTGCAACAACATCGTCAGTTATGGTAAATTATTGAGTTGGAGGAATAAGGTGCAAGAAATATCCCTTGTAATGTGTGCTTTCGTTATACGTGTTGCATGGGTTGGTATAACTACTCGCATTGTATGCTATTTGATGTTACGTGATACGTGATGTTATTTCTTGTCTCATACTTACATGTATGCATATCATATAGTTAAAGTAGTAACTTACTGAGATTTTATCTCACCCCGTTCCTTTTCAATTTGTTTTTCTTAGATCGCAAGAAGGCAAGCGATAGTACCGCGTAGTGAGGCCGGGTTAGCAAGTGATCTTGGTGGTGCACCTTTTTGTAATTAAGGTAAATGTGGTGAGGACGTTGGTTGGTATTGGATTATGTAAATCCATTCTTTTGGGGTAGAATCGTAATTAGATGAATGTATACTTGTTAATGGGTGCCAGCGTATGTGCTGAGCAGTTTTTGGAATGTGGTAAAATCCTAGCACTTGGTTTTGGTTATAGTGTAGTGGCAAGTTGTCACTATTGTAAATGGTTTCAAGACTAAGATAGTCTAATTGTACGTTTTGAACTTCGTAAGTAAAAAGTAAGTGTCAGTGGTGCTTTGTTTATTTGTTTTCTAGTCGTAGTGCAGCCGAGATCGTGGTTACATATAGAACCTCGTATCCCGGGGCGTTACAAATAGCCACTCCCATTTCATATTTAACGGGAATTCTCTATGTCTCAAAAGGATAGTTTTACAATTCATTATCTGCACTATCAATTGCATAATGGATATGAAGTAGATAAATTTCAAATATTTAAACAGACATCATTACATTAATATTTGGTTTGCATTAGTCCAACTAAAATTCATTCACAAACAAGGCTTGATATATGACATTTTTTAGGTACTGAGCTCACTATCAATTGAAATGGTGAAATAATTGATACCAATATTATCAATTAATTAAAGTACTCTATCCTTCACAGAATTTGTCAGAGTGATTAAACTTTAATTAATTGTAAATCATAATTTGATAATAATAATTGGATTTTAGAAATTTATACTGATAATTTTCTCAATGATTCATTTCAATTTATAATGTATTAGTAAGATGAATAGATTTAAAAAAGAAATCGGTCGAAGTTCAATTAAATTGAATACTAATGTCAAATGAGACTATTTTTACATAATGAAGGGAGTATTATCTAATGTATTGAATAATATAATATGGTTGAGTTTTAAAATATGTGCTCCCTCCATCCCGCTTAAAATTAAACATATTCTTTGCACTTTGACTAAGAATTAAAATAAAAACAATTATCCTGATGAAAATCTTAAAATTATTACTGAGATTATTATTACTGGTGAACCAATAACAATTTGTAATTTTTCATGATATATATTTTTCAAAATTGGATCATAACACTCAAACTTTTAATCAAGGCTATGGAGAAGTCCAAGGGCACTCTAAATCTTTATTTTTAGCTGCAAACCAAAGTCCAACGGTTGCGCCAAATCAATCTTTAAGCATTAATTTGCGCTATGTGTAGTGCATCCTATAAACTGCGCTAAAGTTTCTCTTTGTAAGAATGCAATTTTAAAAATATAATTCAATTCTTGCACCATTATTAAAAATATAATTCAGTTTTTGCACAAAACTATTGGAAATGGTTTAGGGGTGAGTTTCTTTCCTTGCATAAGTTGAGAGGGGGGGGGGTTAAGAGTATCATTTCTTAAGAAAATATGCATTTGACCCTTTAATGATTATTATTATTATTATTATTGAAGTTACTCATATAATAATAAATCAATCTATTTTTAATAAATAAGAAAACATACTTCATTACTACAATAAGTTCACAATTTTTTTCCACTTTCACAAAAAAAAAAAAAAAAATTGTGAATAGAAATATTTTATTATATTTTTTGAGAGTTTTTGTTAAAAAAAAAAATAGAGTAATTCTTACATGTGTAGGAAGTAATGAAAAGATGACTTTATAAATTTCAGTTGTGCTTAGAGATTTTTGGTGTAAAAATCGCTTGTGCTTTGATATATATAGAGATACAAGTAGGTAAAAAGGTAATTTAGTAAGTGTTAGACTTTTCGTTATTATACAAGCATAATAAAAAAAAAATTGTTCGAAATACTATTCATCATTTGTTATTTTGAGAATGAAACTCTTACTCTGAGATATACTAAAAAAAGAAAGTATGACTCCTTTTATGAGATGATGTGATGCAATACGAATATTTGATTATATCAAATATTATAATTGTATTGGTATTTTATTATTAGTTAGGATTTAATTAGTATTTTAGGATTTAGTTTAAATTAGTTTTTATTTTATTTGATATTTTCGTCATTATTTTTTAGAGGTGGTCTCCCATGAGAACAAGGGGATCCGTCTCATGCATGAGACGGGTCGACCCATGACCCATGGGGCATGACCCGCCACGTGGCAGCCTCCCAGAGGTCTTTTTTTTTTTTTTTTTTTTTGAGTTTTTATATTATTTTTTCGGCTTTTCAGCCGTTCACCAAAAGTAATAGTTACCATAATTTAATGTAATGATTGTATACATATAAAGTAACATTTTTCATAAGTAAACGTAACACCTGTTTTACAAAAACAAAAGTTCGTTTTACCCCTTTTTTTCAAATTTAATACTAACTATAATTACATGTAACCCAAACAATATCTAAATGTAATTATCATTTATACTGAAATGTAATAATGGTTTTGCAAAAATGTAAAATATTGTGTATTTTGATTTAATTTTTTGAAAGAAAGTAACATTTGAAAAGTAACAACTCATATATGAATGTAATTGTTTGTACAAGTAAATGTAACACTTTAATAAAAGAAATTATAACATATTTCTATAGATAATGTAATACTTTTACATGTAACACTAATCAAGTGTTTTTAGCTCTAAAAATGTAAATGGTTGAATTATTACTTTTTCTATACATATGTGTTACAATTATGTATAAACATTATTACATATAAGTAACACGTTCGTTACATTTTAGTTGTAATAAGTATTACTTTTGGCAAACGAAGAAAACATAGAAAAAAACACTGTTACTTTTCTATATATATGTATTACTTTTATGTATACAAACTGTTACTTTATATGAATACAGTCATTACATTAAGTTATAGTAACTATTACTTTTGACAAACTGAAAAAAAAGAAAAAAAAAATATAAAAAAAAAAAAAGAAAGAAAAAAAAATTGGCCTATGAGAGGCTGCCACGTGGCAGGGTCGACCCCTGGGTCCTGGAGCCGGTTCAGTGGGTCGGGCGGGTGGGTATGAGACGGGTATGGCAATCCACATGCAAGTCTTTGTCTATTTTTGATAGGTCATTTAAAGAAGGTTTTAGAGTAGGATTAGGAGTTATTTTGCTATTTTTGAGTCCTATTATGTTACCATATAGGTTAGGGTTATTCCTAGAAGTTTTTGGAGTCTTTTTCAAGTTTTATGGACACTATAAAATAGGCCTAAAGTTGTATTCCGAAAATTAGATTTTTCTCAATAAAAATTGACTGCTTAGCAATTATTTATCCCTCTTTCACCTCCTTTATTTTCTTTATTCAAGAATTTCGTTGGAATTCTTCTTGGGAATCCTTATTCCTTGCAGAATAATTGGTTTCGATCAATTATTAGTTACTATTCCGCTGCGTCTTTACATCATGATGCCAAAACATTAAATTAAAAACATAATATTAATCTTTAACAATCCAACAAGATCAAAACTTCTTAATTTCATATAATAGCTTAATCAACCCAAAAAGACAATGGATAGTTGAAAGGAAAAGCTAAAAATTAAGTGCTAAAATATCTTTGAGGTTAAAAAATTAACATTAAAAATAAAATTTAAAAAATGCGGGACGTCCCGTCTCATCCCATCCCGCTTTGTCCCGCGTCCCAAACGGGATGTCCCATATAGTCCCGCTTGTATACGGAATTAGAATATATTGTCCCATCCCGTCCCATTTATATGGCGGGACGGGACAATCCCAGATTGACGGCTCTACTTGTAGCCCGGTCTTCTACAATTACAATTTATTATAACAAATTCTATGCATTCTAGAAGAATAACTTAAATAACTATTCGTATTTAACTAGTTTTACTATGCCCGTCGAGTATCGACGGGTTACTCACTAGTTGTAATGTAATGCGTAAAAGCTAGTCTTCGCTTAATACTAACCTCCAGAAGTGAGGGACAAATTCATTTTTATTGGTACTACCACGCGATTTGTGTCCACTAATAGAGTGCCCAATTTTGTTGGTTGTCCTTCTTTTGTTCCCCAAATGCCTCTTTAAAAAAGGATTTCCAACTCATTAACTAAGAAATGAAAGCTTCAATGGTGATTTTATTATGAACCCTTTTTATTTCTCCTTCCAATTTAGGAATTTTGTCTTAAAAAAAGTCATACTATAGGCCATGTACCCATTCAATTTAATGATGTTAATTGTCCAAATCTTTATAGTAGTTTACGATATTTCATAATTATGTTGTATGTATGTGTTCAAGAGACATGACAAACATGAATGATTAGTATCTAAGCAATCGTTCTTAACACGAGAGGATTTGAAATCACCATAATCATGTTAAAAGGCGGGCGACAAAAAGAGGATCATGTTTAAACAAAGATGTCAGTTGATGCTTAATTATCGATTAATTAACTCAAACTCTGTCACGTCTTAAGCGCTAATTATGATCATGGTATTGCATTTGCATGAAAGTTTGCTTTCGTGATTATAAGACAGTATCTCATTACTCTTAAGAAAATATCATAATATTATCATAAAGTAGAAGAATAATTAGTATTTTATCCCCTAAATTAATAACATATTTGTGTCATTGCAACTGTACACTCTCCAGTACTGCCACTATAGTATATCTCTATTTTGGTATGGAATAATGTTCTTTCTTATTTTTGCTTAATTTTCATGCTAGTCAAACAATTTTATTTTTTTTTTAAAAAAAACATGACTACATCTTTTATAGGAGGAACGACACTTATAAAATTAAATTTACCATTGGTAAAAGTTGAACCCTGACCTTCACTATAAAAAAAGTTGAATAATTGATGCTGCTCGAGCTAGATTTCTTTGCCAGTAGTGCAACTAGTCACTGTGCAATTCCGCTGCAGGAGATTCAATATCGACATTTTTGAATTAAAAATGGTAAATAAAAGAGAAAGCATTTAAAGTGCTACCATAATTTGACATGTTTGCAGTGGCACAGTGATCAGATCACATATAATAATTCTGCTTTATTGTTGGAATGAAAATTTGAGGCAGTGAACAGTGTCCCTGATATTTGGAGTTGGAGCACTTAACCGACACAAAATGCAGAGAAAAGAAAATAGCAAGATGTAGGGACCGCGACCACCACCACTACCACCACATTAGGTATGATATTGTTCGCTTTGGGCCCAGCCCGCACGGATTTGTTTTTGGAAACTTCCCAAAATGCCTCGTACTAATGAAGTGGGTGGGTGCTATTATATATCTTGCAATTGTTACCTCAATTGCCGATGTGGGACTTTGGGTTGCACCCCAACACAAGATGATATAAAGAGAAAAAAACAAATTAATGTGCCATTGATATAATTTACATCAACTGTAGGTGAATAATAATCTTGAGATGTATAAATGAATCATGCAATGCACCATACTTATCGATCGATCAATATTCAATCCCCTTAAATGCTCAAAATCGACCTCCTGAAAGCGAAAGAACAGAAACTAAGATGGAAAAGATAAGCCTCTTCTTCAATCAAGTCATGGAAGCGTGCATGACACTAAAAAAGCCTTAGTCTGCGGCGACGTTTATGTCCTTACAAACCCTAAACAAGTACAGTTTAGATAATGACCTATTCCATTTACTTCTTCTTCATTAATCCATCTACCTTTCAAATTTTGTCTTGGATGATGTATGATTTGTGCTTGGTTGAATATTAGGTGAGTAGGTTTTTGATGGGAGCGTAAAATTAACTATCAATGATTGCGATTTTTACTCTCGCTAATTTCATGTACATAGTTATTTGTATGGTAAGAAGGTCGTGTTATGGTGAATTTGTAATGTAAGGATGTCGATGTAATGGTGTGTGTGTGTGTGTGTGTATATATATATATATACTCATATCATTATATAGAATTGTAAATAAAAATGTAAAGTAAATAATCGACACTGAAATTTAACCAAATATTAAGGGCAGGAAGTTAACCTTAGCACAAATAGTATTGATAGTGATATGAACTTTTTCTCATATAATTGTGTAAGGTGACATCAATTTGTTGGATGACCAAAGTTAGAGTGGAGAACATTATATCATGCATATATCGACCATAAAGGCATAAAGCTTTGATAGCAAGTTTGTTTTTGTTTTTCTATCTTCTTCTTTTTTTTTTTTTTTTTTTTTTTTTTCACTTCCTTTTCAGCCTTTTTCATAGTTCTCATTCAAAGTATCATAAGGAAATACTATGTCCTTATTTGGTACACTCCAAAGTACCAATCCCTTAATTGTACCATTTCTCTCTTAATCATATCTTAATAAGCCAAATTTGACCAAAACATATGTAATTAACAATGTGGCATATTGACATTTCTCAATATTGGTTCGCCTGTACGGTCATTTTACATTAAACTCTTTAAAATGAATGTGAGAAATTTGAATCTGACTGAACGCATGAGTGTTCTGTTGTAGAAAAAAAATATCAAAAAGGGAAGAATAATACTAGGGGCACAAAAAACTCACAAAAACTTGCTCACAAAATCCTAAGTGTAATAATGTTATTGGTGTTTTTAATTAGAGTGTGGCGGGTCCATTATCGATGAGACCAATAAAATATCGTCACATCATGTTGTGAGCAAGATTTTGTGAACTTATTTTGTGCCCCTAGCATTGCTCAAAAGGGAATGTGCACGAGTTTTAAATAAAATGTCTAAATACCATGGACGAAACAATTGAGGGCAACATAAGGATCGTGGCCACCTCTACAATCACTTAAACTTTCCTAATACAGCCTCACAATAGAAGCACCTAGCTAGCTATCAAAAGAGGGGCCAAATAAAGACACTTTGAAATGTAGACAAATAAACATTTTGAGACACATTATATCACCTATGCGACACATAAGGCCACATTTTCTGCTTTCATGGGGGCACCAGCCATCTTCCATCATTTTGCTACTGACTTCACTTGCTACTTTTTCACCTCATCATTTGTGTACAAAAATGATACCCCTCATCCCAATAATTCACCATGGTATGGTAGGTCTCACACACGAATTTGGAACTGATGAAGTATTTCAGTTAAAGTCCTCAATTTTGTTACTCATCTTAGTTGATGGATCAACAGTTAAAGATTAATGTGGTTATTTATTCGTTATTGCGACTTGAAACTCCGACATTTCCCGTTAAAAATAATATTTAATGCCGCTCGAGCCAGTCAGTGGGCATTTATTTACAAGAAGACTATGCAAAAACCACGATTCTAATTGGTCTAGATCATTTATGAAAAGATGAGAAGTATGCAGCAAAGGGATCGATAACATGTACACCATTCAAGATTGGCTTTTGAACTGTCAATACAAAGTTTGGCATGTGACTAATGGAGTATAAAACAATTTATGAATCTTAATTAGCCAATCAAATCGCGGTCAACCACTAATTAAACCTTGTTATAACGATGATTAATGGTGCAGTATGAGCCAGAATGTCGCATTAAGACAGGATCCTGCCTTTACGATACGGGCATAAGAACAACTTTAATTTTGTTTTTCTGGGATTAAACAAATAAATCTATGCATGTTACTTTGTTAACAATGTCGCTTCCAATATCTTCTCAAAAGGTACGTAACATCCAATTTGATTGGGACCACATTGTTATCGATCGTCTAATTTAATTTAATTAATCCTCTAATTGTTGATTTTATGAGGAATTTATTTCGACCAATGTACCCTTTTTGATCATGGTTTAGCTTCATTATTCCTATAATAATTTATGTTCGTACTAGTGTCTAGTAATTTCAATGCTGTGGACTGGGATTGGATTATAAATTGAAAAAGCTGTTTCTTCTCTTTAACTGGAAAACAAAAAAGAAAAAAAAAAGTTATTGTGTTCGTGCAAAAAGATCTACTCGAGTTTGCAAGTGATTCGCCCACAGCTAATTAATATGGATCGTACCGTTTATTCTTAAAATGTATTTCCTCATCTGTTTCATAAAATTAGTCTCTATTTTCTTTTTAGAGAGAGCGAGAGAGGGAGTACGAACTGTGAAGTTGTGATGCAAGTTTTTTTTATAATAAATTCATAATGTCATGAATGAATGCTACAACTGGACATATGAAAATGGATAAAATGTGTTAATATATTTTGGATCATCCCAACCTTTTTTCAGTCATATCCCGGAAACTGACTAATGGGTTTCCTTTCTTACAAAGAGATTCCATTTGCCCTCCTATTTAACTTTGTTCTCTTTTTCTAGCTACTTTAATTTTATGTTTTTTGATGTTTTATTTTCAGGTCATGTCTGATGTCTCCTAACTAATGGATCATGACTTTCATATGTGTCTTATATCTCTCTCTTACTCCCCCACCCACACATCACTTCTTATTACTTTTCACTTTTATTTTTCTACTTTAATCCCATCACATGTAAGTTTTCATTGCTTACTATTCACTACTCACTGTTATTTTTAGTCAATCTGTAAAAAATGGCTCAAGTTATTTGGACTTAATTGAACGGTACGTGAAGCTTATGTAGCGAATCAAGTCTCCAGACCCCCGGATATAGAATTCGTTTCCCTTCTTCATCTTGAACATGAGCATTTTTTTTATTTTTTTTTCTGTTTCTCCTACAAAATTAATCCTCCTCCCTAGCTAGGTTTACAACAGTCAATTACAAAAGAATTAAGAACAACTAAGGCTTTAAGGTAAGGTAGAAGTTTTTATTAAATGAAAATCTGATAAAATATGGTTGCAATGATTTTTCATTAACATTATGGATCAAAATAAAAATAAAATATTTATTTTGGAACCATAATAACAAAATTACATTAATTAAATAAAATAAATAAATTAAAAAAATAATTAAGGGCACAGAACAGGTGGATTAATGGGAGACAAGATACAGGAGCAAGGATTTGAGGAGCCATTTAACTTGTTAAACAGTACACGTTCACTTCTTTTGATTTCTTATAATCACATAGGAGCAAGGACTATACACTGTGTAATTAGATATTCCCTCCGTCCCAGACTAAGGTTCTTACTTTCTTTTTTGGTTTGTCCAGACTAAACTAAGGTTCTTAGTTGCTTTATTACCTAAAATGGACAATGAGACACACTTGTCATTCTCACAACAAAAACTTTCTACCCACTTTCTCTCTCCTACTTTTGCCTACTTTACTTTTCATACTCACCGCATTTTTTTTTTTTTTAATCTCCGTGTAAAATCAAACTAACAACCTTAGTGCGAGACGGAGGGAGTAATTAATTGCAAGTCAAAGGGGTCAAAGATCTGCATTACTGTCTTTGTCTCCCGTATCAGTTACACTCGCTCTCGCAATAAACAGACTCCCTTGTAATGTACGCCTACAGAATGCTACTTTTTCTCGGTTTCAAAATACTCCTTCGGTCATAACACAAACTTTCCACGTCATTTTAGAAACGAAAATTAAAAAAAGATGTTGAAAAAATAAGTAGTGTGAGTGAGACCATCCACAATGGTTCAACAACCCATTTCCATTCAACACCCACTTTATCACTCCACCTCATCTTCTCTCTCCATCCACCTACTCATTCAACAACCCATCAACTTTTACACCTTCCAATGGCTTATTTAATACTTACCATTCAACACCCTCCCAACTCATCATCCTACCCCACCAATTTTATTTTATATCTTTTATTTTTATGATTAGTAAAATAATAATAATAAAAATTATTATTATTTATAATTAAAAAATTCACACTTAATTAATGTTTTTTAATTGTAGGAAAAAAAATAATTACTTGAATTTTGGGTGTTGAAATGGTTATTATTGGAATCCATTTCACAAAAGAGAGGAGATTTTTTTTTGGTGTCGAAATCTAATGAAATTTGCATCTACTTATAGAAAAAAAAAATGCTGAATTTTGGTATATATATATATATTTTTTTTTAAAAGAAAAAGAAAATGCAAATAGAAAAAATGGGTGAGAAAATAAAAACCAACCAACCAGCGGCTGCCATGTGTTTCAATCTGGTTGGATGGGAGGAGATAACCGGCCACTCGCAGGGCACACTCGCCCGCCCCGCGCGTGTGGAGCACGCGCCTTGTCGTCGCCACAGAGAGCCCGACGCGTGTCCTCCTTGCTAGCCCACCTTCTGCACAAACGCTTGTTGATGCCGGCCAACACCCTCCCCTTTTCAACAAGTTGTCCAACACCCCATTGCATGCAAACCCCTTGTTGACCACCATTCAATACCCAATTCAATACACCATTGCAAATGGTCTGAGAAGAAAAAAAAGTGGGGGTAATTAATAATAAGTGTATAGCGGTTGTGAGTGAGAAGGAGAAGGAAAGTGAAGGGAATATTTTTCTTTTTAGGAAATGAGAAGTTTCTAATGAGATGCTTAAAATGATTTATTTATTTATTTATATTTTTTTTTTGGGACCGGGGGGGGGGTATATAATTTTGAGCAAATATCAAATTAGTAACTTGTGTTTGTCGCACTGCTGCAATCCCCAACCCGAGGATTGAACTGTGCCAATCAAGCACTTAAGTTTGTCAATTTGTTGCAATGTGGTGAATAAACTAACTTTTCGTTAACGTTTTAACAAACCTAAAAACATGTGCCTCTTACACGACCTTTGAGATGGGCAATCTTGTTAATTTCTGGAGGCTGTGCAAGGCACGTGTTTACTAAGGGAAGAATAAAATGTTAACCAAAAAATAGTTTATCCACCACATTGCAACAAATTGACAAATTTAAGTGTCTGATTGACACAATTCAATTCTCGAGTTGGGGATTGCAAAAGTACGACAAACACATGTTACCAATTTACAATTTGCCACATAATATTTCACACATTGAAAATGTATTATGCTATTACGTAACTCTAAAAAAGCTATGTAACCGTAAAAAATATTTACTTAAATAATAAAATGTTATACAAACGATAATTTAGATTTAATGAGTGAAGGTATAATTCATTAACATGAACAAACGTGTCAAGTATTTTGAATAAAATTTAATCTATAAAATAGCATACATTTTGAAACGCAAAGGGTAGGCCTGGCAATTGTGGCCGGTTACCCGTTAACCCGTCCAAACCAACCCGCCAATTACCCGACCCAGACCGTTAAAGTTAGCGGGTTAAAGCCGGTCACTCATCTCAACCCGCGAAGCTTAACAGGTCGACCCGACCCAACCCGTCCGTTTCAACCCGCAAGAACAAATAGTTTGGGCCGACATCCTAAGGTGAAAATAAACAAAAAAAATAAAACAAACGGGTCGACCCGTCACAACTCGTTACCCGATCCATTTGACCCGTAAATTTAAACGGGTTATGACTGGTACCCGTCTCAACCCGCTAGAACCCGCCCCGACCCGCCCAATTGCCCGCCTTAGCAAAGTGTAAAGAAAATAAGTAATGGTAACAATCCCAAAAATCCCTCCGTTTTTTCACACAGCTAGCGTGAAGCACTAAAACCCCCAGTTGGGCCCCTCCCTACCTGTTGCCTTGGTGCACCCGCCTTTCCTCCATTTCTCCTC
The DNA here is from genome assembly GCA_026119855.1 of Campanula takesimana. Classification (NCBI taxonomy): domain Eukaryota; kingdom Viridiplantae; phylum Streptophyta; class Magnoliopsida; order Asterales; family Campanulaceae; genus Campanula; species Campanula takesimana. The sequence continues at coordinate 135,362 of JAOWBW010000110.1, forward strand.
TTCCTTCCTCCCGGAACCCAGCATTTCTCCTGGCCGACCGATCGTGGTTGACTGGTCAATGCCGACATCTGACGTTACTGGTTAGGACGGACACACGTGGCTTTCAGGTGGGAGTGGGACCATGTGTTGATGAAGTGGCGATGACGTCAGATTTTTGTTTGACGGAGCACATTAGCCTCTGGAGTACAAAGAGTTTAAGTGGCCTACTTTCGGTGATGATGTGATGACTTGGCACTAAGCCCTGTTATCAGCTTTGACTTTGTTGGCGGGAAGCATAAATATTGGGCCATTGATATGGGATTTGGAACCACTCCACCGAGCGGTTAGCTCCACCCGGCTCACTCAATGGTGGAGATTAGAATCACCTCATTTTTCTTTTGTTCGACGGATGAGATGTGTCCGAGCTCGGTAGGACCCACAAAAAATTAAAATCATTTTAGCCGCACAGATGATGAGCTCGCTTATGTGGCATTGATCAGAGCCGTTGGGTGAATAGTGGAGCGGTTCTGGGTCCCATTGATCGGGAACTTTAAAAAAAATCTCAAAATGTTTGATAAGATTTTCACAATATGACCTTTTAGTAATGCACTGCATCACATAATACTGCAAATTTAATATAATACTGCGTGAGACGACATCGACGACTTGCGGCGGACGGAGCCCGCAACCGGCCGGCGACCGGCGCTGTGGTACGCGACAGTAGTATTAATGGCGGTATCATATATTTTTATTACTGCAAATTGCATGCAATACGATACAAAACTATATAGGAATTTTTCGGACATTTTAATTTAATGAGAAATTTGAGGGAAGTAATTTATTGATAAAGGAACTCGTGGGTCATTTTTCCTAAATATTGCAATATTACTGAATTTTGGTTTTATAATGTGGGAGCAAAAATGTACAATAGTCCAATTATCTAACTCGTATGTCTCATTCTCTAATAAACGTATGACTGTTAGTGACGGAAGAAATAATTCTACTCTTAATAATTTGATCGAGTGATTGAATTAAATTGGACATGCAATGCAGTCGATTATACTGACCACGAATTCAATATTATTTGTTTGCTCATTTGGTAATATTTATTCTTTTTGCTGCAAAATAAGCGTATGGCGCAGTTTCATATAAATTAGATATAAGTAAAATAAAAATTCTTATTAAATTCACAAGTCAAATAAAACAATTATTTTAATATTGATGCAGAAGCACCATTTTCATACCATTACAAGAAAAATGTTTTAAAGATTTCACCAATAATATAACTTACAGCTTAATTCCATATTGGGATCAATAATTGGAGCATTGTTTATTGGCTTTACAAACATATTTATTCCAAAGCCTACCAGAAACTAGCTTGTGAAGTTGACACCTTTAATTAATTTAGGATTAAGTTTGCAGCAAATCAACTTCACTTATTTACAAATGCTACGTCGTCTACCAAAACACTAGCTAGGTCGTCTCTCTTAATTATAATTTACGTTAATAAAGCCAATGTTTACGGCACCTAACTAATATTGTTCTCGATTACTTCTCAGTGAAATCTTTTCGGAGGGAAATAATTAAACATGTCGAAAGAACTACATATATACTACCGAATGTCCAAATTTCTTTTTTAAGGGAAACTGAAAATCTTAACTTTTTGAACAATTTGGTAAAAACGATTCATATATAATCTTGTAATCTCCTTTCCAAACCTTTAATTTTGCACATATAAAGAAACCGGTGAAAAATATTTCGAAAAAAAAAAAACGTTTAGGGAGAAAGTTATGTTAAAAAAAGACACTCATTTAGGGACAAAGATTTTTTAAAAATGAACACTCATTTAGGGACAGAGGGAGTTGTATTTAACAATCATTTTGAACGATTTTTTTTTTTTTTTGTCAGAATATTATTATGGATAGCTAGTCAATTTCTTTACCTAATTTAAATTCTATCCAGAGAAGAGAAAAAAAAAATACTTGCATTTGGCTACAAATTCAACTAGACTGGTTAAAATAGTTAGCAAGTTGGCAAAATCTTCCGTGCCAAAACATAAGTTTTCTATATTATAAATGTGAACACGCAGATAAAATGTAATCTTTTCAGTTAACGGTCTATTTATCACAAGAAATTAGAAAATGTCCATTTTTTTTAGTTACCACAGTTGCAGACGTTAGGTTAACTAATCTCACAATTAAGGGATTTGTCTATCTGACCTTTTTTTTTACATTGACTATTGTTCATCCATTGCCACCTTGGCATGTGAATCCACGTAATTGTAGTATTCGTAATTGACAACCTCCTCCCCAATTTATTTATTTTTTCAGAAATTTACCTCAACGCACATACTTTTGATTGTTCTCCCTTTATCTTATACTCCCTCCGTCCCATTTCAAATTGCAAAACTTGCCAAAAAGGGTGTCCCAACTAAAATTGCAAAACCCAAAAATGGCAAGTTTTAACCCACTTGCACACTCACATCCATTAACCCACTAACTATTTTCTACCCCACTTTCTCTCTCCCACTCAACTATCAACACTCACAACACATCGCTTTTTTCACTTTTTCCCTTAATCCCCATGCCAACCTAGTATTTGCAATTTGAAATGGGACGGAGGGAGTAATAAATATGGGTTGGTCTCCTGTAAAACGCGTTTTTCCTAATGGTTAGGAAAAACGTGTTTTTCAAAACCTTCTGGCTACCACTTTCAAAGGTTCTGGCTATCAATCTCATATCCAGAAAACTTTATATTGATATCTAGAAGGCTTTATACTGATTTCCAGGACCCTTCTAGCTATCACTTTCAAAGGTTCTGGCTATCAATCGCATATCCAGAAATCTTTATATTGATATTCAGAACCCTTCTGGCTATCACTTTCAAAAGTTCTGGCTATCACTTTCAAAGTTCTGGCTATCAATCTCATATCAAGAAGGTTTTATATTGATATCCAGGACCCATCTGGCTATCACTTTCAAAGGTTCTAGCTATCAATATCATATCCAGAAGGTTTTATAATTATATCCAGAACCGTTGAGAAGTTCTGATTATTTATAAAAAAATGCCACCCCATTTTTCTAAAACACGTTTTTCCTAAGCGTTTGGAAAAACGCGTTTTTCCCAAGATTTTGCGCATAAATATTATATTTGTCTTGTAAATAATTCTTTAAAAAAATTGTATCACTCGTTTGCATATTCACATGTACAATAATAAGCTAGACACTAATTTCATTTAAAAATGAGACATATATTTTGAGATGGACCGACGGAGTAGTGCTTTTCTCAAACATTTCAATAAATCTGCTCGACGCATATGTATTATATTTGGTTTTGAATAAAGATTTATTATTTGTTTATAGTTAAAGTGACAATTATTTTGAAACGGAGTTATTAAAAAAAAAAAAAAAAAAAAAGGTAGTACCTATAAGATGAGGTGAGTAATCTTTTCTTTTCCTATGGAAGTGGGGAACTGAAAGATACTATTGTATTATTTCCTCCGTTCCGATTTACGGTTTTTACTTTTCTTACTTTTCTTTTTTATTTGTTTCCGTTTAAGGTTGTTACTGAAACATACTACTGTATTACTAAACATCAATCTTGTGTTTTTTGTCGTCATCAGGGATCAAATTGACTTGATAGTTTTTTAATGAAACTTTTATCCATGCCACGGACGGATAACAATGTCAGAAAAAGTGGAGTATTTCACATAAATCCAGAAAACAAGAAAAATAGTCTGCATAGACCCTCAATTTTGGTGTCTTTTCTTCACCAACTTCTTGAAACGTTAATGAAAAAAAAAATGGCATGTTCAATATCGATCATGTCTCTAACCGTACGATCATCAAACTCGACAAAGGTTCATTAACAGTCCATTAGCCTGAATCCACTTTGATAATTATCGAGTCTGAGAGAAAGAGTGAAAATATATACCGAAATTCTTCACACGTTTTTTTTTTTTTTTTTTTTTTTTTTTTATGAATGAGAGATAAATGTACTCTCTTCGTATCAAAACTACTTACATCATTTGATCAAAATAGTTTTTTTTTTTTTTTTTTTTTTGGAAGGTCATTTGATCACAATAGTTAACTTTTACATTCTGGCCAAGACTTTATTAAAAAAGTTGATGATTCTAAATTAATAAAAGTCTAAAAATTATTATTTTTAAATATTTTTAATAGTGAATAAGTAACAATTTAAGATTTTTTATTAATAATAAAATCATTTTTTTTAATTAAAGTGCAATTAAATTAATCATTTCAATCAAAATAATATTCCCTCCGTCCCAAAATGATCTTCCCATTTGCCATTTCTCACTGTCAAAAAAAAAATCTCAATTCTACAATTTAAGCTTAAAAGTGCATAAACAAAACATGACTAGTGAAGCAAGTGTTCATATCCTTAAAAAGTTTGAATAGTCAAACGAGAAGATCATTTTAGTTAGGACGGAGGGATTACAAGTTATTATGAAACTGATTGACGAAATATTTGTGAAGGAACAAGTAACTCATGTTCAAGAGTGTACATACACAACCCTAATCGTATACGCAATACAATACGTGTATCAATCAAGCCAGGTTGGCAATAAATAGAAATAAATATTTCATGTATAACTAAATAAGAACTCGTACACGTGTCAACTATTAGGAGCCAGCTAATATACGGTTCAAATAGGACAAACATTGGAAGTAGCTCATTCCGTTAGATAGATAGTTTTACTTTATAGCATTGTTTAACCAAAATACTCTCCCTTCTGTGTTAAAATAATTATCTTTTCATTTATCATTTTTTATTGTCTCAAAAAATTCTTTTCATTTTAATATTTTGGGTTTAAAAGTGCGTAAACAAAACATGGTTAGTGAATCAAGTGTTCATGTCCTTAAAAAGTTTGAATAGTCAAATGAGGAGATCGTTTTGGGACGGAGGGAGTAGTTATTTTAAAAATACGTTAATCTTGATTAAGCAAAGACTGATGGAGATAAACAAAGATAAAGTATGTTATCACGAGAAATTGGGAAGTAAAAAAAAAAATAAAAAATCCCGTTATTGTGTTACCGAAAAAAGCAACATTGTTGGTGTAAGGAGGGACAAGGACGGATGTAGCGGGTGGCGGGTTTACCGGATATTGGCAGTCAAATCTTCTCCACGGCCCGTAATCACCTTGAGAGGGTGTGATTTCCAGACGGTTTCCTTGTACTGTACGACAAGCACGCCCCGGTAGCTGGAGATCTTCAACTAAAAAATGCTGATCAGTTAAAATTTGAAAAAAAAGAAAAGATTGTTTTGGTCAAAAGAAAGAAATTTTAGGATTAAAACGGAGGGAGCTTATGCAAAAGTCAATAATAGTTAGGATTCATGATGATGTGTGGAAAATTGTCTAGTGGTATAAGTAATTAGTTGTTTTACTGAAATTTTTCGCAATCAACTCTTTTGTGTATCATTTCGTGTGTATTATTCTGAGGAGAGGGATCGTTTGTTTATACACGATTTAGAGCTCAGAATTTGACAAGGAGACGGACTCCTAATTCTGATCGACGAAGATTCGATCTAAAATCTAAATACGCTTTGAGCTCGAAATTGGTTCCATTACCGGGAACGACGACAAACGAATGGGGAAGACACTTAAAACCAAACAGTTATCATCATGGTGCTCATTTTATTGGTCTTCTCCATATATCTGAAAGATATCTAAAAACTGTGATTCCGCCCATTCTAATCAAATATTTCCTCTGTCCATAATTATAAGTAAAAATCTATAATATTTTTTTTGATATGTAAGAAAATTCCATCAATTTTAATAAAAAAATAATTAAATGTAACTGTAATTTAATACTATTTTTAAAAAATACTCTTAATTAATTACGCATTTTGATATACATATGCATACTTATTACACATTTGATAGAATATATATTAGCAATATTAATATATATTTTCGTTGTAAAACAAGACAATTGAATATAACAACATTTTCAATATGTATGCTTTTAATTTTATTTGCTTATAATTGTGGTAGAAAAGAGTATCCATAAGCTACAATTTGGCTTAATCAAGACCCGTGAACAATGTAGACTATAATGGAAATCTCAATTCATGAGGTATTTCTTTTTCATTTCTTTGGAGCAAACAAAAAACAGAGACTTTATTAAATTTTCAATATTTCCAAAAGAGGACATATAAACAATGATGCATAGTCTTTTGTCCTGTCTCCCCTAAATTGGGACTAGAAATAGTGACTAGTCCTTTAAATCAACCGTTGGGTCCTTCTACAAATTAATACGCTATCATTGTAAAACATACTCTATACTCCATCTATCCTAAATGATAAAGAGCGAGAAGAATAGCTAAAATTCTTTGTAATTTTTAAAAGTGATCATATATATTCTGATAGTAAGGTCAAAAAAAAAAAAATGAAAATATACTTTGAGACGGAAAAAGTCCTGGAAGGTAAGGTTTGCCTATATTTCACCCTTGTGGTGGGGACCCTTCCCCGGACCCTCGCTATGCGGGGATGCCTTTTGCACCGGGCTTTCCTTTATACTTTGAGACGGAAAAAGTACAAAGAGATAAGAATGTTCAACCCTAAATTTACTTATCTTTAAAACCATTCACCATTTTACCACTCCATCTATCCTAAATGAAAATGAAAGTCTATTTTAAGAAGATAAAATCCCAGAGTGAATGACTTTTTCTTAAAACAAACTTTGTATCTGAATATTTTTTTTACCAATTTTTTCCATTAATTTTTAATATTGGCAAAATTAAATATGCTTAGAAATAAGATGATATAATATGTACATATAAAAATTATTTTGCAATATATATATATATTGCACACACATATATAAAATATAGAAATTTTAAAATTTCCCTTTAAAAATAAAATTTAAATTTATATAAAAAATAAAATCCTTAAAAAATTTAAATTTATAAGGATTCTACATTTTTATTTTACTAAGGTTTATCCATCTCTCTGATACACGTCTATCAGACACTCTAATACTCATGTCTGAAATCCAAAAAATCTCTGATTGTTGTGTCTCAAAATCTGAAAAACCTCTGATAGTTGGGTTTGAAAGAATGTTGAGCAATAAAATTAAAAAAAAAAAAATCCAAAAATTTTATTAAAATTTAAGTTTTATTTCAAAGACTTAAAAAAAAAAAATTATCCTAGAAAAATGGGCAAATAAGTTATGACCCTTTTATGGTACGATGGAGCATTAGCTATCTTAAATTCGAAATTTACAGCTGGATAAATTGTCTTTAGTCGACGAGGCATGGAAATTTGATGTGGTTGATGTCACAAAAGCATGCCCTTAAATGGAAAACTAAATATTCCTTCAAAATACACTTAATTACAACCATGCCACTCTCTCTCACCCCCGTCGTACTGTTACTATTATGCACTTTTGAACACCAAATTATGGACCACAGACAGCCACCACCTCCATTGTTGTTCTATATAAAGCCCCTCTCTTCTCTCCCTCTCTCCCCACACCCAATCTCCATTTCCTCTCTCTCCTTCTCCCCCTCTCTCTCTCACTCCTTTGACTTATTGACTTTTGTTACAGTAAAAAAAATCAGAGATTACCATAACCATGCCTGAAGCTCCAAAGAGCACACCACCACCACCAAACAACTCCATGGACGACGACTACAATCTGATGGAGAAGAACAAAAAGACTCTTCAATTTATTGAAGATGTCACTGAAAACGCCGATGAGGTCCAGGAACGTGTCCTTGCTGAAATCCTCACTCAAAACGCCCATGTCGAATACCTGCAACGACATGGCCTTGTTGCAGGCCAAACTGATCGGGAAACCTTCAAGAAAACCATGCCCGTCATCACTTATGAAGACATTCATCCTGATATCTCTCGTATCGCAAATGGCGATAAATCCCCAATTCTCTCTTCCAAACCCATTTCCGAATTCCTCACCAGGTAATATTTAATTTTTCAACACACATTTTCAATGTATTAATCTAATATTTGTGTGTGTGTTTTTGCTAAGAGTGTGTGTTTTTTCAGTTCTGGGACCTCCGGCGGAGAGAGAAAATTGATGCCGACGATTGAGGATGAACTTGGCCGGCGGTCACTGTTGTATAGCCTGCTTATGCCGGTGATGAGCCAATCTGTGCCTGGTTTAGACAAAGGCAAAGGCATGTATTTCTTGTTCATCAAGTCCGAGGCCAAGACTCCGGGTGGGTTAGTAGCCCGACCCGTTTTAACCAGCTACTACAAAAGCTCCCATTTCAAGAACCGCCCATATGACCCGTATACCAACTACACTAGCCCAAATGAAACCATTCTCTGCCCTGACTCCTACCAAAGCATGTATTCCCAAATGCTTTGTGGCCTTTTCTTGAACAAGGAAGTCCTCCGGGTCGGAGCAGTCTTTGCTTCCGGGTTCATCCGTGCTATCCGGTTCCTAGAAAAACACTGGATCCCTCTTGTTAACGATATCCGAACCGGAACTATAAACCCAAAAATCACTGACCCGTCTGTCCGTGAATCTGTGATGAAAATTCTGAAACCCGACCCGAAATTGGCGGACTTTATTGAGTCCGAATGTGGGAGAAAACCTTGGCAAGGGATTATAACAAGGCTGTGGCCTAACACGAAATATGTTGATGTTATAGTGACAGGGACTATGTCACAGTACATACCAACTCTTGATTACTATAGCAATGGCCTCCCTCTTGTTTGCACAATGTACGCTTCTTCCGAATGCTATTTCGGGGTCAACCTTAACCCTCTTTGTAAGCCAAGTGAAGTTTCTTACACCCTCATTCCCACCATGGCTTACTTCGAATTCCTCCCGGTCTATCGCAACGTTAACGAGAAAGAACATCAAGAATTGGTCGATCTTTCCGATGTTAAAATTGGTCAAGAATATGAGCTTGTTGTCACAACTTATGCCGGTAATTAATAAACATTCAATACCCGGTACTGATTTCCTTATAAATCATATTGATTTACGTATGTTTTTGTCTAATTATATGAAAAATTTGTGCTTGTAAATTTGCAGGGCTTTACAGGTATAGAGTTGGGGATGTGCTAAGAGTTGCAGGATTCAAGAACAAGGCCCCACAATTCAATTTTATTTGCAGAAAGAATGTGTGTTTAAGCATTGATTCAGACAAGACGGATGAAGTCGAACTGCATAACGCTGTCATGAATGGGATTAACCATTTGATGCCGTTTGATGCAACGTTGACTGAATACACTAGCTATGCAGACACAACCACCATTCCTGGGCACTATGTTCTCTTCTGGGAGCTTAATGTTAACGGGTCAACTCCGGTCCCACCATCCGTTTTCGAAGATTGTTGCTTAGCCATTGAAGAGTCTTTGAACAGTGTTTACCGACAAGGGCGAGCTTCCGATAAATCTATCGGTCCGCTGGAGATCAAGATTGTTGAAAGTGGGACGTTTGATAAGCTTATGGATTATGCGATTAGTCTCGGGGCTTCGATTAATCAGTATAAAACACCCCGGTGTGTTAAATTTGCACCCATTGTTGAGTTATTGAACTCAAGGGTTGTGTCAAGTTATTTCAGTCCAAAGTGCCCGAAATGGGTTCCGGGGCATAAGCAGTGGGGAAATGGCAACTGAAGAAGGAAAGAAATAATTTGGGAATTCAAATTGAGCTTAATGATCAATCTTAGGTAGTAGAATTTAAAAGAACCCTTCTCTTCTCTTTAGGTTAATTAACTTATTCCATTAATGTTTCTTTTTTTCTTTTATTTGTCCGTTTTATTTAACTGTTGTCTAGTAAGAGTAGATTAGATTAGATTTCTTGAATTAGTAATGTACAAAAACAGTTTCCTGTTTTAAGGAATGCTCTCTTTGTTTTCAATCTTAGTTGTTCTTTAGTGCAGTGTTAAGTGTCACTAATTTTAAGCTGAATCCCACTCAAGTTTTTTCTCTTCAAAATGAATACTCCATCCGTCCCATAAATACATGCATAAATTTCCTTTTTGAGCATTCAAATTATAAGTCACACTTTCTTAAAATGACAAAGAATTTTTACTATTCTTTTCTCTCATTATATCTCCTACTTTACATTTATACTCACAGCATCAATTAACCTACTAATTAACCTACTATTCCCTACCACACTTTCTCTTTCCTATTTCACTTTTCACACTCACAACAACTACTTACTACTATTTATCCATTAATTCTCGTGCACAACTCATTTTGTACACATAGTTATGGGACCGGGACGGAGGGATTATCGATTGTTGTTCTTGATCAAAACAAAAATTAGATGGTAATATACTACTTTGTTTTGGGACGAAGAAAGTAATGTTTATCTGAATTATTTGGGATATGATTATTTTGGGTATTCATTTGGATCCATAATGCATGTGTTTTTGTTGGAAAAAATGGAATTCACTATCTTTTTTATCATAAATCCAGCCAGGAATTGTGGGCACTAAACTTTCATGGGTGTATGTCCTGAAACGGCAGTGTGGAGCCAAATCCAATCCCATTTGGGTTTCTTTCCTATCCATTTTACTTGCTACTCTCTTTTCTTTTCATTAGAAAGCAAACCAACTTTATCTCTTTTCTACTTTATCTTCTACTCCCTCCGTCCCGGACTAAAATTCTTAGTTTGACTTTACACGAGATTAAAAAAGAGTAGATATTGTGAGTATGAAAAGTAAAGTGAGAGAAAGTAGGAGAGAGAAAGTAGGTAGAAAGTTTTTATTGTGAGAATGACAAGTGGGCCCATTGTCTTTTTAAGGTAATAAAGCAACTAAGAACCTTAGTCTGTGACAAACCAAAAAGAAAAGTAAGAACCTTAGTTTGAAACGGAGGGAGTACTAATAATTAACGCCAAGTCTTCCTTACATTGATAAAAGTAAACTTAAAAACTTGTTTGTATTATGAGTTTTGTTCACAAAAAAGTAAAATAAACAAACACACTTTAAGTGTCATTTACTTCATTTTTGTCAAACCCTCTTTAGTCAATTCAATAAAGTGACTAATGCAAAACCTTCAAGCAACCTGAGAATCCACTTTCCGTTAACATTTACATTATTTGTGGCAAAGGACATCCCGGTAACTACATACATTGAGATGAATATTTATAATTGTTCCAGCGGAGGATACGCTGCTTCACTGCAAGCCAAATTTAATCCCTTTCTTATTGGATTTGTTAGGAAAATTGTATAACAATAGTAATGGTTTTCTTGAACTTAACGATAATGACAAATATAAAATGAACCATAATATAATTAACGGGGAAGAAAATAAGGATAAACTGTAAATGCATATATTAAATCAAACCGGGCAATAATTGAAGACGAGTCTTGTGTTGGACACAATCTCCGCAAGAAGATATTGCCTCGCACTGGTGCTAACGGTCTGCGGCAATCTTCTCTCAAGATGAAACGACTTTACAATCGTTAATAGAAGCACTTCAAATTAACGATTTCGGCGAACGTAACTGTGTTAGACACTTCCAGACTTGAAAATTCCTTTGAATTCTAACAGAATTTCATCGAATTCAGTTAAATATTTAACCGAGTTCGTTAACTCAGTTAAATAGGTGCTTCTCTACTTCTGAAATGAAGAGAGAGTGATTTGTGTGTGATTCAATTCGGATTGAATGACTGCTGGTGGAATTAATCAAATCCTACCGAAGCGTAGGTGCGAAGTGCAAAGTGCGCCCATTCCGCCGCCCACTAACTTAGCATGGTTGGCCCAATGGACAACTTAAGCTTGGAAGCTCAAGTCCACACTTGATTGGAACTTTCTTAGATGAGCTATATTAAATACTCTCATCTTTTTCATTTTCTAACCAATGTGAGATACATGGCTTTCCACATTTCCAACTCTTCATTTACCCACTTCAACTTGCATACTTTGGTCATTAATTTCTCATTCACCCGGAATTGGTTTTGAGAAAATAAATATACCACACTAATCTACTCCAAACGTAGATTACAATTATGTAATTAATTTCCATTTACATAAAATGGAACCTAATCGAATTATTTGTCAAAAGTCGGTCAAACCTCACTTTTTCAAAACTAAATTCCAACAGGATTAGTGGTGGAAGTTAAGTTAGATTTTAGTGTGACATACTTCAAATTAATTTACTTTCACTGATTTATCCAAAGTTTTGAATATATTTTTTCAAAAAAAAAAAAAAAAATCTGGATGTTTTTATTATTTGAAGTGATTAGATGACTAGCACTAATGTATTGTCAATAAAAAAGAGCATAAATATATGTCAACCATCTTGATGTGCTGAAAGTGATTTAAATATGACTTTTGCTTAAAATGATTCCTTTTCACCCCATGACTAGGCTTGTCTTTGTCTTCCAATTATCAAGTGCTACTAACCAGCCATGGATTAAGAAAGATTAACAAACAATATATTGATGTAATTTAATTTTTAACAAAATAGATACTCCCTCCGTTTCATTTAAGTTACAACATTTTGCCGTTTTTGGCATTTCACTTAAGTTGCAACACTACCAAATAAGGAAAGTGTTTATTACTTTTATAATCTTCCACTCATTCTCTCTCTCTTCTTCCCAACCACTCATTATTCTCCACTCATTCTCTCTCTTCCTCCCAACCACTCATTATTCTCATTTCTTAATTTTTATGCTTCATAACCCATGTTGCAACTTAAATGAAACGGAGGGAGTATAATCTTAAAACAAAATATACAAATAAATAAATCGTTGATGCGTTCTAAATGAGTAATTTATTTTATTTTATTTTGCGATACTTGGAAAATTAATATTGACTTTTGAACAAGCGTAATGGTAAATTTACATTAAAATTATTTTTAAATACTATATTTATTTTGAGACTAATAATAGAATTTCATTAAAATTATTTTTAAATGCTATATTTTTTTTTGAAAACTAAAAAAATAATATGTTGATATAGAATTATAAATTCTATCAAAATATCAATTTTTTGATTCTCGTTAAAATAATGAAAAGTGATCTAAATTGTTGCTCAAAGTTTATTCGTAAAATAAAAACGAAAAAAGAAAGACTAAGGGCATTCCCAAGGGTGGAGGCAAATGGCAAATTTGCCTCCTTTTTGATACTATTCACACCCCAATGGAGGAGGCAAAGTGGTGTCAAATTTGCCACACATGAATAGTAAGTGGCAAATTTGCCTCCTCACTATTCATGGGAGACAAATCTCTTTTGTGTATTTTTAATGTGTTTTTTTTTGTTAATGTAATAATAAACTATTTTAGTGATATATTATGTGATATATTTTTATGTGATATTTTTTTGTGATATATTTTTTTATGAGATACTTTTTTGTGATATATTTTTTTAGTTATTACGAATTTTAATACAAAATGCAAAATACAAAAATATAAATTGAACATTAATACCACAATCTATAATACAAAACACAATGGTTTTAACTGCTTCTTGAAAATAGACAAAGAAGGGTCAGGATTCACCGTTAACCGCTCCCATCCAATGGCTGATGTTTTTTCTTTATTTTTTATTTTTTGTTTTAACGGATCAGATTAATTATCAAAAAATCATCTGACGGCCCTCAATTGACGGTTTCTGTTTACGCTCATCGTTCTCCTCTTCCTCCAGCGCGAGTCGTTGCCCCATGACGCCAACCAATTGCACTGAGGAGATCTCACTTTTTTTCTCGGTGTTGATCGACTGCAAAGTTGGTGTTTTTTTTGCAGGTATGGACGACCCAATTCTGATTTGTTTGTGATTCTCTCTGAATTTCATTGTATTATAGTCTCTCTTTGAATTTCATTGTTGCGTTAATATTTACCCAATTAATAATTTTAAATTGAATTCTCACCTTTAAAAATACTGTATTTCAAGGGTTTTGTATAATCTATCATTTCATTTTCAGCTAGTTTTAATACAAAACGACAAATTACATAATACAAAATACAAATTACAAAATACAATAAACAACTAAATATAAATTAGACATTAATACATCGAAATTTAGTATTTTTTATTATGAATCGTTGTTTTTTATTTTGTTAATTAAATATGAGAAATTTCAATTTATTTAATTTTTAAATATTTAAATAAAATATCAATTATAATTATATATAAATATAAGAAAATTAAATGATTATGTGATTAAATTGAGAATATTCTAAGAGAATATTCATTTTGAGTAAGGATTTGAGTTTGATGGTTGGGGATGATTTTATTATGGGAGGCAAATTTGATGGCAAATTTGGGGGTAACAGCTCGAGTGACGATCAGAAGAAAATAAACAGGTTGGTAGAGGGCGTCAGTGGTGGCCGGAAAAGAAACGGTGAGAGGTGGAGAAAAGGTATGGCAAGTACAGAAAGAGAGAGAGAGAGAGAGAGAAAAGACAGATAAGGATAATGATGATTACAATACAGAAATTGTTTGTGGTTTGGGAACAAAAAAACAAAAACAAAAAAAAAGGTTAATGTTTTTGCAGGGAATGTATAGTAGCTGTATTGGTGAGACGGATTAGCGAATAATCTGTCGACACACCCTGGGAAAAAAAGGGGGTGACAAAGGCTTCAGAAAGCAAAGGAAAATAAAAGGTTTTCCCATTAAAACGCAGCACACTATTGATGTGGAGATAGTGTTACTGTTTGTGTGTGTGACGAAGTAGGAAAATAGTGGTGGTGTTGTTGACTAATGTGCATGAAAGAAATAGCAAAAGTCTTAGTTGGTTATTTGAATACTCTAGTACATTAATAATGTGGTTCATGAATAAAGTAGTATATGTATCTCTTTAAGATAAGATAGAGATCATGTAAAGTCTCTTTAAAATTTTCCTATGTCAAGTATAAATAGGGATGTCATGTAAGTTGTAAAGTATGACTTGAAAATTATATAAAATAGCCTTCTCATCTATACTTCTCAAAATATTCTAAAAAGACTCTTTAGGCGTGATCACACCTAAGTGAAACTTACCTTCTGTTCATTTTATCTAAATTCCTCCATCGCAAATATACTACCTTCCGATCCTAACAAGTGGCATCAGAGCTTCAGTTCTGCTGAAGGTAGATAAAAAAGAGATAGAGAGAGAGTTTGGCAAAATGGCCAATTCGAGTGAGTCACCACCTATCCCAATATTTTCCGGTGATAATTATGATCATTGGGTTGTGAAGATGAGAACAATCTTTATTTCTAAAGATTTGTGGGAGTATGTTGAAGACGGATTTGTAGAACCCGAAAGGGAGTTAAACGATGAAGCAAGGAGAAAATTAAAGGAGGACCGAAAGAAGGATGCAAAGGCTCTTTCATTTATCCAACAAGGCGTATCATCCGAGTTGTTCTCAAGAATAATGAGAGCAACTAGAGCAAAAGAAGCATGGGAGATTCTCGAAAAGGAGGTCTAAGGCGATTTGAAGGTAAAAAATGTCAATCTTCAAACTTTTAGGAGAGAGTTGGAGAATTTAAAAATGAAAGAAGGTGAAAGTGTTCAAAGTTATTATACTAGGGTGATGGATGTTATTGATCAAATGTGTGGGCTAGGTGAAGTTGTAGAAAATAGTCGAGTAGTTGAAAAAAATCTTGTTAGTCTACCTCCTAAATTTGATGGTATGGTGTCAATTATTGAGGAAACCAAAGATATTGCTACATTGACGATTCAAGATTTGATGGGTTCATTGAAGGCTCATGAAAAGAGATTAGAAAGACACTCCGAAAAATCTGTTGAGAGTGCTTTCCAATCTAATCTCAATTTTGGTTCAAAGGAAGTTGAGAAAAGTGTTGAAAGTAGCAGTCAAAGAAGTGGAGATTCATTTAGAGGCGGTCGACTTGGTGGAAACCAAGGAAGAGGCCGTGGTAGAAGTTCTAGAGGTGGAGGAAGACATAATTTTGATGGTGGTAGGCAAAGTCAAAATCGTGGAGGAAATTCACAAAATTCTCAAGGTTGTAAAATTTGCGGATGGAATGGTCATAATTTTGAAGATTGTTGGTTTAAAGGCAAACCAAAGTGTTACCGTTGTCAAAAGTTTGGTCATAAAGAGAAAGATTGTAGGGTGAAAAATCCGCAACAAGTAGCAAATTTTATGGAGGAGAAAGGAAGTGAAGGGCACATGTTCTATGCTTGTCAAAGTGCAACCGAATACAAGAATGATGTGTGGTACCTTAATAGCGGTTGTAGCAATCACATGACGGTAGACAAATCAATTTTTGTGGCTATGGATACCTCCATAGATTCACAAGTGAAGATGGAAAATGGATCTTTGGCGAAGGCACAAGCAAAGGGAACTATTCGTGTGCAAACAAAGAAGGGAGAAAAACTCATTCATGATGTATTGCTTGTTCCGGAGTTTGATCAAAATTTATTGAGCGTTGGACAACTTGTGGAGCATGGATATGCGGTGAATTTCAAAGATAATAGTTGCAAGATTTATGAAAAAAAGGGTTAATGACAATTTAGACTCTGAAGTACCATACCACCTTTCCAAGCGAACCCCGATGTGTTATTTTTGTCAAATCGGGTCTTGATGTTTTTAAAACTCGCCAGTTAAAGCCTTTTTGACGGATTTCATTAAAAAGTTAGTTATGTAGCATGTGCCATGCACGTGACTAACGGAATTGGGTGACTTTGAATTGATATTAACTATTAAGGGGTTAAGTGAAAATTTTGAAACTTAAAGGATTAAAAAGTATTAATATATAAGCAATAAAGAAATGTATAATTTTATTCTTTTCCTAGCAAAAAAATACTCCCTCTGTCCTTAAATGAGTGTCTATTTTCAAGAAATATTTATCCCAAAATGAGTGTCCTTTTTTAACACAACTTTGTACCTAAATATTTTTTTTCGAATTTTTTTCACCGGTCTCTTTATACTTGCAAAACTAAATGTTTGGAAATGAGATTACAAGATTATATATGAATCTTTGCCACCAAATTGTACAAAGAGTTGAGATTTTCAGATGTCCCTTAAAATGAAATTTGGACACTCATTTATGGACAGAGTGAGTAATTTTTTTTTATTATTTAAAATCAGTTCATTTCAAAAAAATAATCTTAATTGGATATAATGCACCTGTTTTTTAATAAATAATTATCTATTCATAATTGCCAAAAACTTATTGAATTATTCATTGAAAATTCCCTTTCTTTTTTTTTCTCTCTCCAGTGCTTGGGTTCGTTGAAAAGTGATAATGAAATTGAATTAAGAGATTTAACATTTATGATTAAGCACTAATCATTTACCTAAAAACTGTCAAATATAAAATTTGAGTACAGTCAAATTTGTTAATGAAATACAAAATACAAATTTTACATTTCAACCAAATTATCATCACCATTCTCTCCACCATTACTACCACCGGTCACCACACCACCGCACCACCACCACTGCACCGCCATGCCAAACACCGCCACATAAACACACACAGATTATACACACAAGCAACAACAATGGCGGATTACTCATTTCTCACTGACAGTGACGACGAGAAAGCAGTAGAAGATCTACTCTCTCAAGCAATCGATCACTCTGTTCTCGAACAAGTCTCGAAAATTAATTGTTCTTCCTTCTCTTCCGATTCCCCTCTCCCTTCTCACCTCGAATCACGCTTTCGTAAGCTCAAATCCTTCCCCACCACCACCACCGCCGCGGCGACGGCAGCCACCACCAGAAATGTGTATCAGCAGTCCAAATCTCTCAAACCCCAACAAACCTATTCGCCTCCAGTCGAAAACCCTTTCCCGGAAAGTGTCTAAAAGTCGAAACCGGAGCAGGAATCAAAACCCAAGTCTCGTTCTTCGCCGTAAAAAATGTCAAACTCCTCCGTCGACGATGATTTGTTCTTCTCGGTGTCCAAACGCGACCCGTTTGATTCGAAATCGAGATATAAAGCCGACGACGGCGGCGATGACATGAGCAATGACGGAGACGACGACGGCAACGATGACATGGGCAACGACGGCGATGGCGACGATTATGAGGACCAACGAATCTAGGTTATGGAATAGGGAAAGGGAAGGGGAAGGGGAAAGGTTAATAGATTTTGTTTTTTTTTTTTATTTCTACCCTCAGGTTTTAGATTTTCTATATAACACCTTTAATCGTTACTTTCAATTCATACTACCCAAATTTGTTAGTCACGTGCTTTTTAACTGACTTTCTAATGAAATCCGTCAAAAAGGCCTTAACTGGCGAGTTTTAAAAATATCAAGACCCGATTTGACAAAAATAACACATCGGGGTTCGCTTGGAAGGGTGGTATGGTACTTCAGGGTCTAAATTGCAATTAACCCGAAAAAAAATGGTTCACAACAATTGGTGGCTTCTATCAAAATGGAGAGAAATCGGAGTTTTCCTCTTGTTTTCAAGTATGGTGAAAATGTAGCTTTGAAGGCTCACATTCTTGAAGATTCATGGTTGTGGCATAAGAGACTTGGGCATTTGAATTTTCATAGTCTCAAGTTACTTGAACAAAAGAACATGGTTCAAGGGCTTCCAAGGATTGAGGAGATTCATGAAGTTTGTGAATGATGTGCACTTGGGAAGCATCATCGTCAATCTTTTCCGAAGAGTGGTGCTTGGCGTGCAAAGGAGAAATTGGAGCTAATTCATACGGATGTGTGCGGTCCAATGGAGAATCCAACTCATGCCAAGAATAGGTACTTCATTTTGTTTATTGATGACTATTCTCGTATGACTTGGGTTTATTTCATGAAGCAAAAATCGGAGGTGTTTTCCATTTTTAAGAAGTTTAAATCTCTTGTTGAAAAACAAAGTGGGCATGTTATTAAATTCTTTAGAAGTGATAGAGGCAAGGAATATAATAATAATGAGTTTGACAAGTTTTGTGAGGATGAAGGAATTGATAGGCAACTCACGGTTCGCTATACTCCACAACAAAATGAAGTAAGTGAGCGGAAAAATCAAACGGTAGAAGAAATGGCTAAGTCGATGATTCATGCAAAAGGATTGCCGAAGAGTTTTTGGGGTGAAGCTGTGAATACGGCCGTGTACTTAATTAATAGAAGTCCCACAAAGGCATTGTTCAACAAAACACCATTTGAAGCATGGAGTGGAAGAAAGCCATTATTGAGACACTTGAAGGTGTTCGGGTGTATTTGTTACTCTCAAGTTCCAAAAGAAAAAAAGGAGAAAGCTAGATGAAGCAAGTGAAAAGTGTATCTTTATTGGGTACAGTACCATGTCAAAAGTCTACCGAGTTTGGAGTTTGAAAGACGATAAGGTATTAATCAGTCGAGATGTGTTGTTTGATGAGAATACTTCTTGGGATTGGAAGAAAAAAGGAATAGAAAATGGTGGAGTTTTTCACGGTGATGATGAAAGTGATGTTGAAGAAGAAAATAGTGAAGGCGGGGATCTTGATGAAGATCATCCAAATAATGGTCCACAGGAAAAAGGAGGAGTTTGAGTGATGTTTATGCAAGATGCAATTTTTGTGTTTTAGAACCAAAATTTTTTGAAGAAGCTTACAAGGAGAAAGAGTGGAGAAAAGCAATGGAGGAAGAAATTCATTCCATAGAGAAGAACAAGACTTGGGAGCTAGTTGAGAAACCAAATAACAAGGAGATCATTGGAGTGAAATGGGTTTTCAAAGTAAAGATAAATCCGGATGGGTCAATCAAGAAAAAGAAGGCAAGATTGGTGGCTAAAGGGTATACACAACAGCCCGGAGTTGATTTCAATGAAACTTTTGCACCGATAGCAAGGCTAAATACTATTCGATCTCTTATTTCCATAGCAGCCCAAAAATCATGGAAGCTTTATCAATTGGATGTGAAATCTGTGTTTTTGAATGGAGAATTGGAAGAATAGATCTATGTGGAGCAACCACAAGGTTTCATGCACAAAGGTGAAGAGGACAAGGTGTACAAATTGAAGAAGGCATTATATGGGTTGAAGCAAGCGCCTCGTGCTTGGTATGGCAACATTGATTCTTATTTTGCTCAAAAGGGGGTCGAGAAAAGCAAAAGCAAGCCAACATTGTTTGTGAAGACTGAAGGTACTTCTATTTTTATTGTTGCTCTTTATGTTGATGATTTGCTTTACACCGGTAACAATGAAAAAATGATCCTTGAATTCAAGAAGGGTATGATGAAGAGATATGAGATGAATGATATGGGCTTGCTACATCATTTTCTTTGTATGGATATTTATCAAAAAGAAGATGGTGTGTTCATTTGTCAAAAGAAATATGCTGAAAATATTTTAGCAAAGTTTGGGATGGATGATTGCAATCCTACGACAACACCTCTTGTGGTGAGTGAAAAATTATTGAAAGATGATGGAGCGAAAAGGTTGATGGTTCGCTTGATATAAGTTTCGTTGGAAACTTTTGTATCTAACCGCAACAAGACCGGATATCATGTTTGGTGCAAGTTTGTTGTCAAGATTTATGCAAGATCCAAGTCAAAATCATTTTGGTGCCGCAAAGAGATTGTTGAGGTACATTAGAGGTACTACAAATTTTGGCATCAAGTATGACAAGAATTCTAGTGTTAAGTTCTGTGGTTATTGTGATAGTGATTGGGGAGGTTGCGTTGATGATATGAAAAGTACCTCCGGCTATGCATTTTCTCTTGGTTCGGGAATGATTTCTTGGTCATCAAAGAAACAAAAGTCTGTGGCTCAATCATCTGCTGAAGCTGAGTATGTTTCAGCTGCTATAGATACATCTCAAGCTATATGGCTTCGAAGAATTTTGGAGGATGTTGGTGAGATTCAAAAGAAGGCTACTACAGTTTTTTGTGACAATAAATCTGCAATTGCTATGGCTAAGAATCCAGTTTTTCATAGTCGTAGTCGTCATATTGCGATCAAACACCATTTCATTCGTGAAGCTATTGAAGAAGGTGAGATCGAGCTCAACTATTACAAGAGTGAGGAGCAAGTTGCGGACATATTTACAAAGACACTTCCAAAAGAAAAGTTTCAACAATTGAGGGAGTATCTTGGAGTTGTGGCAGCACATTAAGGGGGAGTATGTTGACTAATGTGCATGCAAGAAATAGCAAAAGTCTTAGTTGGTTATTTGAATAGTCTAGTACATTAATAATGTGGTTCATGAATAAAGTAGTACATGTATCTCTTTAAGATAAGATAGAGATCATGTAAAGTCTCTCTAGAATTTTCCTATGTCAAGTATAAATAGGGATGTCATGTAAGTTGAAAAGTATGAGTTGGAGAAATATAAAATATCCTTCTCATCTATACTTCTCAAAATATTCTAAAGAAGACTCTTTAGACTTAGGCGTGATCACGCCTAAGTGAAACTTACCTTCTGCCCATTTTATCTAAATTCCTCCATCTCAAATATACTACCTTCCGATCCTAACAGGTGTGACTACTATCATCTGCATCATTATCCTCAATTTTGTTTTCTTCATTCATTTCATCATCCTCCTAAACTAAATGTTTATTTTCTTTAACATCGCCGTTTTCATTTTGTACCGCTATCATCTGAGTTGTTTTCGAGCCGTTTGCATGCTTTTCGCGAGCCGCTATATTTCGAGTTTTAAAAATCCGAACTCGAGCTTTGAGCTATTTAAATATTTGAAATTAGACAAACTCGAGTTCAAGCCTTATCGAGCTCGAGTTAGAGTCTTATCCACAGTGGCGGATCTAAGATTTCCAAACACCAGGTGCACAATTTACACTAAATAACTTCATACCAAAAAAAATTCAAAACGTAATTATATTCAAGTACATAATTAAGTACATAAGTTCAAAACAATTGTCTCATAAAAGAAAACAATACAACTAACAAATTAAATTTGTCCCTTACGCGTTTTCATACCTTGAAAACGTTTAATAACATCCTCCTCTTAACTTTCTTAAGCAAATCTTTTTCAATGAAACACAAAAGACATCAATGGAACCATTCAAACACACACACACACACACACACACACACAAAAACATATATATATATATATATATATATATATATATATATATATATATTTAAATTCAAACATTTAATCAACAATTATATTGAAATCACTCATGAAATTTAAAAAGAAATATCAAAGCCCCAAAATTATATTCAAACCCTAGATGTCAATTTACTTCAATTCGGAGAGAGAAAATAGATGAGAGACTTGAGGGTGCTTAAAAGAGTGAAGAGTGCAATTGTGCAAAGGATTAAGAAGCTTGGTGATGAAGATCGACAGCGGATCTGCAGTCATCTCCTCATCGGCTCTTTCTTTCTTTCGTCCACGAAGCAATGTCGGTAAGGTTTTTTTTTTTCCTGAAAGAAGGTCAGTAAGTTTTTTTTTGTGTGGCTCCGCTTCGTTTCCCGTAAACTTATGCGTTGCTTTGTTAACTTTTCCCTCTACTAAGTTCACATCCCTTCTAGTTAACTTACCACTCTAATTAATTTTTTGGGGGTGCACTTAATAAAAAAAAAAGTTAAAAAAACTGGGTTGACCGGGTGCACGTGTACCCCTACTAACATGCAAGATCCGCGGTATTATTTGTGTATTTATTATAAAAGTAATAATGATTCGAGCTTAACGAGCCAAATACGAGCCGATCGTGAACAACAATTTTACCTGTCAATGAGTTTATCGAGCTGAGCTCGAGCTCAAATAATTATATCTCAATCAAAGCTCGTCGAACAAAGAGCCGAACACGAGATGGTTCGATATCAAAACGAGCTTGAAAAGTCGGTTCGAGCTCAAGCTCACCTCGAGCCTACTTGATCTCGAGCTTTTACGAACTAAGCACGAGTTGAGCTCAAGCCGGCTCTATTCATTTAACAGCCCAACCCGTGCTCACCATTAAGTCTCTCTCTACTTTCTATCTAATTCTAACTCTAAGATGGTATCCAAGCGGATTGATCTATATACTCCGCCATACCACTCTTCCGCTTCCGCTAAAATGGCATCAGAGCGCGTCGTTCTCTAAACCCCGTCAAACGACTTTTCCGCTTCCGCAGCTACTACATCGACTCTCTCTTTTACAAGGCTCGTTATTTTCTATCTTCTGCAAGGTTCGCGTACTCATATCTAACGGAGGACTAAACATGGACCGTTATATAAACTTGAGGGGCTATTCCACTTATAATCAACTGGTCTTAAGGTGGAACCTTCAATATAGTCTACTACCAGTTCAGTCCAACCCAGCTCATGCACTCTCATAGGTCTCTCGTACTTTCTACCATAAACGTAGCTAATATATCGTTATTAAACAACGTATATGTGTATATGTGTGTTTTATTTGTTTCATCATTTATGTTTATTTAATGATGTATTCGTTATATATTTTAGAATTTTATGAAAATAAATTTTATTTTTATAGTTGTTAATTAAATTTAGTTTTAAAATTAAAATGAGACATAAAGAAAGTATGAATTTATGGTTTTTGATATTGATATTCCAAACACACCTAACCATGTTTTCATTAATAAAGAAGGGTTAGTTGCAATTTAGACCCTGAAGTACCATATCACCCTTCCAAGCGAACCCTGATATGTTATTTTTGTCAAATCGGGTCTTCATGTTTTAAAAACTCGCCAAATAAGGCCTTTTTGACGGAAACTGTCAAAAATCGCTGTTAAGTGATCACGTGCGATTCCCGTGACCAATTTTTGAGGGGTTAATTGCAATTTAGACCCTGAAGTATGTTACCACCCTTCCAATCGAGCCCTGGCTGTCTTTTTCGCCAGATCAGACCTTGGGGTAATTCATTTTCGCCAGTTAGGGCCTTTTTGACGGAATCTGTTAAAAACTCAGTTAAAAAGCATGTGACATGCACTTGACTAACGGAATTGGGTAGTTTTAAGTTGATATTTCATTTAAGGGGCTTAATGAAAATTCCAAACTTAGTAGGCCTGAAATCAAAACAATTATCAAAATTTTTTATTTGAGCAAAAAACAATTATCAAAATATTAAATAAAACCATACAATATAATTTTATTATCATTACTTTCATCAATTTTTAAATTTACTAAATTTTGAATTTTTTGTTTTAAAAAAACTATTTATTGATTTTGTTAAACCAATTTTTTTTTTTCGAGCATTCACTATTTATATATTTTATCTTATATAAATAATCATTTTCTTTCAAGACAAAATGAAAAATTAACTATTTATTTTCCTTTTTATTACTTCTTAATTATTCTCTCCTTCCCCAAATAATTTTTATTTGGCTATTAACCTTTTTTTTTTTGGCTCGTTTGATAGACCGGTACGTATAAGCATTACTCCCTCCGTACCATCCAAATTAGGATGGGATAGAGGTAGTAATGCTATTATTCCTTAATCCCCATATCGGGAGAGAAAATTCTAATTCGGATGGGACAGGGGGAGTAATGCTAATACGTACCGGTCTATCAAACGAGCCAAAAAAAAAAGTTAATAGCCAAATAAAAATTATTTGGGGAAGGAGAGAGTAATTAAGAAGTAATAAAAAGGAAAATAAAATAGTTAAATAGTGAATGCTCGAAAAGAAAATTTATAGGTTTAACAAAATCAATAAATAGTTTTTTAAAACAAAAAATTCAACATTTCGTAAATTTAAAAAATTGATGAAAGTAATGATAATAAAATTATATTGTATGGTTTTATTTAATATTTTGATAATTGTTTTTTGCTCAAATAAATTTTTTTGATAATTGTTTTGATTTCAGCCCTATTAAGTTTGGAATTTTCATTAAGCCCCTTAAATGAAATATCAACTTAAAACTACCCAATTCCGTTAGTCACGTGCATGGCACATGGTTTTTAACTGAGTTTTTAACAGATTCCGTCAAAAAGGCCCTAACCGGCGAAAATGAATTACCCCAAGGTCTGATCTGGCGAAAAAGACAGTCAGGGCTCGATTGGAAGGGCGGTAACATACTTCAGGGTCTAAATTGCAATTAACCCCTCAAAAATTAGTCACGGGAATCGCATGTGATCACTTAACAACGATTTTTGACAGTTTCCGTCAAAAAGACCTTATTTGGCGAGTTTTTAAAACATGAAGACCCGATTTGACAAAAATAACATATCAGGGTTCACTTGGAAGGGTGGTATGGTACTTCAGGGTTTAAATTGCAATTAACCCAATAAAGAATTGAACTTAGAGCTAAAATGTACTCCATTTAAACCAAGGGGGAGGAAAATGTAACAATGACAGATGAATGGATAAAAGTTGACAGATAAAATGTCGGGATCATAGGGCCTACAATCCATGCGAATGCGGAGCTAGAGGCCGTAAAATCCGGGAAAATATTAACATCAATCGGATCCTACTCTGCTTAAGACGGGGGACCTGCTCTAGGATAACGCCACGTGTATAGTTGACCTTGATCTTTTTTTTTTTTTTTTTTTAATACTCTTTGTGTGTGGTGCGTGCGAGAGAAGGATTACAGTGGGATTTTTCGCTGACCAATTAGCAACAACAAATATTAAACCAAGTTTTTAGGCTAAAAACGTGATGTATATTTTTTAGCATTTTTTTTTTTTTGGTATAATATATTTTTAGCATTGCATATACTACGTTTGTCCCAGCTCAATGTGTACTTTTCCTGTTCATGAGGTTAATTCATTCCAACTTTGACCATTATTTTGTGAAAATTTAGCTATTATTATACAAATTTAAAAGTTGTTATTGTTTTATTGTTAGGAATAATATCAATAACATCTTTCAAAATTGCATAGAGATATATAGATTTTCATAAAATTAAGGTCAAAATTCAGTCAAGTTGACCAGAAAAGTCAAACAGTGCACATTAAGCTGGGACGGAGGTAGTAAAATTTTATATTGTGTAACAAAAAATTTACATATCGTTGTCTGGTTTTCATTTCGCTGAAGCGCTGGAGCAAAAATTTACATATCGTTGTCTGGTTTTCATTTACCAAACATATTCAAGAAAAATATAAAAAATTAGAAACTAAAGAATTTTTTTAAATTAATGTGTTTCATATCTTTTCATTGGTACTCTTTATTTATTTTTTGGCTAGTTTACATCTTTGAACGACGGAATGTAGGTGGAATCAGTCGAGCTGCTCGGCTTTTGGAGATTGCACAATTTCATTCGTTAAATGATACTGATGTAGGGTTGAACCAGTAAGGCTGCTCGCCGTTAAACATTGCCTAATTTTAATTATTACGTGGTAGTAGAATATTAGGCCAGATGACTGTAAGTAAGAATGAATCAAATCTATAAATGTAAAATTAAATTTTAAAAATTTATTTATTTTAATTAAGTAAGTGCACTTGCATTCGTATAACAAAAATTAAGAACCTCCCCCCCCTCTTCATTTGTGGTATTAATTAATGACTTTGTAGGTGGTAGAACGTTACTCGTTAGTAAATGAATAACATTGCTAAAAGAAAAAGTCAATGAATATTATTGCAAACAGTCCAAATATTAATCCAATTTTTAATTATCATTCGTTTTTTGTAACAATTATACATAAATACTTTTATAATCTACATTTCAAACTGTGTGTCTGTGTATTACTATCTGTTGGAATTTGTTTTGGAAAAGGTATGGTTTGATTGACTTTTGACCAAGAATTCCAGTAGGTTCCATTTTGTGTAAATGGAAATTAATTGCATATTTATTATCCACGTTTGGAGTAGATTAGTGTGGTATATTTATTTTCTCAAAACCAATTCCGGGTGAATGAGAAATTAATGTCCAAAGTATGCAAGTTGAAGTGGGTTTATGAAGAGTTGGGAATGTGTAAAGCCATGTATCCCACATTGGTTGGAAAATGAAAAAGAGAAGAGTATTTAATATGGCTCATCTAAGAATGTTCCAATCAAGTGTGGACTTGGGCTTCCAAGCTAAGTGGGCCTTTGGGCTAACCATGCAAGCTAGTGGGTAAATAAGTTAATTTTGGGCTTGCCCAAAATAGACCTATGACCCGCGAAGCGCGGAATGGGCGGTTTAGGGCGCACGTACGCATCGGTCGCTGGGAGCTGTGGAGCTTAAATTTTTGGCAAAGATGGGCTGGATGTTGGTCCGTCCCATGGCATGGTTCGAGTCAAGGCGGCTCGGTCCAGAACGTTGGGTTCGTGGGCTTGGGCTGATGGGCCTCGGCCGAAACCCATCTGGTCTGTAGCGGATCGGTTGGGATTAGGACCATGGGTCGTGATGGTTCGGGGTTTGGCGACCCGCGCCTGTTCAAATAGGCGGGTCGGGAGTTCTGGGTCGATCCAGATAATCACATCCCTCCATCCAAGATCTGATCCAATGGCTGAGATTCCACCAGGTGCAATTTGTGTCTATTCCCAAAAGGCACCCTATCTCTTCATTAACTATATATACTCCCCACCAGGATTGACATTCTTCACCAAGTCATTCAATCACAATTGTATAGCACTCAAATCACTCTCTCTTCATATCAGAAGTAGAGGAGCACATATTTAACTGAGTTAACGAACTCGGTTAAATACTTAACTGAATTCGATGGAATTCTGTTAGAATTCAAAGGAATTCTCAAGGCATCGGTTAGAAGATAGAATCATCTTGTTGCATAAGTTCCTTCAATGTCTGGAAGTGTCAAACACTGTTATGTTCGCCGAAATCGTTAATTTGAAGTGCTTCTATTAACGATTGTAAAGTCGTTTCATCTTGAGAGAAGATTGCCGCAGACCGTTAGCACCAGTGCGGGGCAATATCTTCTTGCGGAGATTGTGTCCAACACAAGACTCGACTTCATTTATTGCCCGGTTTGATTTAATATTTGCATTTATAGTTTATCCTTATTTTCTGCCCCGTTAAGTTTATTTTTGGTTCATTTATTTATTTGTCATTATCGTTAAAGTTCAAGAAAACCTTTACTATTGTTATATACAAATTTACCTAACAATCGCAAGAAGATATTTACGTTTTCTTGAATGTTTTTTGACAAATGCGAGCCAATGATGATGGACAACTGAAGGACGTTATCGTTAGAGATTTAACGAGAATTATGACGGTTTCCAAGGAAGGATAACTAGAAGAGCTTTAAAGATAACGAGAAGGGCAAAAATATTCACACAAGAGATTCCAAAGACATTGTTGACAACATGGAGTGGACTTACAAGAAATTTGTAGAAGAAGAATAAATGGCTATCCGGGATAACCACCCTCTGTCTAAAGAAGTTCGTGGAAAAAGATAACCCGACTATCCAAGATAACCACCCTCTGTCTAAAGAAGTTCATGGAAGAAGATAACCCGACTATCCGGGATGAAGAGCCATGATCCGTAAAGACATGGATAATAAAATTCTCATATGTCGAATGTACATATTGAGTGGGCTAAGTGACGCCGTTACCTAGAGAAATGTCTCGTAGGGACAGCCAAAGAGTTGTGGAACCTTTTGATACGAACCTTTAAGGTTCAAGAAACCAGTTCCAAGATATGGTACAAATTTGGTAAACTTGTTCACTTAGAAGAGTTTGTCATATTCCTTGAAAGGAAATGGACAACGTGAATCAAAGCCAAACATCAACGAAAGGTTGAATAGGCTTGATTGAGCATTAATGGGGTTTGAAGCCAATTTAGCAAGTTGAAGGTCAACCCAAAAGAATGGTGGATAGACGATAGGACTACCCGCCATATATGTGCTGATAGGGAGAGCTTCTCATCATACACTCCCTTAATTGGAAAGAAGTTGTACATGAGAAACTCTACTACTTCCAAAGTCGTGGGACTTGGAAAGTTGTACTGAAGATGACTTCAGACAAAGAACTGACTCTCGGGAATGTGCTACATGTCCCGGACATTCACAAGAACATAGTTTTCAGATTGCTGTTCAGCAAGGCTGGATTTAGACTAGTGTTCAAGTCTAATAAAGTTATACTGACCAAGAAAGGTTTGTTTCTTGGAAAAGGGTACATTGCCTGGATGCGAAGGACATTGGTGTTTCTTATGGAAGGTTCTAATTTATGGCTTGATAAATTAGGTTACATGAATTTCAACACAATTAAGACGTTAGTGAGTCAAGAATTAATTCGATTCATCTGACATGTGTGAAATTTGCGTGTAAGCGGAAATTACGAAGAAACACGACACCTCTTGATTTAGTTCAAACTCGAGGTGAGGTAAAAGTATTTAATTACTTTTATAAACAATGACACAAGATATTGCTTTGAATATCTTTTGAAAAAGAAGGATGAAGCCTTGGAGGCTTTCCAGACTTGTAAGAATGAAGTTGAGAATCAACTTAATTTAAAGATTAAGAAAGATTCAAAGTGATAGAGGAGGAGAATATGTTGCTTCGTTTGAAAAACTTATGTTGTGAAACCGACATAATCTAACAAACGTCAGCACCATATAAACCTTGGTCTTACGAAGTATCTGATGCAAGAATCATATTCTTAAGGAGATGATAAATACAATGTTCATGCTTAACCCGAAAATTGTGGGGGTGAAGCAATACTACGTAGAACTACATTCTTAACAAGATACCCAAGAAAGGAATTGTTAAAACTCCTTATGAGTTATATAATAACCGTAAAATGTTTTATAATTACCTTAAGTGTGGGGGTACACCTCAAGTGTGGGGGTACGGGCTAAAAGTAAAAGTACTTAAGCCAACGATAAGGAATTAGATATTCCTTTAAGACCATATTATCATTGGATGAAATAAATAAGTTCTAGTAAGAGAACATATGTAAGTGCAAACAGTTCATCTTAAAGAAGACGAACCTAGGCACAGTTGATGGACAAAGGAAATAGTCTTTTGGTCCTTATTTTCTATGGTAGAAAATTAAATGCAAACTGTTAAAGAATGTTATTAACAGTTAAAATGAATAGTTCATAATATGTACAATATTTGGAAGTTGGTTGATCTTCCTCCGTAATGCTAACCGTTGGGTTACAAATTGGTCCTTGAAAGGAAATATGGTAAGATGAACTATAGAAGGAAACTTTGAAAAATAGATCCCGAAAAAGGTAGACTTTCAATAAGAATAGTCAAGAGAGTCTGTAGATACCCCGGGAAACCACAACTTGGCTAGAGCGGTGAATTATCCTAGGATGTCTAACTTGTTTTAGATTGTTTAGAGTCGCCACCTATGTTTTTAAAGGAACATAAGAAAAACCTAAAAATAGCCTAATTTATGTACAAAACCAGAGATTCAGGAGAGAAGGGTTCGGGGGTTAGGTGACGGAGTGGGAAGTACTTAAACACCCAATCTGCCCCGCTTACGCGGGTCTTGCTACTATTGGTGTTCTAATATTTACACGTCCTTCAATTAATTAAATAGAAATGTGCTAACAATTGTGATGAGAAGAAAAGGGGAAATAAAGGGGAAATAAAATAGAATTGTTTTATTTATTTAATGATAAAGATTACATGTAACAAGTAATGTTAAAGAATTACATTAAGAGATGAAGAGAAATTAACATGGTGAATTAAAGTTAAGATTAAAATGTAGGGAGATAACCTTAACTAACTTCAATATGTGAAGTAGTCATGTTGGTCATGTCCCATTAATGGGGATTGCATACATCAAGAAGAAGAAACAAAGGAAGAAAATGGAGTTGTACATTGAGAAAGAGGACTTGGAACTTTGACTTGAAAGTGTTGTTGTTGTAACGAAATTGTTGTAGAACAATTTGTGTAGAGTCTTGTTACTAAGAACTCTTGTTGGGAGAATTTGTGTATAATGTAGTTGGTGAATCAAGGTTGGAGTCCAAAAGGAAGTCCTTTTCCAAGGTAGAAGATGATGGTTTTTATAGGTAAAAAAGAGAGGGAAATGATGGAGGGAAATTGGTCATCCATGTGAAATGGAATGAGCCAATCACAAATAAGATAAATGAATAAAAGAAAAATAAAAGAAATCAAATAATAATGAAAGAAATATTAGTTTTTTGGGAAAAGGCTTAGAATTTGGGATTGGGAGTTAATGAGAAAAGTGAGGATGAATGTGGATGTAAAAAGGTGGTTTTTGTGATCAAGAAAAGATGTTTGTAAATAAGAAAAGGGAGGGAAATAAGGTGCAATCCGTTACTGCCAAAGTGGGAAGCGCGCGGGTCCGGCTTTTGGGGCGGGACGCGCGCGCGGCTCACTGGCAGTGCCGGAAGCGCCCGCGGGTAAAAAATGACAGAATGACCCTAAAAGTTAACTCTGTTATGCAGTTTAGTCCAAAACTAACGGAATCAGTTAGGAACTTAACCGAAGTAACATAAATCAACAAAAATAAGTTAAATAAAAATACTTTGTATGCAATCGGGGTGAGAGGTCCAAGGCGGGGTGTCTACAGAGCCCCTCGGCGACGTGGATTGCAAAGCAAAACGCGTCGACGAAAGTAAAAACACACGCCGAGGACATCGACAAAGAAAAAAGGAAGAAAAGAAAACAAAGACTCGATAAAAGTAGGAATTTGAAATTGCGATTGATAGAGGTGCGCTCCCTGCATGAGCGAATTTTGCTGGAGTGTTGAATTGGAGCTCATGGGAGCTTGTCTCAATATGGACCGAGTTGTTGAGTTGGGGCTCATGGGAGCTTGTCTCGATATGGACCGAGTTGCCGACTTGGAGCTCATGGGAGCTTGTCTCGATATGGACCGAGTTGCCGACTTGGAGCTCATGGGAGCTTGTCTTGATATGGACCGAGTTGCCGACTTGGAGCTCATGGGAGCTTGTCTCGATATGGACCGAGTTTCCGACTTGGAGCTCATGGGAGCTTATCTCGATATGGACCGAGGTGGAGCCGCATCTGTTTATGTTGTTGACTTTGTGGGGTGTGGGCACGGTTGACTACTTTCTGGTGGGGATGAAGTGCCTTGAGTAGCGGATGCTGTTGACTTCGTGGTGGTACCTGTTATGTGTGTGCTTGACAGGTATATGTGTTCTTTCAAGAAGATGCATGAATTGTGATGATTGAGAGAAATTGTGCTCGTGGTGTGATGAGATTTTGGAACACCCTTGCAATGAGAGAGAAGTAAGAATGTAGAGAGTGATCTTGTGTGCGGTGTGATTTTGAGGAAAGCATTGGATGTATTCATACCTTCACTTACCATTGCCGCTTGAGTGGAGATGGATTCCTGATGTCCGCGGAGGATGCTTTGATGGAGAATGTCCATTCTTTAGATGTTGATGAGAGAATGCCCTTGATGTTGGGTTGGCGAGATGGTACTCTGGATGATGGGTTGGTCGTGCCAAAAGGCTGCCTACGTAGTTCAAGGATGATGGGGAACTCTGGGGAAGAAGCTATGGAGCAAAGCAAAGTAAAGCACATATTTTTGCACATAGAAGGAGAAAAAGAAAAAAGGTTTTTTTTTTTTTTTTTTTTTTTTTTTTTTTTTTTTAGATTAGTGGGTGAACCATTTTAGCCATTGTGTGTTTTGTAAAGCTAACCCAAGATCAAGTCATGCTCAGTCGAAGTCCGGATTGCCTCGCTTGAATTCTGTTGTCGCTGGTGTGCCCAACGAAGATTGATGTCTAGCCCCAAGAGATTTGTCGATTATGGGGCTTCAAAAGGCTTTTGATGCCGAGATGAGGGGTTGCTGATTGTAAAGCCCCTAGAATGCCTTTGATGCCAAATTTTGAGGGACTTGCATAGCTCCAAGATAAATCAGCTCTTGGCCCATTCGAGTAAATCGCCCTTTGTTGTTGTAGTGAGCAAGCCCCAAGAGGAGATCTTTGATGCCAAGCTTCGAGAGATTGCAAAGCCCCAAGTGTCGTGGGCTTGTAGATGGTGAGATGTGAAGACCTTTCATTGTAAATCCCCAAATTACCTCGCGATTGGCTCGGCATTGAGAGCGGGTGTACCGTTTGGTAGAATTCTTGATAGAGATCTCCTTCTTGCTCTTACTGGGGAGATGAATGGCCTCATTGTGGTCGATACCCAATTGGCTGAGGGCTTATGTCAAAGGATGCAGTAGTGTCTTGCGGTGCCGTCGAGGTCGCAGAGGATAAGGTCTTGGTGTGATAAAGTCCCAAATAAGTATGCTTGCTTGACTCTTCTTGAGTTGAACTAATGACGGATCTTCGGATGCAACTAGTGCCGTGGCCCAACTTTATCTGAGCTGCACCTTGTGCTTTTGATCTTGGAGAAGGGGGTGCTGAATTGCAGAAACATTGGGATTGGCCGTGGCATTTCCCGCTATAACCCTGTTTTGATTAGAGTTTAGCATATTGAATCTTTTTCCTTTTCTCTAAGACTTCCTTCAAAATCTCGCTGTGAGTTCTAACAAAAATCATCAACTTCATTCATAACATCGGAGTCTTCATTTAAAACCAAGAGGCCTTTGACTTGAAGTGTTGAGAGACCCTTGAATCTTGATTGTTCTCATGGAGCCATAAGACTACTCCACATTGCACTTGCTCGAGTATTGTTGCCCAAAAGACTGTCGGTCGCGAAGGCCTAATACTGCCTTTTGCTTGAATTACTGTAATGCCGTAGCCCAAAAGATTGTAGATTGCGAAGCCCGTTGAGACCTTCGGTGCCGAATTGAGGAAGCTTCCAATGTTGCACATGACTTGACTGAGGATACTGCTGGGGAGTTAATTGCTCTTTGCCGAGGGAGCCTTTAAGACTTGACCGTAGCCCTTAGAGTGCCATCATTGATTGCGAGAAAGGTCCACCCTTGATTGGGGAAACGAGCACGGGCACACATGACAAGAGGGCTTTTTGACATCCCTTTTGAGGGACTTTGAGGATAGTCTCACACATCTTTCTTGAGCATAGCCCCTAAGATGTATTGATTGCCAAATGAAGGAAAAGAATCCCTTGTTCTTGAGTCACATTGCCCCTAGGGCGCCACCATTTGTTGAGCAAAGCAAGAGTGACTTCTCCTCGTGTGAGGGAATAAACATGAGAGGATATGGCAAGAGCTACTCCATTTCTCGGGAGTCGTTCGACGTACTTTGGAAGCACATACTTGAAGAAGCCTTGAAAACTGAGACACATGTTGTTTCTATTTGCTGCCCAAGCCAATTGACTAGCTAGGGATTATTTGTGCAACCTCGTGCCCTTTTATGATGGGCTTGTTCTCGGATGGATCTTGGTTACCACGGGCCTTCTTTTCATGAACCCAAAAATGCACACTGCTGGAGAATGATGCCGATAACCCAAGACAACCTTTGATGGTGCTATATCTTGTCGAGCCTTTTGCAATCCCAAAGTTTACTCGGTGGGGAATTGACTTGCTGAGGAGATTCAATGTAGAACTTGTCTTCTTTAGAGGCCGGGGATCTCCATTTCTCTTTCCCTTCTCTCTCTCACTCTCTCATTTTTTTTTATGACGCACCCTGTTTTTTGCCTAGACCGCCCTTTCGGGTTTTCAATCTAGCGGGCATCTCTTTTGCGTCTTCATCATTTTTTTTATTTTTTTTTTGACTTAATTGATGAGGAAGTGTGTATTGACTCTAGCTGAGGAGATAAGACATGTGATTTTGCGGTGGAGACCTCTTGTCACTAAAGGTGAGTGACATTGACTTGACTAGGGAAGTGTCCCTAGTATTGACATGTATTTTTTATTGAATTGAATGACTCGCGAAGGCAAGTAAGTCATTAAGAGAGAAGAGAAGGAAAGCCCCAATTTGATTGCAAGGAATTGGGAGTATGCAGAAAGAATAGAAGTCCCTAGACTCGATAAGGAGCGTGAAATGATTCCTAATCTAAGAAAGTTGTTCAATCTTTTTGGTGATTAATTCATTGGCAAATGAATCGTACAAAGATGTCTTGACAGGTTCGAGATGAAGGCCGATCACCATAACGCGCTAGGGCTAAACATTTCTTCATTCTTGCATGAGACCGGACCCGCAGGTTGCCTATGTTCCTCCAGTGTAGAGGCTCAGGTCACCGTAGTTCTTGTGGATTCTCCATTCTTCGTGATGGAATTGTTGCTTCGTAGCTTCGTCCTTTGTTGGTGGATGATGATGTTGATCTTCTTTGATTGAGGGGGATTTTTTTTTTTTTTGTGCTCTAACTTTTGCCTAGGTTGATTTGAAGAGTTCAACCTAGCGAGCATTTTTTTTTTTTTTTTTTTTTTCAATCCCCCCTTTGAAACATTGCTTGATTTTTCTCCATGGTTGTTGCTTCACCTTGATGTCTTGACTTTGTCTTCGTCGTTGATGATGTTGCCTTCGTCACAATGTTTAGCCCCTAGGCGCTCAAGTGATGGCCTTCATTCCAAAACTCGTTTAGACATCTTTTCATCATTTTGCCAAGAATTAGATTGAACAACTTGGAAGAGTGTATGGGGACAAGAACGACTTTTTTTATTCGATGATAAGACTCGACACTTAACATGGGACGAGAGAAAACATTGATGCACACTAAAGAGGACTTTTGACTCATTTTTTATTATTTATTTTTTTTAAAATCCTATTTTCTAAGTAGAGAAAGAGAAACGAAGATTGCTGTCGTAGTCCCCATTGTCGTTGTAGTCTTCCATGTCACTACATTCGTCCATGTCTTCATCGTTGAAGCTTGTCTCGTAGGAAGACTCGGCCATTTCTAGGAGCAAATTGTCGACTCTAATTCCCGCATTATACATGCTTGCAAAATCGGAGTGAAAAGCCCCACTAAGATTAGTGCGGTAGTCCATTTTCAAACACTTCAAGAAGATGTCCATTTGTTCTTTCTTGGAAGGCCTATCAACCATCTCGGCTAGCTTGTCGTTCCAACGGCGATAGAAGCCCCCAAATGATTCATCACCCATTTGCACGGTGCTCTCCAATTCTTTCTTGGTGGGACGGAACATGGAGTTGCCTTAGTATTGTGACTTGAAGGCAAGCATAGCGGCATCCCAATTGAGGCGGGTGGAAATCGGAAGACCCATATACCAATCTTTTGCGACCCCCTCGAGAGTAAGCGGGAAGCATTGTGCCATTATTTGAGGAGACACTTTCTTTGGTAGCATGGCCCAAATGTAGGAGTCGACATGAGCGTCGGGGCAAGAGGTGCCTTTGAACTTGCCAATATCGGGCATCTTGAATTTTTCGGGAAGAGCCTCCATTGTGTTCATGAGGAGGGAAGCTTGATGGAGATCGGTGCTCGGGCCCTTGTGCAAATTTAGCCTACTAAGCCTTTGGTCAATGTAGGACATGAGAGTGTTGACCAAACCGGTATCAATGCTTTGGACCTTTCCTTCATTCGTGAGCCCCTTTAATCGGTTCTTGAGTTGAGCAACTTCTTTCTCGTGGACCGTTTTCACATGCTTGTAACGAGCTCGCCACAGATCATCCTTGCGGCAGACATTCTCGGCTAGTGTATCAACTTGCTCTTTCTATGCTTCCACCATGCGGAATAACCCTTCGTTGGACACGGGAATGCCGTTGTCGTTGCCATTTGAAGCCATTGGACCTATGGAGAGAACACGGTTGATCTTAGGATGGCCCCACAAACACCTTTTGAGTAAAGTAACTCCACCCACAACAAAGGAAAAAGACTCAACCACATAAAGAAAAAAAAGACTTTTTTTTTATTTACAAAGTCGGAAGGACGGAGTCCTTTTTGGGGTTTCTAGAAAAATAGTGGAATCGTCACACTAGTATATAGACCTTCTCGCGGTCCCATATACTCATCGGATTCCACCACGTTTGTGATACCTACATGTGACGGGATTAAACTAAATTAATGTAGTAAATCATACATGCGGGGACGGATTTTTATTTTCGTCCAAAATGCCCACTTTTGGGGACGGAGTTTTATTTCGTCCATTGCAACAAGCTGGCATGTATGATTTGAAGACATTAGTTTAGGAAAATCTCGATACGTGAAAAACCGACTTGAGTCACGGAGTGTTAGACCCTAGATTAGAATTGTGTGGTTTGTGCTCGGCTTGAATATGAGGCTTAAAGGTCACCCCCGGCATGTAGTCTTGAACTACGCCACGGGCTGAGGTTGACCGCTTCGAAAGAGTCAAGGTCGGGTGGAGCTTGAAACTTTCTAGGACGGGCCTCGACGGGTTTGGGGTTGGACTTGTGCGACTTGATAGTGAGCAATTGATAAGAATATGTGCATGTAGTGTGAGGTCTAACAAGTGACAAATTTTTTATTTTTTTTCAAAGAAAGAAAAAAAAGGAAACAAATAAGCACGTATTTACAACTCCCGAATCACCCGTGTGACCGGTAAAAAATAAACAGAAAGTAAAAGAAATTGTATGCAGGCCCGTTGCCCACACACTGTCATTCTGCTCTGTTCCGCTTTCTGTGCACTGTTCTGTTTCTGGAAAATTTCACAGAAGCGCGCGCATTGCGCAATGAATATGGGAGGCGCGCGCATCTGGGGTACCTGTCAGAATGTTAGAAGAAACTGCGGACTCAGGGGATTGCCCTGATCCCAAATTATGTAACTTTCCCCTGCAGAAACTTGTTAGCACAGAAATATGAAATTGAATTACAAGAAGGAAGGCGGGCGATTCTGATAATAAGGGTCGGACGCGCGCGCTTTAGGCCTAGAAGGCCGGACGCGCGCGCTTCCTACCCTTTTTACCAGAATGCCCAGAAAATAGAAATTAGAACACCAAAAGTTAAGAACGCAAGTTTAACCCTCTAATAAGTCCCCAGCGGAGTCGCCACTGTAGATACCCCGGGAAACCACAACTTGGCTAGAGCGGTGAATTATCCTAGGATGTCTAACTTGTTTTAGATTGTTTAGAGTCGCCACCTATGTTTTTAAAGGAACATAAGAAAAACCTAAAAATAACCTAATTTATGTACAAAACCAGAGATTCAGGAGAGAAGGGTTCGGGGGTTAGGTGACGGAGTAGGAAGTACTTAAACACCCAATCCGCCCCGCTTACGCGGGTCTTGCTACTATTGGTGTTCTAATATTTACATGTCCTTCAATTAATTAAATAGAAATGTGCTAACAATTGTGATGAGAAGAAAAGGGGAAATAAAGGGGAAATAAAATAGAATTGTTTTATTTATTTAATGATAAAGATTACATGTAACAAGTAATGTTAAAGAATTACATTAAGAGATGAAGAGAAATTAACATGGTGAATTAAAGTTAAGATTAAAATGTAGGGAGATAACCTTAACTAACTTCAATATGTGAAGTAGTCATGTTGGTCATGTCCGATTAATGGGGATTGCATACATCAAGAAGAAGAAAACAAAGGAAGAAAATGGAGTTGTACCTTGAGAAAGAGGACTTGGAACTTTGACTTGAAAGTGTTGTTGTTGTAATGAAATTGTTGTAGAACAATTTGTGTAGAGTCTTGTTACTAAGAACTCTTGTTGGGAGAATTTGTGTATAATGTAGTTGGTGAATCAAGGTTGGAGTCCAAAAGGAAGTCCTTTTCCAAGGTAGAAGATGATGGTTTTTATAGGTAAAAAAGAGAGGGAAATGATGGAGGGAAATTGGTCATCCATGTGAAATGGAATGAGCCAATCACAAATAAGATAAATGAATAAAAGAAAAATAAAAGAAATCAAAGAAATCAAATAATAAATGAAAGAAATATTAGTTTTTTGGGAAAAGACTTAGAATTTGAGATTGGGAGTTAATGAGAAAAGGGAGGATGAATGTGGATGTAAAAAGGTGGTTTTTGTGATCAAGAAAAGATGTTTGTAAATAAGAAAAGGGAGGGAAATAAGGTGCAATCCGTTACTGCCAAAGTGGGAAGCGCGCGGGTCCGGCTTTTGGGGCGGGACGCGCGCGCGGCTCACTGGCAGTGCCGGAAGCGCCCGCGGGTGAAAAATGACAGAATGACAGAATGACCCTAAAAGTTAACTCTGTTATGCAGTTTAGTCCAAAACTAACGGAATCAGTTAGGAACTTAACCGAAGTAACATAAATCAACAAAAATAAGTTAAATAAAAATACTTTGAATGCAATCGGGGTGAGAGGTCCAAGGCGGGGTGTCTACAGAGTCATAATTTCAAAAGATAGATTTCTAAAGGAAATTAATCTTGAGAAATAATCTCTGATGAGACGGACTTGTGAATCTGAAAAAGCAGATCTCTTGAAAATTGAATCTCAAAAGATAGACTCTCGAGATATAGAATCTGAAGAGATAGATTCTTAAAATGATAGACTCATTAATGGTAGAGTCAGATAAATTCTCATAAGACAGACTCTCGAATAAATGGATTCTTGAGAAGTCTAAAGAAGGTAGAATCTTGAGAGGTAGACTCTGTAAGGTAGATTCTTAAAAGGTATGCTCTAGAGAGGTAGACTCTAAAAGTCAGACCACTTAGAGATACTGACTACTCGAGAAATCGGACCGTTACAGAGATGCTGACCACTCGAAGAAACTAACCTCTAGAAGAATTGATCACTTGAAACGACTGATCATTCTAAATAGACTGAAAGTCTAAATGGAATTGTAATCAATCATTGAAAATGTATAGTCAAGGTACTTGGAGTACTTAAGAACATACACGTGATTACAATAAATGAGATATTCAATAGTATGAAAAGGATATACTGATCGAATATCAGACACTAATAAACTCCAAAGTGAAAATGTGTTCACAATAGACGATGGAGCGGTGTCAATGAAATCTTCCAAGACAACATGGATAACTCGATTCAATAGGGAATCTAAGCTAATAGTTGTTAGACAACGTTTAAAGCTGAATGGTCTAATAAATTCTTGGAAATAATTCCTTGTTGGAATAAGTTTATGCCTACATATCCTAAAGTATTGTGACGACAATGAAAACTAGGAAAAAGGCATAAAGTATGGTAAATCTAGACTTAATGGTTATAGATACAATACCATAAAACAATTGATCTCTGATAGGACTATCACAATTGGTTATGTGAAGTCAAAAAGCAGATCTGTATACCAAAAAGGTATGAATAAGAGATCAAATTGTTTGGTAAGGGGAATGAGGTTAAAACCCACACAAACAAAGAAATCCATAGTGGACACTCAACCATGAGAAATGGAGATCCCAGGCCCTTTGTTCAATGAGACAACTAAATTATGGACATTCTAGTAGTGCACTTGAAACCTATTATAACCTATTCTCAGAAGCCATCAAGTGCTAAAAGTAAATCCTGATGACGTGTGGTGAGGGTAAGCTTAAAGATTTTAATGATTCATATACCTATGTGGTGGAGTATGCAGGTTACTCTTTATAGGAGATCACCTATATAAGTGAGAAGTAATAAGGCCGCTTCAAATTGAAACACTTATGAAGTCAAGCACGGTCCAAGGCCGAAATGGACAAAACGTGAGAACAAAACGTGTTAGAGCTATTATTGTGTAAGTACTATTGTCTTGGTATACACTATACAGCACGTGGTTCAAAGCATAGCGCTACCAAACGACTAGTATATCCGATAGTATTTTACTAAGGAAGGTTCAAAGCCAGAAGCTACCTATCCTGATGCAGTAATGGTTCGCCGAAACTTCCAGACGAGTCTGCATTCATGCATGCATTAAGTTTGCCATTCATGTGGGGGATTGTTGGAATTTCTTTTGGAAAAAGTGTGGTTTGACCGACTTTTGACCAAGAATTCCAGTAGGTTCCATTTTGTGTAAATGGAAATTAATTGCATATTTATAATCTACGTTTGGAGTAGATTAGTGTGGTATATTTATTTTCTCAAACCAATTCCGGGTGAATGAGAAATTAATGTCCAAAGTATGCAAGTTGAAGTGGGTTTATGAAGAGTTGGGAATGTGTAAAGCCATGTATCCCACATTGGTTGGAAAATGAAAAAGAGGAGAGTATTTAATATGGCTCATCTAAGAAGGTTCCAATCAAGTGTGGACTTGGGCTTCCAAGCTAAGTGTGCCTTTGGGCTAACCATGCAAGCTAGTGGGTAAATAAGTTAATTTTGGGCTTGCTCAAAATAGACCTATGACCCGCGAAGCGGCGCGAAGCGCGTGAAGGGCGGTTTAGGGCGCACTTTGCACTTCGCACGTACGCATCAGTCGCTGGGAGCTGTGGAGCTTAAATTTTTGGCAAAGATGGGCTGGATGTTGGTCCGTCCCATGGCATGGTTCGAGTCAAGGCGTCTCGGTCCAGAACGTTGGGTTCGTGGGCTTGGGCTGATGGGCCTCGGCCGAAACCCATCTGGTCTGTAGCGGATCGGTTGGGATTAGGACCATGGGTCGTGATGGTTCGGGGTTGGGCGACCCGCGCCTGTTCAAATAGGCGGGTCAGGAGTTCTGGGTCGATCCAGATAATCACATCCCTCCATCCAAGATCTGATCCAATGGCTGAGATTCCACCAGGTGCAATTTGTGTCTATTCCCAAAAGGCACCCTATCTCTTCATTAACTATATATACTCCCCACCAGGATTGACATTCTTCACCAAGTCATTCAATCACAATTGTATAGCACTCAAATCACTCTCTCTTCATATCAGAAGTAGAGGAGCACATATTTAACTGAGTTAACGAACTCGGTTAAATACTTAACTGAATTCGATGGAATTCTGTTAGAATTCAAAGGAATTCTCAAGGCATCGGTTAGAAGATAGAATCATCTTGTTGCATAAGTTCCTTCAATGTCTGGAAGTGTCAAACACTGTTATGTTCGCCGAAATCGTTAATTTGAAGTGCTTCTATTAACGATTGTAAAGTCGTTTCATCTTGAGAGAAGATTGCCGCAGACCGTTAGCACCAGTGCGGGGCAATATCTTCTTGCGGAGATTGTGTCCAACACAAGACTCGACTTCATTTATTGCCCGGTTTGATTTAATATTTGCATTTATAGTTTATCCTTATTTTCTGCCCCGTTAAGTTTATTTTTGGTTCATTTATTTATTTGTCATTATCGTTAAAGTTCAAGAAAACCTTTACTATTGTTATATACAAATTTACCTAACACTATCAAACTATCTAGACGCACTAATAACATCAGTCAAAAATGGCAATTATTCATCCTTGATTACCTGCTAATTTAAGAAATAAAAATAGAACTCATAACAAATAAACTTTTTTTTTTTTTTTTTTTTTTAAATGTTAGTGTTGTAATGGCTACTGTCGTCATAAAGTTAACAATAATGCTGAAAATGAGGTTTATGAGATGGGTGAAACGTTTTCAAGCAAATTTTGGACAATTTCGCTTTTAGAGTGACAATGAAATTGATCAATCTTTTTCTATTTTGGTGGCATTTAATCTATATAGACCTATTGATATTGACCATTTAACATAACTCATCTAGTGTACATATTGTAATAGACTAATATTTATCTAATCTATTCCATTAACGACAAACATAGCCATATCCAATAATTATATGCTTTGATAATTATTCTTGGCATTTATTCAAGGACCTATCACATTTATTATTTATCGTACTTTAATTTAAATTAATTCAGCTTCAATTTCAAATTCCACTTGTAATCCTTACCTTTTAACCAATAAATTGAGCCAATGTAGATTCATAATCGAAATCCCGGTTACGTATCCATGTTAGCTCCGTTTATACTCGGTCAATATCCACAAAGGATTTCAGTTCACATTTGTTAAATTTTAGGTTTTGCTAATTTATTTTGGATGGCATTAGAAGGTTAGGGGAGATAAAAGAATATCTATAATAGAAAGGATATCTCATTTATCACTTTTGTATACTACTATTATTAAAGATCAAACTATTGATAACAAGTGATACACAAAAGTGATACAGGAGATCTTGTCTCCCACACTCTTTCCGTCTCACCAGAAATAAGACTATTGGTTCCGACACAAAGATTAATAATACTAATATTTCATTAAAAAATATGGTTTAAAAGTAAGTGTTGTGAGTATGAAAGAGAGAGAAAATGAGTAGAGAATATTAAATGAAAAGTTGTTGTGAGTATGACATTGGATCTTATTAACAAAAAAAGTGATTAAAACTTTCTAATTTGAGATGTCTTGTTTTGAGTGGGATACCCAAAAAGAAAAAGACAAAAACTTGTGTGAAAACACTCCAACCCGACTCATGGGTGAGACGGATCATTTTTTTGACCCATTACCCGACCCACAACCCTGCTCCAGGACCCATGGGGGGACCCTGCCACGTGGCAGCCCCTCATTGGCCCCCAAAAAAAAAAAAAAAAAAATTTTTTTTTTTTTTTTTGCTTTTTTTTTAAATTTTTATATTTTTTTTTTTCGGTTTGTGAAAAGTAATAGTTACCATCTCTTAAAGTAATAGTGTTATTCCTATGTTTTCTTCGTTTGCCAAAAGTAATACTTATTATAACTAAAATGTAACAAACGTGTTATTTATATGTAATAGTATTTGTAAATAATTGTAATACATATGTATAGATATCTATTTGTTTTCAAACAATAAGTTATAATGGGGTCAAATTTATCATGATACATGTAAAAGTATTACATTATCTATAGAAATCTGTTACAATTTCGTCAATCAAAGTGTTACATTTACTTGTATAAACTTACTATTACATTCATATACATAAGTTATTACTTTTCAAATGGGTAAAAACGAGCTTTTGTTTTTTTAAAACAAGTATTACGTTTACTTATGAACAATGTTACTTTAAGAGATGGTAACTATTATTTTTGCTAAACCACTGAAAAGCCGGAAAAAAAAAAAAATAATAAAAAAAAAAAAAAAATCGGCCAATGGTGGGTTGCCACGTGGCGGGTTCGGCCCATGGGTCATGGGGCGACCCGTCTCATGCATGAGACGGATCCCCTTGTTCTCATGGGAAACCACCTCAAAGAAAAATTTGTTTTATTTCTGATGATTGAGACGGAAGGGGACAGAAGGAGTATAAGAGATTGGGTCAAACCAAACCAAACCGAACCAAACCAAATCGAGCCGAAAGCCCCAGTCGTGGGCCGGTAGGTGCACGTGAAATGTTAGAGGGTGACGGCAGAGCTTGAGGAACCACCTCACACGTGTATGCTTTATGACATCTGACTAGACTTATGAAGAGAATGTTGACTTTGACTGGGCTTTCTAATCCCATCTTCACGTGACCCATATCTCTTCTGTTTTCTTGTCGGGCCTTATTTACTTAAGGCCCATTTATCCCACCCACTGGGCCCAAACATTTGTCATCACCACTACAAATATACTACTTATATAGTATTTAGCTTAGTGCATGCCAGATTTTGGTGCAACTCACCTTGTTCATCTACATAA
Source organism: Campanula takesimana (assembly GCA_026119855.1). Lineage (NCBI taxonomy): Eukaryota > Viridiplantae > Streptophyta > Magnoliopsida > Asterales > Campanulaceae > Campanula > Campanula takesimana. The sequence goes on from JAOWBW010000110.1 coordinate 179,273, forward strand.
ATATCTAACAACAAAACATTAATTTTAATTAACACAATACTTAATTTTAACATCATGCATGACGTATTCATAGAAATCTTCTAAATCATTTGAGGTCAAGTTTAGTTAGCTAATCCATCCATCAAATCAAAGATTGTTTTGGACATATAAAATGGACTAAATCAACATTCTAGCGAATTCGAATCCAAATTATTTTTTATCGCGTATCTATATCACACTCTTTATTATTAGTGATTCAGAAAGGTTCATGTTTACATGTTAGTACCACCTCACTATGATGCCAGTTCTATAAGTTATGAGGTTGGATCACTAGTATTAGTATTATATAAAGTGTGCTACACAAAGTGGTTCAAAATATTTGAGTTCATGTGTGACATCAAATAATTCAAATTTTCAAGTCAACAAGAAAAGTGGATAAGATTGGTGCAAAAAAAAAAAAAAAAAAAAAAAAAAATTGGAAAATGGTGGTTAAAAGTTTGACCAATCCAAATTAGACATTAGGATTACTAAAATGATGGAGTGTTATATATATTGTAGGGTGAGAGGGGCATTTGAGAAGTTCTTCTCTATGTCCTCCCAACATCTAGCATCTATATCACTACTTTAATCTATCTCATTCATGCCAAAAATATATTTTTAATTTGAGAATCATATTCATAAGCATGGAGACATAGTGATGGTAAGATTAAAAAATAATAGAAATGGGAGACACAAATAAACAAAGGTTAATAAACAAGTATAATTTTCTTCAACATTATTTCCATTATTCAGGAATGTCCAGCATCCATTGACCATTAACCACTTATTTTAACCTTTAAATTTTGCTTCCATCACTTGATGGTTACCATTAGTGGATTATATATTCAGAATTTACGGACAAGGATTCAAGATTAGTTGTTACTCCCCCGTCCCAGTTTAAGGTTCTTACTTTTATTTTTTGGTATGTCCCAGTTTAGTTCTTAGTTGCTTTATTCTTTACACTACAAAGGATGAATAGTGTTTTGGACACCATTGTCCTCATAAAGTTCATATATTATGAAAAAACCATCACTTACCCATCTACTTTTCACTCACTTGCTTTAATATCCTCTACACACTACTATTCTTTACTCAAATTTGTCTTAGTTCCTTAATAAACGTGTTAAATTAAATTAAGAACCTTAAACTGTGACGGAGGGAATATATTTTTCGTATTTGATCACGATATAACTTAGTTTTTTACTTTCAATATAGTATTTGACATGAAATAATGAAGCTTCGTATGCAAATAGTTGGTGAGAAGCAATTTGTTGTTCCCTTTAGAAAAAAAAAAAAAAAAACTAAGGATGTAGTAGCTTTACTACTTTAGTCACTTGTATTTTCATTGTTTCATTTTATATATATATATATATATATATATATATATTTTTTTTTTGAAACATTTCATTTTTATTTTTATTTTTGAAAAAGGTGACTATTTTTCTGGATATATATTTTTGTGACAGAGGGAGTATAACTTTTGAATAAAAGCCATGGAAAATTGAGATGATACTGGGGTGTCTAGTGGATGAACAAGAATTCAGATACTAGTACTCCCTCTGCCTCAGAAAGATAGTTTTATTTTGATTTTTTATTGCCAACAAAAATAAATTTTGACCAAACATTGGTGTCATTTTAATGATTACAATAAAAGTTGTTATTGATAAATCACTTAATGATTTATCAATTACAAATTTTAGAATGTCACTAGAATGATTAAATTATCACCAATGATTGGTCAAAGTTTATTTTTGTTGACCATACTTTTCTGAACGGGACAAAGGGAGTATAACATTATGAAATTATTACGAGTATTTCTTTTTATTTTTAGGGGTAGTTTGTTACAGTAATCAACAATGACATAGTTAGGGTGTCGTTTGACTTGAATGTTAAAGACAGTGATGGTTATATATTCATATATGAATATAATACCATGGACTCACCCATATGAATTGACTAAGGTACTCAAGAGATTCATATACTCCCTCTGTCCCACCTCACTTGAGACTTATTTCCATTTTGATCTGTTCCACTTCACTTGAGACTCTCCAAAATGGCAATATTTTTATAATTTTATATTCAATCTAACCCACCCATCCATTCTCTCTCTTCATTTTCTACCACACAATTCATTCAACCAACCTACTATTAACCCCACTCATTCTCTCTCTTCATTTTCTACCACACATTTTCTTTATTTTATTCTTTTTCCTTAGTTATTGTGCCCAGCTCTAAGGTCTCAAGTGAGGTGGGACGGAAGGAGTATACATACACATATACTCCCTCCGTCTCAACTCACACCTCACTTACTTGAGACTTATTTTCATTTTAGTTCGTCCCACTTCACTTGAAACCTCCCCAAAATAGCCAACTTTTAATAATTTTATATTGAATTTATCCCACCACTAATTATCTCTCTTCATTTTACACCATTAAATTTATTCAATCAACACTACTATTTACCCCACTCATTCTCTCTTCATTTTCTACCACATATTTTCTTTATTTTATTCTTTTTTTCTTAGTTATTGTGTCCACCTTTTAGCTCTCAAGTGAGGTGAGACGGATGGAGTATATATGTATTTATATACTCCCTCCGTTCCATAGATATAGAACGGAGGGAGTATATATATATATATATATATATATATAGAGAGAGAGAGAGAGAGAGATTTCAAATTCTAGGTCAGGTTAATTGATAAAATTGCTTACATAGAACATCCATTAATCAAAAAATTCAAAACAGGATAAATTTGGGAAAGGGTGGGGGGGGGGGGGAGAGTAAAACTAAATTCACAAAAAGTGTTAACAAAAATTTTGCTAAAGACTGTTGTCCAAATATGATTGGATGATGTATTTGTAAGACCCACCATACATTAAATCCAACATCCAATCATTGTTTGCTAACTGTATTTGTAATTACATTGTAAAATTCAGCATTACTTTGGTGTGTGTGAGGGGGGGGGGGGGGGGGGGGGGGGGGGGGGGGGGTGAAGAGGATTGGGCTAACCAGATAACTGGCTCAAACCACCAAACTAGTGAGTAGAACGATCTAATGAAGTGGAAGCCCAAATCAGAACAAATTCAAAGTTGAACTCTCTCTTTACAGTAAACAGAACAGGTACCAATAATCCACACTTCACTTCTGACAAGGCAAGTATTGAATACCTGCAAATTAATATTCTAAATATTATTTCAGCACTTTTCCCTAAAACATCATAAATCATCAAATTTTGGGGAAAACCAAAAATTTCGACAAACATACCCAAAAAATATTATTTTTTGAAAAAAAAAAGAGCCTTTATCTTAAGAACACTTCACTTCTGACAAGGCAAGTCTTGAACTCCTACAAATAAAGTTGTATAAAAATAATGTTAGAACCGCTGTTTCAAAAGGAAGGGGGGAGGGAGGGAGAGAGAATAATTCTTGAAAAAAAAAATTGAGTAAACAGACAACTTTCTAAAGATTTTATTCTTGCGAAATCACTAGAGATGAAAATTTTAAACGAGGGATGCACATATATACTCTTGAAGTACTGGATACTAATGTGTCTAGTTTCAAAAAGCTGGAAGGATTTCTGGACACACATACAAAATTTACAACTTAATGGACCTGTGATGGTGCAGAGTCTCTTTAGTTAGGTGTTCCTTGTGTCCATAACTACAATGCTCGTCATCATCTTTGTGTTCTACACTTAACAAATACAGCAACCGAAGTCCCTTCAAAGATTGTCTCTAATTGACTCCGAAATATATAGCTGCTCAATTGGAAATCTACTCTCTAAATGTCCTCTTCTGGAGGCTCTGAATTTGAAAAGGTGTCTAATTCCAAATACCTTCATCATATGTGGGGAAGAACTGAAGATAAAGGAATTGTTTTTGATCGAGTGCGTAACATCCACTTTGAGACCATTCCCCATAGACATAATCACACCGTGCTTGTCGACTCTTACAATTGTCGGACAACATCTAACAAGCTCCTCGTTCAAAAAGGCGACAAATTTGGTAAATGCAGAAGTTGGAATCAAGTGCAGGTTTTCAGATCCTGCTCTAGGGAACATTATGGCTGCACTTCTGATTGATTTGAGCCTATGTCACTCTCTGGATATGCCTTTTTAAGATTCTTATGAATTTTCCTTTGAATAATCAGGTTCTACCTACAAGGATTAGTCTTCCCAGGCAGTTGCCATTTGAGTTCCAGAATCTGAGGCATTTAAGATTAAAAATTTACATGACCAAACATGAACTGCCTGGACTCTCCTACTTCTTTAGTTCTTGTCAGAATTTGGAGACATTGGCTTTGGACATCAAACTGCTACTTGCTGAATCCGAAAGCACTTAAAGTCCAAATCGGATTTGCACACTCCTTTATCATTATCTACCAATATAAGTGACTCACAATGGTGATTTTTAATCTCCAGGTACAGTTTGGAGTTTGGGCTCGTCCAAAATGTTGGAGAGGACTATCGGGAATCACACACTCTTTTATGTTCCATTGCCTCAAGAAGGTGAACGTAAATGGATTTGTAGGAAGAACGATTGAAATCAATATGATGAAGTTTTTGGTGCAAAATGCAATTGTCCTAGAAGATTTGAACATAGCTCCAGTCAGACTAACTTTAGTGAGTGAGCCCGTATACATGAGGTTAATGCTGGAAAAATGCAGTCAGATTACGAGCTCCGGAAAGGCATCTCCACATGCTCATATAAAGATCTCGTATTAGCATGCATATTTGATCTTCAGTCGTCTAGGTTTTACAGTTAACTTTCACAATTAGACTGAATAAGAAAGTATATTCTATTTCTCAACTTGAAATCACCTAATTACAGGCAATTTCCAGAATTATATTCATTCGGCCAACAAAAAAAGGGCGAACTTTGGTTTGACATGGCTTGATGAGTGAGACAATTGAGAGACCACGTACTACACCACTATAAATAACGCTTTACGCTTATATGGAAGAAGGAAATAAAACAACAGAAATGCAAACATACCAACCTGTCTTCTTCAACCTTGGCCAAAACCAAATATGCATTTTATTCAGTTTCTTCAGCTTCAGGTGCTTCTAGCCAAAATGACGTGAAGAAACACTCATGATTGCTGAATGTGTAGTTCATCCATGCATTTCCCCCAAATGATGTGCATCATCTTAAATTTTACTCATTTCCTGAATGAGTAAGTTTACATTTCTCCTTGCATACGCAGATGAAGATAGAAGCACATAGATAGATGACCGCTGAGATTTAGTAGCTACAAATCAACTACAGACCCAACAACTGAAACACATCAAGGACTTTATTCAATTACACAAGCGCGGATGCGTAATTCACATGTTTCTCATTGTTGCAATGCAATCCAACATTAAATCTCGACAAATACTTATGTAAATTTGGTCCAATGACAATAAGACCAATGTAATTTTATGAAACTCCAGTTATACCGTATGTACTTTTCTGCAGCATTGCCACTGAACATAAGGTTGACATATATTAACGAATACAAATGAAGAAGAAGAAGAAGATGATGATGAAAAAATATCTTTAATCTCCCTCCCCCCTCCCTCCCCTGTTTCTGATATTTTCTTAATGCAAATATTTTTACAAATTTTACTTTTTAACGAACGATCTGCAATCCATATCAGCTTTCCGTTCAACATCTCAAACAGGTGACAGCATATGGGGCAGAAAAAACAAGTAATAAGCTCGGTGGTAAATATACAACATAAAGTGCACACTGTAAAGTGGTGATTTGTAAAAGTGTACTGGTCAATTTTGGCATTAGGCCTAAATGTTTAGTCGCATTCGCATTTGGAAACTGAAGAATATTGATTCAGCAATATGGTGAGTGAAAAACTGTTTCCTTCAGAACACTATAACTCAACGGAGAAAGCTCTAAACACAGGCATGCGACATGATAAAATGTAATACAGCTCAAATCAAAATTATCAACCTCAGCAGTGCTGCCAAGCTTGCCAATAACTCTTAATAAGCAGTTAAAACTTTTAATTCATATTGATTTGTGCCATTCAATAAATATTAATTTTAGAAAATGAAATGTAATCAATCATAAGTTAACTTGCATGTTACATTATTACTTTTCTTCTTTTCTCTAACCTAGGATTATATGATGTTGAGAGCTGATACATACGCATTATCATAATACTGTAACGACATACGTGTTTTTAATTAATGTGACGAAGATACTGCCAGCTGTTACACGAGTCCACGCACAGTAGAAGTAACGTACAATTAAATCCAGATTAAAGATATAAAGATGGCACAATACAGTTCTTAATGTAATTAAAGCCTCTAATTGGTGCCATTTCGTAAATAACCAAAAATGAGCTAGCGATTTTTTTCTAAAAGAAACACAAATATAAAAAGGAAAATACTAGGGTTTTACAGCTCATTGCGCTCATACCCAATTCCAAAAATACATAGAGGGCATCGGAGGCGGCGAAGAGGCCAAGAAGAGGAAGTGAGACAGCATCGCGTTGATCACCAACTGATACAGGTATAGCAACTACTCGATCTTCTTACTCGTTCCATGTTATCACCAATCAAGAAAATTTAAGACTACAAATGCTCGTATCTCTTACTGTTCCTCTACAAGATCTTTAATAGATGTAGTTTTTTATTTTTTCCATTTTTTACTCCCATGGAATTGAGATTAATAATTTCCACATTCAAGAAGTTGCACACAACTTCCATATCTGTGATTGCAACATAGAAAAATTTGGAATTTATAAGCAATCAACATTATTCAATTTCCAGTTTTTGAGTGCATAGATTTAGTTTTTTTGTGTTTTAGGGCCTTTGGGGGGTGTTTAAGGGTAGAGTTTAAGATACTTCACACGAGTAGGGTAATTTAGGAACAGAACAACTGGATAAGGGTTTTGAATTCAGTTTTTGAAGGATCTTTAGGGCTTAGAGTCAAAATCTTTGGACCATTGACGCTTTCTCTTTTACTTAGGTTTTGCAACCTGTAAATTGATAGTCAGTCCAGTTTCTTTATCGGTCTTATCACATTCATTGTTATGTTTTGCTACTGTTTATAGCCTGCACCACTTACATCAAGTCACAAAAGGTGGTCACGCTTTACCTCACCAACATCTCACCAAAGGAAGTCTATCACCATCTCCTCTTAAGACATGAGTGAACTTAACAAGATCTTTAGCAAAGACATCAAGTACATAGGGATTCTAGATAGGCAAGATCTAATCAAGATTACCATATTTCGATAAGATTACTAAACCCTCCTTGTTAATCATCATGTTTCAGTCTACAATTACAACCATATTGTCATATAGTAGCATCTAAAGGGTGTTTATGTATTTATGCCACTAAAATGTTTAAAAACCAACTTTCTCAAATGTTACACTTTAGGAGGCATCAGCCCCAGATAACCTCAAAGCTAAAATGGATATTTATAAGGGACGGAGGGACTGTTATGGAAGATATCTGAAGGATTCTTCTGTAGTTATTTGGAGTCTTGTTACTAAGTTCCTGGTTTATTATCTCTGGCCACCATTGGGTACATATGTTTTAAGTTGTAGTAATACGTAAGTATGCTTAGGAGCTGCCGTACCTCAATCTGATGTGTCTTCTACATCAGGACAGCAATAAGAAAGAGTGAAGCCTATTGCCATGAAATAAGTATTTAATCAGTGAGGGGGCTATGACTTTTCATAGAAGGGGTCGCGAAATTACATAGCTTATTTTGCTTAACTATACCAACAAACTTGAATAAATATGTCCTCCAATAGAAGTAGTCCAAAACCTAGGTACACTACACAAGTAATATGAGTTTATGACCACGAAAGAACTTACTAACCTCAACAAGGTTTTTGTACAATAATAATAATAATAATAAAGAAAAAAAAAAAAAAAAGAGTCCAAAAAGAACCATTACAATTCCTTTCACCTATTACTCATCTTTTGAAAAGATTGCAAAATACTTTAGGGCAATGCTAGGGGCACAAAAAGATTTCACAAACTGAAGAATACAAAATGAGGTGGCGATATTTTATTGGTTGTATCGATAGAGGACCCGGCACACTCTAATTCAAAACACCAATAAAATTATGACACATCATTTTGTAAGCCCAATTTTGTGGCACTTTTTTGTGACTTTATATTTACCCAATACTTTATTGTCAATGCTATCAAACAATCCGAAATCCACCGGTTGCCCATTTATTGCACAAATAAGTTGTTAATTTACAGAAGCCATGGTTGATTACCCAAAACAATATCACAATTTCCTTATATAAAAATATGAATAAGACACAATAGCGCATTCAAGATTTCAAGAAATCAAGACTGAAGACACCCAACAAATTTTACACATTCAAGAGGGAGAATAGTGGGGTGAGACATAGAAAGGAAGCTTACACTAAATTCTTGCAAAATTTTCCACAAATTCACCCAATTCTTCAAGCTCTGATGTTCTCGAGAGGAAATTGTTTAACAAGGTCTGCAAAACGAACCCTAGCAAAGCTGCAATTGCTGTTTCTTACCACTTCTCTTCAGTACAATTTCTGCCGCTCTGCCTAATTTTTTTTTTCTCTACTGTTAAAGTTGTCGTTTGCAACCTTTGGTTTTCACCTATAACAAATTAACCCCATCAATCTTGTATGCGGAGCAGAATAATGTTTTTTTCCTGTACTGAAAGAATGGTTTGATTTTCATTTATTACAATAAACCCCCTAAGAACTTATTGGTACAACACAAGGCTGCCTCCACCCTGCATCTAATCCTCCCTCTATCCCACAATAACTGTGGCGATTTCCTTTTTTGTCCATCCAACAAAAAGGGAAAAACTTTGACAAGTCAAGTACGACACATTTATGGGACGGAATGTGTAACAGGTCAAGGGGCCCAGTTCAATTTCTTTACACTTGATATTAGCCTCTAACATTTTCTACCCAGCTGATGAAAGTATTGTCTAACAGATTTTGGGTAATCTACTTGTCAACACAAGAATGGAAAGAAGTCACAGTTCTCTTAGCAGCAGCGATGCCAGCGACAGTAACGACCAGAGGTATGAATCGGACGGAGTGGACTACCTAAGCTACATGCCAATGGAAGTTGTGCTTCATATTTTCTCCTTTTTACCCTTGAAGTACTGGATACTAATGTGTCTAGTTTCAAAAAGATGGAAGGATTTCTGGACACATACACCAAATTTAGAACTTAATGGACCTGTGATGGTGCAGAGTCACTTAAAGAAAAACATGTGGTGTTCCTTGTGTGATGCTGTTCATAACTACAATGCTCGTAATCTTCGGTGTCATCTACACTTACGAAAAACAGCAATCGAGAATTTTTTGTCAGTTGTAGACCGGATACTCCTACTTCACTCTGGCTGCACCATTACCAGATTCCATCTTTTCATCAATTACGGCATCATGGAAGAGTATACATCAAGGATAGATACATGGGTTGATTTCTCCATGACAAGAAACATTGAGAAGCTCGAGTTGAACTTCTCTGGAGGACAAATGGTCCCAGACTTTGAAAAGACATCAAATTTTAATATATATACACTCTACAGATTCAAAAGTCCCAGCCCCTTTGCACCAGAAATACTCAAGACTTTGACTTTGATCGGCTGCATTTTTGAACTAGATGTCTTTGTATCTTTTAAGTGCCTTCAAAGATTGTCTGTAATTGACGCGGGAATATATGGCGGCTCAATTGGAAATCTACTCTCCAAATGTCCTCTTCTGGAGGCTCTGAATTTGAAAAGGTGCCTCATTCCAAATACCTTCATGATATGCGCGGAGGAATTGAAGATAAAGGAATTGTTTTTGATCGAATGCGTGACATCGACTTTGACACCATTCCCCATAGACATAATCGCACCGAGCTTGTCGACTCTTACAATTGTCGGACAACATCTAACAAGCTCCTCGTTCAAAAAGGCGACAAATTTGGTTAATGCAGAAGTTGGAATCAAATGCAGGTTTTCAGATCCTGCTCTACGGAACATTATGGCTGCACTTCTGATTGATTTGAGCCAATGTCACTCTTTGGAGTTAAATAACTGGTGCATTCAGGTAACAAAATTCCATTCCCATCAACGCTACATAATATATATATATATATATATATATATATATATATATATATATATATATAGCTGTGATGCTCGGACTCTTTGGTTTACCCCGCCATACCCGTGTCGGGCACTCGTATTTTAGTCTTGTTCAGAAGGGTCCGGCGGGGTAAACCAAAGAGTCCTAGCATCATAGTATATTAGTATATATTAAGACTCTTATGAATTTTTCATTTATAATCAGTTTCTACCTACAAGGATTAGTCCACCCAGGCAGTTACTACTCAAATTCCAGAATCTCAGGCACTTAAGATTAAGAACTCACATTACCAAACATGAACTGCCTAGACTTTCCTACTTATTCAGTTCTTGTACGAACCTGGAGACATTGACTTTGGACATGAAACTGCCTGAACCTGATGAAATTGTAAGCGCTTAGGTCCAAGTCAGATTTGCAATCTCGTTTATCGAAATCTGCCAACTATACGTGACTCACATTGGTAATTGTGTTTAATCTCCAGGTACTATTTGGACTCGTCCAAAATAATTTTCTCAATGCCGACGAGGATTATTGGGAATCACTCTCTTGTATGTTCCATTGCATGCAAAGCAGCATCAAGAAGGTGAACATAAGTGGATATGCTGGAACACCGATCGAAATCCATATGGTAAAGTTGTTGCTGCAAGATGCAATGGTCCTGGAAGAATTGAACATAGCTCCAATGGAACCAACAACTTCAATGAGTAGCGAGGTACATCTCGTTGAGTTCATGAGGTTATTGCTGCTGCATAAATGCAGTCTGATTACGAGCTTTGCCAAGGCATCTCAACATGCTCGTATAAAGATCTCGTACTAAACATTCAGATTTGAACTTAAATTCTAAGATTTTACATTTACATTTAGACTGGATAGTAAAACAAATTCTATTTCTCACTCTGGGGTTTGTTTGTTTTTGTTTTTTTTTTTTTTTTGAGAAATAAGTTGCTAATTTACCCAATCACCTTAGCCATAGTTGATTACTCAAAACTGTATATCACAAAATCTTTATATACTCCATATACAGTATAACATATTCAAGATTTCAAGCAAGTCAGGACAGCCATCAAATTTAACATAATCAAGAGAGAGAAAAAGAGGGCTGAGGTAGAGAAAGAAAACTTACACTAAATTCTTGCAAAAAAAATGGCAAAATCTTCAATTTCTGATGTTGTCGAGACGAAATTGTTCAACAACTTGTGCAATTCGCATCTCTGCATCATAGTATTTCACTCATACTGTATTCAATTTCAATCTAGCAATTATTTCTAGTTCAATGAACCCTAGCAAACTTGCAATTTTGTTTCTCACTTTCGGTACATTCTGCCCGCCGCTCTGCGTATTTCTTTGTTCTCCCTTCCCTTTTAAAAGTTAACGTTTGCAACCTTTGCTTTTTTACTTGTAACATTATGAACGTTTTCTGTATTAAAAGGAATTTATTACACTAAACACCCTGAATTCAGAAACATTTCCCAAAAAAAAAAAAAAAAAAAAACTATTATTCCCTCCGTCTCACACTAAGGTTCTTATTTTCCTTTTTGGTTTGTCCCAAACTAAGATTCTTAGTTGCTTTATTACTTAAAATGAACAATGAGACCCATTTGTTATTCTCACAACAAAACTTTTTACCCACTTTCTCTCTCTTACTTTCTCATACATCACTTTTCATACTCACAACATTTTTTTTTCTTTAATCTCCGTGTAAAGTCAAACTAAACTAAGAACCTTAGTCCGGGATGAAGAGAGTAATACTTCTTAGTGAAATGGTGTAGCTACCTTAGGGCAACTCCAACAATTGTACTAACTCTATAGGTATCAAATTCATTTTATACCTATAGATACTATTCATGGGGTATCAAATTTGCATCTCCAACAATAGGTACCAAATTTATGGCATCAAATTATTTTTATTACCTTTATTGATATTTTTAATATTATTAAAACATGCCTCAAAAAGTATGAAATAAAATACGACATTAGATATAAATGAATACTATAGCATAAAAACATGAAATTCAAATATGGCATTAAAATACGAAGTATACGCATTAAAATACTCTATAAAATAAAATATTAATATAATGAGAAAATGATATAAAATTATGAAATTATATAAGACAAAAAAACGACATGAAATAATGATATAGTATAAGCATTAGATATAACATAAAAATATGACATATAAAATACGGTATAAAATACAACATAAAAATACTACTCTCTCTGTCCCTAAATGAGTGTCCATTTTTAAGAAATCTTTGTCCCTAAATGAGTGTCTTTTTTTAACATAACTTTCTCCCTAAACGTTTTTTTTCGAAAAAAATTTCACCGGTTTCTTTATACGTGCAAAACTAAAGGTTTAGAAAGGAGATTACAAGATTATATATGAATCGTTGGAGTTGAGATCTCTTGTACCACTTTTGTGTGCCACTCCATGTACCACTTGTAATCCAACCGTTCACATGTTTGCATAATATTACCATAATACCAATCTCAATAACTGTGAGCCATTAGATCACTTGTGACACATGAAGTGGTACACAAAGTGGCACAGAGGATTTGGACTCGAATCGTTGTTACCAAATTGTTCAAAAAGTTGAGATTTTCAGTGTCTCTTAAAATAAAATTTGGACACTCATTTAGGGACAGAGGGAGTATAAAAGTATGGGATTTAAATATGACATAAAAATATTAATTTTGTTGATCAATTTATTTTTTTCATATAATTGATGTCTTTATTAAAATTTGAGTTGGTACTAAGGTAGGTAGCAAATTTGATACCACGTACCCATTGTTGGAGTTGCCCTTATTGACGTGCCTTAATGATTTGGGTCGGGTGCGGGGTGGTAAAGAATGCCTTAGGGGGCGTTTGGTTCGGCAGAAAAAAAATGAAGGAATGGAATGGTCAATGGAATGGGAATCCTGAAGGAATTGGAAAGGAAAATAATTGGTCAAACCTTGTGTTTGGTTGACACGGAATGGAATTGAATTTCCATTCAATTCCTAGGTAATTCATGTTTGGTTTCAAGACAAAAGTGTTGGAATGGAATAATAATAATAAATAATAATAATAATAATAATAATAAGAAATAATAATAATAAATAATAATAAAATAATAATAATAATATTAATAATAAGAAATAATAATAATAATAAATAATAATAATATTAATAATAAGACATAATAATAATAAATAATAATAATAATAATAATAATAATAAATAATATTAATAATAAGAAATAATAATAAATAATAATAATAAATAATAATAATAAGAAATAATAATAATAAATAATAATAATTAATAATAATAATAATAATAAGAAATAATAATAAATAAATAATAATAATAAATAATAAATAATTATTATTATTATAGTAATAATAATAATAAAAATAATAATAATTTTATTATTGATTATTATTATTACTATTATTATTATTTATTATAATGATAAATTAATATTTATTATTATCACTATTATTATCACTATTATAATAATAATAAACAATAATAAAAAAAAAAATAATAAAAAATATTATTATTATTTATTATTATCACTATTATTATTATTATTATTACTATTATTATTATTATTATTTATTATTATTATTATTTATTTTTATTATTTATCATTATTATTATTTATTATCATTATTATTTATTATTAAAATTATTTCATATTATTATTATTATTATTTATTTGTATTAATATTTATTATTATTATTATTATTAGTTATTATTATTTATTATTATTCTTATTATTATTATTATTATTTATTTATTATTTATTATTATTATTATTATTATTTGTTATTATTTATTATTATTATTATTTATTATTATTATTATTATTTATTTTTATTTTTATTTACTATTATTATTTATTTATTTATTTATTATTATTATTATTTATTATTATTATTATTATTATTATTATTATTATTATTATTATTATTATTATTATTATTATTCAATTCCATCAATGGAATGATTTTGGTGGAATTGAACTTTCCATCAATTTTGTGAAGGAATGGACAATTCCTTCATTTGAAGGAATTCATCATTGCAATGGAATGGAAGAATTTTACCAAACATGATAAAGGAATGAGTCAACCGGAATTGACCATTCAATTCCATTCCATTCCCCCCAATTCCCCCCAACCAAACGCCACCTTAGGGATTTGGGTCGTTGAAGAATTGAACTAAATCTCGGGTCTTGATGATGTTCATGCTCTACAACACCAACACCAGTCGATTAAGTAACTAATTATATTAACAATTAAACTCAATTTATAAATTTTATTTCTCACTTGAAACTTTTTTAAGACCGTAAAGTGATGAAAATCCTCAATCTTATATGTTCATTTTAAAGTATGTGCTCCCTATTACTCCCTCCGTCGAGTAAGTGTTTACCTTTCCTTTTTAGTCTGTCCCAGATTAAGTGTTTACTTCGTAAAATGGAAAAAAATCGTTACTATTCATCTCACTCATTCTCTATCATATACTTTGAAATAGATAGAGTTTTGTTTTTTTTCTTTTTTTTTTCATCCTAAAATAAATATTTTTTCTATCACAAACAAAAATGAACGCATCATTTGTTTGGGACCGGTATGGTATTTTGAATGGAGAGAGTAATATTATTCCCTGGGCTCGGCTACAAGTTGACAAGAAAAAGGAGGAGGGCCATTGGGTCATGGATATGTATAAGAAGGATAGTAGAGATGTGTTAAATTAAAGGTAGTGAATTTTATGCAGAAAGCTACTGAACACTGATCAGTCTCACGGTCGAGTTTCAAAATGTCAAAAAGGTTAATTTCTTGGATTCTAACTTTTGTAATGACAATGACATAATGATGGTGATAGTCCTGTCCACCCAATTTCACCTCATGCTCGTGCTCATTAATAGTAATGGAAGACTGTCTATGGTCTTTTTTTCTGTCTCTCTTCCATGATTATGATTGGACTTACTCCTTCCGTCTCATTTCAAATTGCAAATATTAGGTTGGTACGGGATTAAGGGAAAAAGAAAAAAAGGTGATGTGTTGTGAGTGTTGATAGTTGAGTGGGAGAGAGAAAGTGGGGTAGAAAATAGTTAGTGGGTTAATGGATGTGAGTGTGCAAGTGGGTTAAAACTTGCCATTTTTGAATTTTGCAATTTTAGTTGGAACACCCTTTTTGCTAAGTTTTGCAATTTGAAATGGGTCGGAGGGAGTACTTATCTTTGAGTTTGAGTAGATATTGTATACTCCCTACGTCTCATTAAAATTTTGCTCAAAGTAGTGTTTTATTAGACCATGTACAATGGTTAAACAAAAAATTCTCATTCAACACTCACTTTATCACTCAACATCATCTTCTCTCTCTTCCAACTAATCCATTTAACACTCATTCAACTTTTACCCTACAATGGTTTGTTTAATCCCCCCAATTCAACACTTTTCCCACTCATCATCCTATACCCCACCACTTAAAATTTATTTTTTATTTTTATGATTAGTGTTGAAATAGTTATTATTGGGATCCATTTCAAAAAAAAGATGGTTTTTTTTTGTGTGTTGGAATACAATGAAACTTGCGTCAATTTAAAGAGAGAAAAAAATAGGATTTTTGGTGAAAAAAAAAACATTTTCTGTGAAATAATTGAACTCAAATAATTGGGATAAAAGTAAAAAATATCTCCAGCCAATCAGAAGCCAACAAGTGTCACAGCCAGAGAAAAAAAAAAAAAAAAACCTCGCCGGCCTTGACGCGCCTTGTCTGGCGCGTGTGGAGCACGCGCCAAGCCCGGCCTCTCTTCCGCCGCCGCGTGTCCCAGCGCTGACAACTTTCTCCTATTCACACTTGTTTAACCCATTAAAGAAAACCATTCACACCCCCTCCATTAAACAACCATTGTAGTGATTAAACCCTCATTTTTGTGTGAATGCCTCATTCAACACCCAACTTTCTTGCCATTGTAGATGGTCTTAGAAACTTTACCTTTTCTAAAACAGTTATAAATGTAGACCCTACTTGTCAACTTTACTCACTTTTTTCCTCTCACATACTTCATCCGTCTCATAACAAACTTTTTATAAAATATTATGAATGAGAATTAAGAAAAAGTGGGTGGTGTTAGTGGGTAATAGTAAGTAGATACTCCCTCCGTCTCAAAACACTTTGCACACTTTTGAGGATGCACGAGAATTAAAGAATGAGTATATACTCCCTCCATCCCAATTTAAACTTCAAAAAAAAAAAAAAAAATGGGTTCATGAATTAAGAAAAAGGTGATGTGTAGTGAGTGTAGATGGTTTGGTAGGAGAAAGAATGTGGAGTAGGAAATAGTTAGTGAGTTGTTGTGAGTATGACATGTGAAACCCACAAATAAAGAAGTATAAACAACTTTCCTTTTAAAGTTTTGAAGTTTAAAATGGGACATCAAAAATGGAAATTTTTGAAATTTAAAATGAGACGGAAGGGTATTCAAAAGTATTGTGAGTGGGAAAGAGGTTGTGGGTATGATAAGTTAAGTGAGATTTACAAGTGGAGCCAAAAAGTAACTGTGTAAGTATGACTAGTGGGGTAGAAAGTATAGAAAAACAATAAATTTTGACCATTTTAAAAAATTGGACTTACCAATAGGACACCAAAAAAGGAAGTTAGTAAGGTGTTTTGGGACGGAGTGAGTAGTTGTTATGAATGGAAGGAGAGAGAAAGTAGAGGGAATATTTTCCTTTGTGCAAGTGGAAGTTTCTAACGTAACGCCTAAAATGATAAAATGGGAAGTTTGTTATGGCAAAATGGAAGGAGATAGAAAGTGGAGGGAACATTTTTTGTTAAATAATTTATCTCCATAAAAAATTAAAAATAGTTATTGATATAATGTTTTTATTACTAATTTAGTAATTTTTTTAAAAAAAAATATGGAGATTAATAATTTAGCATAAAATGTTAGTCAAATTTAAGTTGGTTTCACAAAAAATGCCCATTAATATAGAACATAGAGAGTATTCATTAACTTTCATCAAAATTTCCTCTAATCAAAATGGGTAATTGGGCACCCATTTAGAACATTTGGAATTTTGGAACATACATCGCAACAAATGCCAACAATTTATAAATTTGGTGGCAAAAAAAAAAAAAAAAAAAAAGGCTTCCGTACTGATGTTGAAAAATCCGATGAAAAGGTTGGCGCCGGTAACCTACCACTATGAATGTTTGAATCAATAAAAAGAACTAGTACTAGTAATAGCTACAAAGTTAGATTAGATACACACTTTTATGAGCTTAGGAGAAAAGTTTGTGCAATGGAGATGTGTTTTATAATTTCTCGTTAATGTGCTTAAATTAAAAAAGCACTAATGATTAACATAGTGCGGAATTAATCCCGTGTTTTCGGGTATTCACGGTTTAGATTTAAGCTTACATTTAGTATTTAATATTATTGCTCAGTTTATTTTTTTACAATAACGATGAAAAAAAATATGAAAATCATTTTGGTACGTATGGAGTATTTGAATAGTGCTCCCACCCCTCATTTAATTTCTAAAATCTGAAATCTCCTAATTTATTTTTTAGTTAGTCAAAAAATAAAGTATATAATAAAATATATATTTTGAAAGTACACCCCTCATTTATAACTTCGTTGGTTTTGATTGAAAGCATGATCAATGCGATTACAGTTGGCTTGAAATCGCTTTGTAAGCTCCTGCAAGTTCCAGCAAGCGATTTTGAGTCTTCCATATTGTTATGATCATTATGTGTACGATGGAGATTTGACACGATTTATTTTTAATCCACCGAATTAAAAATCGCTTTGTTATTCGAGCACAAACACAAACCGATATGAAAAAGTTTTGGCACAAGTGTAACTAGCAGTCATAAATCCAAATTGAAATCATTAATAATACTCCATCCGTTCCATAACAATGGGTACAAATTATCATTTTGGATGTCCCATTGATAAATCATACTTTGTTAAAATGGCAAAGAATCTTTACTACTCCCTCCGGTCCAAAATAACTGTCACTTTTGGACAAAAATTTTGGTCCAAAATAATTGTCACTTTTGAGCTAAATGTCTCTCTTATCCTTGCATTGAAACTTGTTCTCTTTTATTAATTATCTTAGTGTGAGACATTAATGTAAGAAAGTTGCACACTTAATAGGGGTAAAGTTGGAACTTTTGTTACTAAGTCATGATAATTATTACATTTCTTAAGAGTTGTGCAAATACAAAAAAAACAGTTATTTTAGACCGGAGGGAGTATTAATCACACGCATTCTCTCTCATATATTTTACTTTTACACTCACAACACCAATTAACTTACTCTTTTCTAGCCACTTTCTCTCTCTTACTTCACTTTTCACACTCACAACAACTACCCATTACTATTCATCCCTTAATTCCGGTGCAAAACTCATTTTGTGCTCATAGTTATAATAAGGAAGGATTACAATTTTAGCACAAGACTTATGATTAAAAAAGAAAAAGGAAAAATAGCACAAAAAGAGAAAGTGGCCAGGTTACTCAAATCATGGGGCAGGGTAACGCCGGTCCCTCGTGGGGCATTGCAATGATCATCTGTCCAAGTAGCAATTCCACGTCGTTTCTCAGGGGCAGAATTGGAATAATTCTTGTCTTTTTGGTCAAACATTCCTGATTTCCGCCGGGATTTTATTTTTTTTAGACATTGACCGCCGGGAATTATGCTTTGAGAGTTTGAGACTTCTTTTGGACTACCTGAGAGTTTATTGGCTGCTGACACAGATTATGAAATCTCTATCAAATTAATTATTTAAAATAATGTGCAGATCAATGATATACTCCCTCCTGCTCAACTTAAGAGTCAAAAAACTTTTGGGTTCAAGAATTAAGGAAAATATGATGTGTTGTGATTATGGTAAATTCTATATACAAGGCACCAATAATGGCGAAACTACCCTTCGCATGTCGTGTGCGAAAGGACGACAGGAAGCCTTCATGTCGTGTACCTTTACACGACATAGACCAATTGTGTAAAATATTAAGTCGTATGAACTTATACGAAATTTAAATTTACTCTGTCATTAAGGTCGTACAAAACCACACGATATGATACCATACTCTCGTGTATATCCATACGACATATCAAAATGAAGGTGTTCTTCGATGATTTGCAACACGGTGTTAATGATACGCATATGCTATGATAAATTATTGAATTGTGTTGTTAATTGAGCAAAATTTGTACACTTAGACATGACAAGTAACAAATGTCATTTTGGATCATACAATATCATATAACCTATCACATTTAAGTGATACCACTTTATTTATAATCCCCAAACAAATGATTGTGGTGTTATATTTCTAATTAAAATTATATTTAAAGAGGTAATTAAACATGTTATAATTCATCATACAATATCATAAATAACCTATCACATTTATTAGTTAAAAGTGATACCACTTTATTTATCAACTAACAGACGTGTTATGATGTGCATATACTATGTTAAATTAATGAATTATGGTGTTATATTTCTAATCAAGATTATATATAATGAGTTAATTAAACATGTTATATAACGAGTTAAGTTGTTTCGATGATTTGCCAAACGAGGTTAATGACAAGTTGTACATTAGAGGAATGCCACTCGCTCAAGATTATATATTTGAAATTATCATATTTGTTAATCAAGATTATATGTTTATTGTTATAATAATGTGGAAAACAAACAATGATTACATATATGAATGAACCAACATCATACAATATCATATAACCTACAACATTTATTTATAATTAAATTTCTCTTTTTCATAAGTTGTTTCGTGTGTGAATACACGACCTATGTTAGAACATCTCGTATGAACACTACACGACTTGATAGATTATATCTCGTGTATTGTTCATACGAGATTATTACCAGAAAAAAAACATTTCGTATGGAATTTATACGACTTGTACCATATTGTCTCGTGTTAGTTCACACGAGATACACCCAGAACAGAACACTTAAACCCCCATAAACCCTACCTGTAACGGCCATTAACACCCATTACACCGCCGGTTGGTTAACACCCATGCAGCACCATTGATATACACTTTCACAACAACCATTCTTAACACCCATCAATCTATACACATTATTATCATTATCTAACACCATATTATGGATTCTCCACAACATTCTCCAAGTCTTTATGATCACATTAATCTTGATCTTGTGGATTTTATTTTTGAAGAAGAAGGTTTGCCACCAAATTCTCCACATCAAAATCAAATTCCAAGCTGCAATGAAGTAAGTTCTTAAAGTTATATTTGGTGTTATGATCAAAATCACAATAAAAATCCAATATTGAAACTGAATTGTTTTTCAAGATTGGATTTTTAAATTCTGATATCGTGATATGTCGTGTACTAATACACGAGTGGTAATTTACTACGTCGTGTATATTTACACGAGATGTGCAGAACCAACTCGTATCTAAGTACACGACATAGTTCTTAATATGTCGTGTATTACTACACGAAATGTCATTCAGCCTGTTGTTTATTTTGCAATTTTCTAATTGATGGTAATACAATTTGTAGGGACCGGATGTCAGTGATCAATTCGATACATCCCTATTATTTTCAAATAGGGATGAGCTTGTTAAACACGTACGGGATATCGCGGCCCGTCAAAATATAACCCTTTCTATAGGAGATTCGAGGAAGACAAGTGGCAAGATCCTAGGCTACGCGAAGATTGTATGCCATTTTGGTGGCAAGTACAGGTCCGGAAAAACTAAGGATGTGAGGTTGACTAGTACGAAG
Organism: Campanula takesimana; assembly: GCA_026119855.1. NCBI lineage: Eukaryota > Viridiplantae > Streptophyta > Magnoliopsida > Asterales > Campanulaceae > Campanula > Campanula takesimana. Next base: position 200,182 of record JAOWBW010000110.1, read on the forward strand.
AAGATTGGGTGTAATTTTGAAATCCGGGCCAAAGAAAGGGGTGATAGGTTATGGGGTTACGTTGTGAAGAATGGTTCTCATAATCATGACTTTCCAACGTATCCCGAAGGTCATCCGTTGGGTAAATTGACAAGTTCTGAATATGAGGAGGTGTGTAGCGCAAGTCAGTCTTCGGTGCGTCCAAATAACATTCTAACAATGTTAAAGAGGAAGGATGATAAGAACGTGAGTACTCCGAAACACGTCCACAATGCCCTCATAAAATGAAAGTCACAAGAACGACAAGGGAGATCCTCTCTTCAACAATTCATAAAATTACTCGAGGATAAGCAATATATCATCTTCATGAGGAAAGCCGATGAGAGTGACATGATCGGTGACATATTCTTCTCTCACCCACGAGCATCGGATATGCTTAACTGTTTTCCATATGTAGTACAAGGTGACTGCACTTACAACACCAACTGCTATGGAATGGCATTCCTTGAGATTATAGGATTTACTTCAACGGGGAAGAATTTCACAATTGCATATGCGTTCCTCCAAAATGAGAAGACTGAGAATTACACGTGGGCACTCAAGAATTTGCAAAGTCTTTTTCATACTCCCCACATGCCAACAGTTTTCTTAACTGATCGTGACTTGGCTTTCATTAATGTTGTCCAAATGGTATTTCCCGAGACCGCACACCATTTGTGTCGAAGGCATATCGAAGTCAATGTTAGAAAGAGGGCGTTGGGTAAAACTAGTAGCCCGAAGTTCGCACTATCATTCATGAAGAGATTCAATTATGCAATATCAGCCGCTACTCGCTCAGAGTGGGACACCTATTGGCAATTGTTTTGCGATCATTACAGCTCTTATCCTGATTTATTGACCTACCTCCGGGAGACATGGATTGGTCCATACTCTACGAGTATTTTGTCCATGCACACAGATCAGTTACTACACTTCGGAACCCACACCACGAACAGGGCTGAGAGTGAGCATAACAGGTTGAAGAAGGCCTTGGGGAGTGCTTCTTCTACTTTTGACACATTCTTCAAAAAGGCTCATGAGATTATGGAAATCCAAATAACAACAATCAAAGATACTATGGAGCAATCAAAGAGCAGAATTCCAAATGATATGAAGACATGTGATCTGTATCACGACATATTGGGGTGAGTGTCAAAGGCAGCCTTGGACATCATCAAAGAAGAGCGGAGTCGTTGTGGGGGTAATGTCATGGATGCTTCAGTTTGTGGTGTTACTTGAGGCGAACACATGGACTTCCATGTAGTCACGAGATTGCATGCATACAAAAGTCTGGGGGCCGGATAGAGTTGTCCTCGATTCATGCTTTCTGGAAGAAGTTGGACATTGAACTAGAATACTGTCCAACTGGGCCTGATTTTGAAGCTGTGTTGAATGAACTGCAGAACACACCTGCACCGGTAAAGAGAAGGTTATTCCAAACGATAAATGAAGGGCTACATCCACAAACCGGAGATGCTTCTGAGCCGGATCATATTTCAAAGGCAAATAAACCCCGGACTACCAGTTGTAGAGTACTGTCAGATTGGGAGCGTACCGACAGACATTTTGGAGTCCCCACTACACCACCCTCCACTAGCAGCAGGTCTAGATCTTCATTTATTGCATCAACCCAATCAGGTTTGAGGTCGCGGGAGTCACCCAATCCGGAATCAGCTTCAAACACTACACCATCTAGCCCTACTACTCCTACATCTCTTCCACCACTAGCTGGTTCAGGTCGTGGGAGAGGTAGAGGTAGAGGTCGAGGTCAGGGACGGGGACGGGGACGGGGTCGTGGAAATGGACAAGTCAATGAACTACATACTTCTGGGTATAGGATGTTGATTACACCTATCATTGTCCCATTTATTGATGGCTTCACAGATGTGATGGGTGATGGAAATTGTGGATATAGAGCAGTAGCAGCGCAAATATACGGAACTGAGGAGATGTGGCAAAGAGTTCGCTCAGATTGTGCCAAGGAGCTGCTTCATCGCCGCGCGCTTTATGAGAGAGTTATGCCTTGGAGAGATACGGACGAGCTCTATAGTCGCATTGCTCACTATACCTCACCTTGTTCGGAATATTATTGGTTGACACTCCCAGAGATAGGACACATCATTGCCACGGTGTATAATGTGGTGTTTGTCTCGTACTCGCAAACCGCTGGCTTCACATGTTTACCAGTGACTGTACCACAAGGAACAGGACCACCCACAGACACACTTGTGTTGGGACATGTGGGAAACCATTTTATATTGGTATGATAATTCAATTCGTTATATTTAACTATCTTGTTTACATTCGTTATATTTAAATATCTTTTTTAAATTTGTTATATTTGACTATTTAATTACTTTTGCACCTGCACATGTCCGATAGTGATTACCCGATACCATCATTAGCACTATATTGGGAGGATCGACGTGATCCAAGTGCAAGTAACCTGATCATGCCATACAGAACTCGGATAGAAACATTCAACCGACTCTCAATTACGGCGAACGAAGCACGAATTGCAGGAAATAGGCCATAGTTTATGTGTATAGTGTATTGATTTTTGAATTATGCATACTTGGTTTTTGTATGACTGTTTTTTGGGACGGATATAGTATATTAAAATTGGATCACTTGATGTAGTACTTAAATTATAGTTTTGATGTATGGATACATCAGTTTGTTTGTTTCAGTTTGTTTGTTTCAGTGTCTGTTTTTTTTTCAGTACAGAGACCATCTCGTGTGCTTATACACGAGATGGTATATCATAACTCGTATAAATATACAAGACTTGTTTCATTTATGTCGTATGAACATTACACGAAATACACTAATTACCCAGTAATGTATCTCGTGTGTGTTCATACGAGAGGAAAGAAAACATGTTGTGTGTATATATACGAGATGAGTCACACCATCTCGTGTATAAGCACACGACATGGTCTCTGTACTGAAAAAAAAAACAGACACTTAACAGAAACAGAAACATACCCAGAAACCAGAATTACAAACCAGAAATTTAAACTGAAACATATCCCAAAGTGTCAAACATCAAAAGTTTACAAACCAGAATTACAAACCAGAAATTTAAACTGAAACATATCCCAAAGTGTCAAACATCAAAAGTTTACAAACCAGAAATTTAAAATCAATCAATGTATCCCAAAGTGTCAAACTACCAAATGTATGAAATACGTGTCTTACAAACCAGAAATTTAAAACATAAACCTAATGGGGACCTTCTAATAGCTCGTGCACCCGTCTAATCTCATCTATGACATCCGCGGGTATCCAGTCATCCGTGAGCATCGCAAGCAGTCTATCTCGAGCCTCTACAACCCTAGGCGGAGGTGGAACGTTAACTAGGCCATCATGAATCGGATTAGTAATCCGAACATGAGTCCTAGCCAGGAACCACTGCATATACGTGGAAGTAACAGGATCAGATGCGCTCACGGACGGCCCCCATCTACGCACTGGATCGAAAACCCCCAAGCCGTCCTCTAACCAATCCTCCCATATATCATCACGCGTTCCATAGGACTTCTTGTACCCCTTTTGACCAGCCATCAATGAACAATCTCTGGGGATTTTCTGCTGGATCCCAAACTACCGTGTAACACGGTCATGCATATACGCTTCCGTGATATCCTGGAAGCGTATAACCCCACGGAAGTATGAGACCGGCAAAATCGCCTCTGGGGTGGTACCGTAGGGAGTCCAACAAACCTAAAAATGAATTTGTTAGACACCGTCAACAGAAATAATAAATTATAACAATTTGTAAAACTTTAAATATAACTAACTCACCCTATCAACCGTCATCGTGTCCAGGGTATACCGGAACTTCAATAGATGGGGCATATCCCTTCCGGCCGTATCAGTACGTACCCATCTACGAGCCCTCGGCTGGCCCTCCGTCCATAACGGGTCAATATCTCTCCGGAAAACCGGAAAGTACTCATATATCCAGGCCTGCAAATGTATGAAATAAATAAGTTAACAATGTTATAACCATAAATACATGTTGTAATTATTAAATGATTGTTAAATATTACCTCTAAAAGACTCAAACAACCACCGATCTGCTTGCATCCATATCTAGATGCCTTCCCCAACCCCCGGTATAGATATACCAACGCAGCTGTCCCCCAGGATAAAGCCCCCACTCTGTCAATATCCACGCACAATGAAAGGTATTCTGAGGGCATCTTATCCTGAGTCTTGTCCACGAACAGCGTGGAGCCGAGGAGGAACATGATGTACGTGGAAGCGCGCTCATCGTCAGTCATGTCGGAAGGGGTCTCAAAGGACCGGCGGAGGCCATCTAAAGAGTATGTCGTGCCCTTCCGACATGTATCAAGGCGTGCCCTGATACCGGCTACGTTAGGCTCTGGAACCGCCTTCGTAACAGGGCCACCTGAATAGCTGATACCTACAAATTGAAAATGAAATAATTAATAAAATTGATAAAATTTAAGAAATTGATAAAATTTATGAAATTGATAAAATTTATGTAATTTATAAAAAATAGACAACAAACAAGAATATACCTAGGATATGAGTGATGTCATGCATAGTGATCGTCATCTCCCCCCACGGCATGTGGAAGGTATTAGTCTCGGGAGACCACCGTTCCACAAACGCCGTTAGGAGCGCCATGCTAGGCCGGCGAATGGTAGCATCATGTAGGTAATGGAGGCCGGTACCCTGAACACGAGCCCACCAAGATCTATCATCCTCCGGTAAAGAAGCATGCGAGAACCTGTTGATTCCAAACAAAACATTATAATTAATACTCCCTCTGTTTCAGAAAAACAGTCCCATTTTGATTTATTTTTTTTAACAAAAAGTCAAAATGGGACTGTTTTTCTGGAACAGAGGAGGTTTAAAACAATAACAACAAATAATAAAGCTATTTAATAAACAAATCATATACTTACTTATCTAGAATTTGCTGCCTCGTTTGGCGCTTCAACACCGGCTCACAAGTGGCATTCTCCCATATCTTACGGGCTCGGTGATGACCAAACCCGTACAACAAATCAACCTCCTCCGGGCTGCCACCGGGGTTACTCTTAAGCTGCCACTGTTCATCCTTAGCCCCTTTCCCCTTTCTGGGCCGTGCCTCCCGCCTCTTGCGAGGCCTCACAGATAAACTCTCCTCCACCTCCTCCTCTTCCTCCTCCTCCTCATTTTCATCACCAAATCCGTGTCCCTCACGCACAGATTCACCTCGGGAACGAGTACCATAAGATGAATCGTCCTCCGACCCCGTACTAGAATCTGTACCCTCACTATCTGTCTCATCATCCACAATCTGCTCAATCACGACATTCTTGTCGTGCTTCTTTTTGGTCCGTGCATCTCCTCTAGCTGCAGCTGCCTCCTCGGCCTTCCTCTTTCTATTAGAGGCAGTCGCAGGTTTACGTCCCTACAAAAAATTAAATAAGAGACAAATAAATAAGCAACAATTATAGTTGAAATATTTAACAACAAAAAATTTAAACAAAATTCACTTCACAGATACCATTTCGTGTGGTAATACACGACATGTTCATGTGCATTTCGTGTGTATTTACACGACATGTTTGTCAACATTTCGTGTATGAGCACACGACATGTAAACGGATTCATCAGTTTACATATCGTGTGCTCATGCACGAAATGTTGACAAGTATGTCGTGTAAATACACACGAAATGCACATCAACATGTCGTGTATTAGCACACGAAATGTAAACTGATTCATCAGTTTACATATCGTGTGCTAATACACGACATGTTGACAGGAAGCTCGTGTTTGTTCATACGAAACACACCCCGACAATTTCAAATTTTATGCCCACGAATTCGTATCCGATTCAAACAAAAAACCCCAATTTATGTTACGAAATCGCAATTAGAACCATATAGGATAGGTTTAAACAATACTAAGCGTTATACAATCGATTTTAGGCATAAAATTAATATTGGGTTTTCAAATTGAAATTTAGGTTTAGAAATTATGATTACTTTTGGAGCGGCGGTAAAAGAGGCGGTGCCGGACTTTCCGCCGGTGAGAGGAAGGTTTGTCTTCATTTCGGGTTGTGTATGGTGGTCGGTCTTGTGGTGGTCGCCGCCGTTGAGAGAGAGAAGGGTTCCGCCGTTTGAGAGAGAGAGAAGAGTCGAACTGGTTTGAAATGGGGAGGGAGGGGAAGGTTTTTTTTAAAAAAAAGTATATATATGAGAGTACTTTGGTCATTTCTCCATGCCTTGTAAAATCCATGCCTTGTATATAGTAATACCCTGTGATTATTGATAGTTAAGTATGAGAGAAAAAGTAGGGTAAAAAAAAGTTAGTGGATAATTGTTGTGAGTATGACATGCAGGACCCACTTTCCATTTTAGGATTTTGACTCTTAAGTTGGGACGCCCTTTTGAAAAAAAAAATTGACTCTTAAATTGGGACGGAGTGAGTACGTATTATTTCAAACTAGTTGATGAAAATTTAATAATAATAGGTTTTAAATATTAATATGAGAATATTATAATAATATATTAATAATTTTTAAAATTTTATAAAAATAAGGGCAATCGACATTTTTAACCTTCATACTTTGCTAAAACTTTGCTTTTAACCCCTCTTGTTTTTTAGCAGTTTTAACCCTTTCACTTTAAATACACTTATTTTACACACAAAAACTCATAGTATTAAGGGTCAAAATGGCTTAATTTTCATCACTTTTGAGGAAAATGAGTGCTTATCTAAAGTACAAATGTTACAATTGATATATAAAAAACAAACTGAGATTAAAACAGAAGCTTAAGTAAAAATAAAGAACGAGGTTTAAAAATGTCAATAGGCCTAGAAAATATTTATTTATTTATTTATTCGTTTGTTAAAAAGATTATCTTCTTTAAACTAAAATTAAACATTAACTTGATTAAAAATTTAAAACAAGTGGCTATTAATGTGGGATCAAAACATTAGTTTTCCAAAGTGAGAAGTACTTAATCGAGTATCTCTAAATATTCAAGAGCTATTTCCTCACAAACCTATTGGCCTAACTTTAATTCTTAAATAAGGAATCAAATTTTCCTAATTCCTCATACACCCCTAGAACAATAATACCCTCAAAACTGTTTAATTGACGTCACGCGCCTCTTTTGAAAACCAAGTTCCCACACTCTAGGCCATCGTTCTGAGAGTCATCTCTCAGAGGCGAAATAACCCTGATAGGTATGTCTCAAACGCGAAATAACTCTGAAAGTCATCTCTCAAGGAGAAATAATTCTAAGAATCATTTCTGAGAGGCATAAAACGTAGAGAATTAACTCTCAAAGGCAAAGAAAATTCAGGAGACATAACACATTTAATTAGATGCAAAAAACACATTGAGACATAGCTCTCATAGACCAAAATTACTAAAAAAGCAGGGTCAAGGCTTAAATCAGAAAGGAAGTGATATCTAAAGTGTTGTCACTGCAACGATATCACTTATGGCAACACTTAACACACACGAACAGAAAACAGTTTCTGAAAATATTTTGCAGCGGAAAATCAACACAAGAATTATTTGTCTCAAGATATATAAATTATATATCTTGAGGGATGCCTCAAAAGGCGAGACCTTTACTAAATAATATGAAGTGAAGTACAAGGCCGAGAGTTCCCTAATGCTATTACAATGAAAGCTTTGTGGAACGACAAAGTCTAATACACAGAATCCTAACCTAGCCAAGACACTTATAATACTCGATACAAGAATATAAATGTTTTTGGGAATTTATAAGGAACTAAGGAATGTGTAAGACTTTCTTGTGAGGAGAGTGTGTTCTTAATTCAAGAGATGTGTTTGCCGTGCTTTTATCTTCACCTCCTTTTGCTATTTATAGTGCTTCTTGGACTTGGGGAACACTCCAATAATGGCTGAGATGGATCACAAAACGTGGGTAGTGGAGAGCTTGAGTTGGCCGAGTCTTGGGGATGAATATCTCCACATTTCCTATAAAATAGGAACAACTTCTTTGTGCCCAAGTAATGTACTTCGCCTTGTTGTACCATTGAGCTTCTGCGCCTTGTACTCTATCCTCCACAAACTCAGATGTTGAATGGGTCAATTACCCATGTGTTTGTTGTTGAGGAATTCCCATGTGTTATGAATAAAATCTCCTTTTTATTCATAACTCTCTTTTTATCTTCCATGCATTATTCTAGCATATATTATACCTGAAAATTGGATCAACATAAACAATAAACTTGCACAAATATTAGTCATTAGTCCAGCAATTATTTATGAAGCAAATATACAATTATAAATATTCAGCCCGTCGGTAACACTGGGAAAGTGTTGGCAGCACTTGTGGTAACACCACGTTCTGCACTTACAATCTCCCCCTTAAATGTATATTTCTTCACAAACTAAATAATGCTGCGACCTGCAAGACAAAGTTAGTCACACAACTAGAATATACATGCAATCTTCTCAAAAATTAACTCCCCCTCAAAGAGGCGAGTCAACCAAAATCTCAATGACTTAAAAACGGCTTTAACTAAACCATAGTACTAAAAACAAAGTACCAAATGACCGAAAAGTTCACGGTCAACAACCAAACATCCGAATGTCACGAAGTGTAACCCACACTTCTAACAAAGTGTTTTACAAACCAACAACCAAATGAAAAATGTTTAAAAGCCACCACCATAAATTTTAAAAACAACTAATAAAAAGATTGTTTTTATCACCACCCAATTACCAAAATAAAAGTGTTCAAAGGATAAAGAACCATAGCCCGTTTTACTCATCTTCCTCCTCGGCCTCGTCCTCGTCCTCTTCATCTCTCGATTGAGCATCATTGCCTCCACCACTTGTTCCAGCACCTGCGGCAGTACTTGTAGCAGCATTTCCTCCCCCTGTTTGTTGAGAAATCTGATCATTAAAAAATGCTAAGTCTGCATGGATGTTCATCCAAGAGTTGACCTGATCCTTCACACTGTCCATCACCCTGTGTAAAACCTAAAGAACAGGAGTTTTTGATATCATAGTGGAAGTGCTACCAGAAGTGTCGACATCACTATGGGCAGCACCACCTGCTGTACCTGTCGGGAGAGGGAGGGAAAAATCTGAAGCAGACTGTTGTGCTTGTGAAGGGGTACTCTGAGCAGGAATAGAGCGGGAGGCTGAAGGATGGGACGGTTGGGACCAAGGTAGATCAACATACCTCTTTCCTTTCTTCAATTGATTGTCAACAACATAGAACCCGAGACCAGAAGTAAAGATATCCGAGGCTTCTATGAACATTTTTTGGAAAGTGAGGACACGGAAGATCAAGGAAGGGTACGGGAATAAGATGGATCTTTCCTCTTTGGCCAAGAAGCAAGATGTCTAAATACAAGGTTCCCAAAATTAATTGGCTTCTTCTTCCCTAGTTTGTATAACAACTTTGCTTGTTCCATAGTCAAATTTTGCTCACTTTTTGTGGGGAGCTAATTGAACATGCAAAGTTTGTGTAAGACGGCATAAAGGGAAGAAAGCTTGGAAGCGGGAAACTTGACTTTGGGATCTGAAGGCCATTTTCGAACCTCATTATGAGTAAGAAATTCAGCCATAACATCTTTGTTGTAATTGAAACTCTCCTCATGATTATTTGGCAAATCTAAGGCTTTGTTAATAATCTCAGGATTAAAAAGATATACTTTACCCCTAACAAATACCTTTCCAAACTCGGGAGAAGCTTCATTGTCTTAATTAGGACTAAGATTGGCATAAAAATTCCTCACTATTTTATCCACATAAGGTTTGGCTTGGGTGTTAGGTATCAAAAACTTGCGGTCCTCAAGGAATTGAAATACGCCATTATTTTTCAAATCAACCTCATCTATATTTTTCTCTTCCCAGAAAGAGGTTTTGCTATGTTTAAGCCAAAATGACATTCCCTCTTTTTTGAAAAATTCTAGAGAAAAATGAGGTAAAGGAAAAGCATCGTTATCTTCTACACGAACATGCTCATTATCAGATTCATCATTGGAATCAGAGACATGAGGAGAAGAGTGGTGTACCTCCTGGGTTTTGGACCTGGTTTGAGGTGCTGTCGGAGGTGTTGTCTTCTTCCTGGCAGCACTAGTTTCAGCACTTTGGATACCCTTTCCCTTGGATAGCCTTTGAGCAGCAGCAGCTAGGGTTTCACCGTCCTCTCCTTCTACCCATTCATCGAAATCATCATCAGGAGTCTCTTTCTCTACGGAGTAGTTTTTGTCCGAAGCATGTAGAGAAGACACACTATCAGAGTCTTCGTCTGATACTTCAACTGGATCATAGGAGGTATTGGAGGTTCCCTTGTTAAATTTAGCCCTTAGTCTGCTAGAAGTTCGCTTTTTTGTAGCTTGGGTCGCTGGTGGTTGAGAAGGGGCTTTCCTCTTCTTTTTGGTGGTCTTGGCGGGAGCAACAGTCGGTTGGGAAGGAGCCATAGCGGGAGGAGATTGGGCGAATGGAACAGGAGATGGACCGGACACCACAATCGCCAAGGAAGGCGGTGATGTCACCGGTGTTGTCGCCGGTGATGTCTCCATTGGAGAGAGAAAACAAGCCTCACCCACACTTGGAGAGACTTCCATGGGCTCAGAGGAGTGCTTGGATGGAGATGCCATTGAGAATTTTGAGAAAAGAAGGAAGAATTTTTTGAGAGGGATTTCTAGGGTTTTTGATAACCCGAGAAATGGAGAGGCAAGAGAGGAGATCGGTGAGTATGAGGAGGGAGGAGAGTTTAGGAAACTAAATACCCATTATTAGATAACTCTTCATATTCCTAAAAACACTCAACTCCCCCTAATTTCTAGCTTAGTTAGCTATTATTTCTATCACTCCCCCATTTTTAAATAACCAACCGGCCATTATCCCAAAAAGCGTTTTTTTTTTAAATAAATTAAAAATGAAAATATAATAAATAAAAGAAACTAGGTGAATTCGGCATAGGTAAGGCTCCCACATATTTTGAAATTAAATTTGAATTATGACACTAAAATAATAGGGATATAGTTACCTAATTAGATTCACCACAAATAAAAGGATTTAATAAAAACCTTTTGGAAATCAATAAACTCCACAAAATTAAGGGACTTTCGGACTTCCCAAATTTAATTATTAATTCGGAAAACAATAAATAAAAATAATAATGTGGCACATACTAATGTGTTATCGGCAATGATGGTAACACTTAGGAAAACATATAAGTCAAATATCCCCTTGATAAAATTTCACTTTAAGAAACTTAAGGCAAAACAATCCTCATTATACACTTGAGGCAAATTGTTAGGCTTCTTTTTAAATAAGCAATTTGAGGCAAAAACAAGCTTCCCAAATTCAAACACTTGAGGCATAGCAAGCCTTAATTATGAGTGTTTGAGGTAAAATAAATCTAACAAGTTAGATAAGCTTGTTCTTCATCTTCAAGCACTTTTAAAATAAGTATAATTTACATTTCAATATCTACAAGATAGCATCGTAGTAACGAGCTCCGTGCTCCGAGTCCTTTTAAAGTGTAAAAAATACTTTAGTGATTTGCACCTTTCAAGTAGGATACACTGTAGTAGCGAACTCCATGTTCCTAATACTTAGTACGAAATCACTAGATAGTATCTCCCTTTGGCAAGAGTGCATCGTCGCAGCGAACGCCGTGCCCCGAGTTACTTAGGAAATACTATAAGTGCTTTTTGCCTTTTGCCTTTTATTTTATCACAAAAATTAGTGACTTTGTCACTTTTGAGTACACAGGGGATTTGACAAACATGTTAACCAAGTATAAATATACCAAAACAAAAAGGTCAGCATGTGCCGCCGCAAGGGCTTGAAACGAAAAAACTGAAAAACAATATTATTATTATTTTTTATTACACAGTGTTACCAGAAGTGATGACAACACTCAGGGTAACATTCGAAAACAGTAACTTAAAAAATACAAAGACCAAGAGATCTTTTCAAACTTGAAAATCTCTCATGATCAAGGTCCTTGGTAAAAATGTCAGCAAGTTGATACTTTGTATCAATATGCTCTATGTTTATCAAATCTTTTTCAACCAAGTCTCTTAGAAAACGGTGACGAATATCAATGTGTTTAGTGCGGGAATGTTGAACCGGGTTTTTTGAAATATTTATTGCACTCAGGTTATCACAATACATGGTCAAAATATTACTCTCAAGACCATAGTCGTCTAACATCTGTTTTAACCAAATGAGTTGGGAACAACAACTCCCGGATGCTACATATTCTGATTCAGCAGTCGAGAGGGAGACACAGTTTTGTTTACGACTATACCATGACACTAAGTTATTACCCAAAAAGAAACACCCCCCACTAGTACTTTTCCTATCATCCATGTCACCCGCCCAGTCAGAATCACTAAAACCAACAAGGTTGGTATTAGTATACTTAGAAAACCATATTCCTAAATCACTCGTACCCGACACATATTTGATAATCTTTTTGACAGCATTTAGGTGGGAAAGTTTAGGACTGGCTTGATAACGTGCGCACACACACACACTGAACATTAAATCAGGGCGACTTGCGGTAAGATAGAGGAGACTACCTATCATAGAGCGATATAAGGTTGGATCCACATCCTCCCCAACTTGGTCCTTTCCCAACTTCATTGTCGAACCCATTGGTACTTTAGACTCCTTGGCATGCTCTAACCCGAACTTTGTTACTAAACTTTTCGCATACTTGCTCTGAGATATGAAGATCCCTTCATTCGACTGTTTCACCTGCAGTCCAAGGAAAAAGTTTAGTTCCCCTATCATACTCATTTCGAAAGTTGATGACATGGCATCCACAAATTTTTTCAAATAAGTTTCAGATGTGGAGCCAAAAACAATGTCATCAACATATATTTGAGCTATGACAAGGGATTTACCATTTTTTAAGATAAACAAAGTTCTATCGGCTTCTCCTCTAACAAAGCCATATTCTAACAGAAATTGAGTCAATCTACCATACCATGCTCGAGGAGCTTGTTTCAAGCCATATAAGGCTTTTATAAGTTTATAAACATGGTGTGGTTTGAATGGATCTTCAAAACCTTTTGGTTGTTCAACATATATTTCTTTATCAATATATCCATTCAAAAATGCTCCTTTCACATCCATTTGGTGCAATGTGATTTTAAGGTAGCAAGCAATAGCCAGGAGGAGTCATATGGACTCAATTCTAGCCACAGGTGCGAAGGTCTCATCATAATCGATACCTTCGACTTGTGTGTATCCTTGAGCCACAAGACGAGCTTTATTACGAACAATGTTACCCGTTTCATCAGTTTTGTTTTTGAAAATCCATTTAGTCCCAATAATATTAGTGTTAGTGGGACGGGGAACAAAAGTCCAAACATTGTTTCGGGTAAATTGTTCAAGCTCCTCTTGCATAGCTTGAATCCAAAAATTATCTTTTAATGCCTCAATCACATTCTTAGGCTCAACGAAGGAAATAAAACAAGAGTGTTTTACCTGAGCATATGTGGTAGACATACACATATACCTTACCATATCTCGATAATTGACAGGTTCTTTGTTCCTCGTTTGAATTCCTTCATTTACTTCCCCTATTACTTGTGTAGAAGGATGATTCCTTCTTATTCTGACTGGGGGATCCCTCCTTATAACTTCATGAACCTCTGCACCTTCTGGATTTTCTTGTTCTGTTTCAGCAGCGGTACTGGAATCAGGTGATACCGGAAGTGTAGCCTCAACAGTGTTATCACTTCAGTCAGCACCTGCTTCATCAACAGAATCAGGATTCCTTCTGTTTTTAGTCAGCTCGTCTGACAGAATCAAGGGAGATTCTTGTGGTCCTTCACCTGTATTGCTCAACAACTCATCAAAAACAATGTTAACCGACTCTTGGATAGTTTTTAACCTTAGGTTATATACCCTATATGCTCGACTATCTTGAGTGTATCCAAGAAAAATTGAATTATCACTTTTAGAGTCAAACTTAGTCAATTGATCCCGGTCATTTAAAATGTAACACATGCACCCAAAAACATGAAAAATAGTGAACTTTAGGCTTCTTGCCTTTCAAAATCTCGTAAGGTGTCATAGTGGTACCGGGTCTTAAGAAAACTCTATTTGCGGTGTGACAAGCGGTATTTAGTGCTTCGCCTCAAAATCTTTTAGAAATTTGTTTAGAGAACAACATTACACGGGCCATTTCAAGTAAAGTCCGATTTTTCCTTTCGGCAATCCCATTTTGTTTAGGCGTTTTGGGTGCCGAGAATTCATGGTGGATTCCCATTTTCTCACAAAAGGAAGAAAAAGAAGCATTTTCAAATTCTTTACCATGATCGGATCTTATACGAGAAACAGAAGCACAAAACATGTTTTTGATTTTTGAGTGTAAGATTCTGAACTTTTCAAATGCCTCAGATTTTTCTTTTAAGAAAAAGATCCAAGAGAATCTAGAAAAATCATCAACAACTACTAAAGAATATTTCTTACCACCCAAACTATCGACTTCAACAGGACCCATTAAATCCATATGTAAAAGTTGAAAACAATGTGTTGTTCCAGAGTACTGCTCATGGTATTGGGTAGCAGTAGCACTGTGGTCAACACGAGTTTGTTTGCCTTTAAGACAACTTTCACAAATGATTTTATTTTTGAAATCCAAATCAGGAACACCTTGAATAGCACCAAGTTTAATAATCTTTTCAATGTTTCGAAAATTGGCATGTCCTAACTTTTGGTGCCATAAGGTTGTGACATCAACTCTCATGGAGTTGCATACCTGTTTGTCTTCCATACAATAACAATTGTCGGTTGATCTAGTACCTGACATCACACACTTGTTAGTACGATCAAAGACCTCACAAGTATTTTTGTTGAATTTTACCTCTAAATTGTCATCATAAAGTTGGCTTATACTAATTAAATTAGCTACAAGACCATCTACATGTAAGACATTTTTTAAAGCGGGGAAACCGGACACATTTAAAGTTCCTTTCCCGATTATCTTACTCTTACTACCACCACCATAAGTAACATTACCTCCAAGAACAGATTCATAGTCTTTCAAAAACAATTTTGTTCCCGTCATGTGACGTGAACACCCACTATCAAAATACCATGAACCTTCAATATTAGTTCTTAAAGCAGTAAAAACAACATCACATCTTTGATTGTTTTTAGGTCTCCATTCTTTCTTACTTTGATTTTTATTTCTCTGATAAGCAGTGATATCGGAAGTGATGGGTAACACTTCAGGTAACACTGAGGAACTGGACTGATTTCTTTTCATAAAGGTATGACTTTTGTTTTTAAAATGTCCAGTAGTGTGACAACAATTACACACCTTCCTCTTATCCGAGATTTTGAAAGAAAAATCATTACCATTTCCACGTTCATTTACAAAACATGTTTGATTATCTTCCAAAGACAAAGAAGAGATAATATTATCTAAAGAATCTTGAAAACCAATACCTGCCTTGAGAGGTTTACTTAACATGAGGATCTCATCCAGTTTGGTAGACCCCGTGTTGAGTTTCTTAAGAGTGGTTTCGGCGAGAGACAATTTGGCCGTGACTTTTGCAAGCTCAGCATCCTTCTTTGTGAGCTCAATTTCTAGAGTAGCCACGCCAAGCCTTAGTTGCTGAGTTTCTTTGGTCAAGAATTGCACCATACTATGGTCCTTCTTGTATTCTTCAAGGATGTCTTCATAAAGGTTCCTCAAACCTCTTATAAGTTCATCCTTACTCATCTCAGCATCCTCTTGGGAACTTCCTGCATCCATGTTAATAGACCCCACAAAACAAACAGAATTATCATAATTAAAATCATTATACCTGCTGGGTGTTATCACAGGTGTTATCCCACTTGGGTTATCACTTGGGATAGCACTTTCTGTGTTCTAGTCACAAACAGTGACAAACATGGTAGTCTCGTCTGGTTCTTGAGCATGGTCCACTCCTTCTTCTTCATTGTCACTGAGAGACACCCACAAGCTCTTACCCTTCTTCCTCAGATTATTTGCGCATTCATTGGCATAATGACCCCATCCTGAACAAGTATGACATTAAATGGAGTCAAGGTAATTGGGATTGGAGCTCGACTGATCCGAGGACGCCCTTCGGATTGGATTCGCCTTCTGAGAGGTTGGGAGTGTCCTCCTTGGCATCGAATCATACACCTTGGTTTGTTGTTCCTTTGCTTTTACCTGCACATTCTCTTTGTTGATTTTTCTTAACATAGAGTTATATTTCCTAGCAAGTAAAACAACACTAGTATTTTCATCAATTTCATCAAAAACCTCATCTTCCTCATCTTTTACACAAGATGAAGGAAGAGTTTTTAAAGCAACATTTTTGCCTTTAATAGCATCACTTTGATCAGCGAGATTTAGTTCAAAATTATGCAAAATGCTCATCAAAGTATTAATATCCATGGTTGCAAGATTGTGAGCCTCTTCAATAGATGACACTTTAATATTGAAGCGCTCAGGAAGAGTTCTAATTGATTTTGAAACAAGTTGTTTATTTGTAAAAGGTTCACCCAAAACTTGACATTCATTAGCAATATCAAAAAGTTTTTCAAAATATGAAGAGATATCTTCATTTTCACTCATCCTCAATCTTTCAAATTGACTAGTGAGCCTCCTAAGCTTAGTTTCACGCACACTATCATCCCCTTCACAAAATCTTTGTAAAGTATCCCATGCCTCCTTAGAAGTGGGAGTATTTTGAATGGGTTTAAAAATATGCATATCAACCCACTCATAAATGGCATTAAGTGCCTTTTCATTAAAACCAGCTAGGGCGTTTTCCTCATTTGTCCACTCGGATTCAGGCTTGAGTTGAACGTCACCATCCTCATCCGGCGGCAACAATGGAACAGAATAACCATTCACAATAGATCACCATACCCGGATATCAATTGATTTGATATACGAACGAAGGCGGATCTTCCAATAGGCGTAATTCGAACCATCAAGAACAGGGAGTCTTTTTTTATTAGGATTTGCAGGATCATAAGCCATGACACACTGGACCGAGGTACTTAGTATATCAAGTAACCAGCTCTGGTGCCAATTGAAAAAGCATGGTCAAGGCTTAAGTCAGAAAGGAAGTGATATCAAAAGTGTTGTCACTGCAACGATATCACTTCTGGCAACACTTAACACACACGAACAGAAAACAGTTTCTGAAAAGATTTTGCAGCGGAAAATCAACACAAGAATTATTTTTCTCAAGATATATAAATTATATATCTTGAGGGATGCCTCAAAAGACGAGACATTTACTAAATAATATGAAGTGAAGTACAAGGCCGAGAGTTCCCTAATGCTATTACAATGAAAGCTTTGTGGAATGACTAAGTCTAATACACAGAATCCTAACCTAGCCAAGACACTTATAATACTCGATACAAGAATATAAATGTGTTTGGGAATTTATAAGGAACTAAGGAATGTGTAAGACTTTCTTGTGAGGAGAGTGTGTTCTTAATTCAAGAGATGTGTTTGCCGTGCTTTTATCTTCATACTTTTTATTGATGTTTCGAAATATTTTATTATTGGTTCAAGCATATGTTCTATTTGTTTTGTTTGGTTATAGTTATAGTTATACTCTGAAAACAAAATTTGTGAACACTATCTTAAAATGTACTCCTTTGCCCAAAATAACTGTTTAAATTTATTATTAATAAAAAAAAAATGGAAATTGAATTGAGACGGAGGGGTACTATAGAAAATTGGAAATGCAAGTACCAATGGTCTTTAACATTATAACGGGTGGGGGTGGGGCCTGGGGGAGTGGTTGGTGGGTTGGGGTGTGGTGGTGCTGCACCATCAGAAAGAAAGTTATCATTGTTACAGGTTTATGTTCTTCATGTGCCTTTCTGATGATATTATACTACTTTTGTCCTAAACTAAATGTCTAAAATTGCGCTTACAACACACACACCCACATTATATATTATTCACCATTCCAAGTTAAATATGTGCGATTAATGTGATCAATATTTGTAGATAATCTGATTCTAAACTGGCGAGACACTCATGATCACATCACTGTGATTCCTCTATTTGGTGTTGGTATGCATTTACAAATAGGAATCTCGCATTAGAAATGTGTTGGTCGAATGAATCTGGGACTTGAAATTGCTATTATGGACGTTGGTTTTAAGGTCTGCATTTTGATATCAGTGTTGGTGATGTTAGTGGTCGGTATTAATGGTGTTAGAGCTAACGAAGTCTGAAAAAAATATAAGGGAAGTTAATCAAGTGAGGTGACTAACTTTTGCTATAGTGTCAACGTGCCATTGACACGGGTACGAATACTAGTCTTTTCACATTAGAGCGGCTATTGCTACTAAATAATATGTTGGAAAATTGTACAAGCTATTTTTTAAGTTTCATTATTCAATTACAAAAGTTAATGAACAACAATATATAACGTTTAATAGTATTATTTTTACTATGAGTCTATGACTAATGAAATGCTAAAAATACAAATTAGAAAGTTTTTTTATTTTTTTTTTTGCAAAAATTTTTTATTTTTTTTTTTTGCAAAAAAAATATTTAAAAGAAAAATGTTTACTATAGAAAGTTTATTCATTGTTGAATAAGGTAAGTAATTTGAAGGTAAACAAAATTTATGTCAACTTACAAAAATACTTTGCATTTCCTATAATAAATCAAAGGACAATTGTGTCAACTTACAAAAAATATACTAGTGGATAAGCATATATGATAGTGATAATAGCTCCTCACTTGAAAAAAAAAAAAAAAAAAAAAAATCAATTAAACCTCATTTCATTTGCTCCATAATTAAATTTCTCAGCAAAAACGTCGGAGTCTCACCTGCCTTTGATGACCAAGGGAATCCAAGCTCTATATAAATCCGAATCGTAACTGGACAACTAACAAAATATCCTAACAACGTTCCAAAAATAGCACTTTGGCATTTTACCATTTCCTTTTTTAAGCTGATTTCTACCATTTGACTTTATATAACAGAATAAATCACATCTGTTCTTTGAGTTTGACCGAATTATCGTTTCATGCTGACCTGGGGTTTGTTTACTTCTAAATATAAATTATCTAATATGGTTTGGTAAATGTTAATGTCACAACAACGTCTACGCAATTTTTTAAATATCCATGATTAATTAAGAGAATTAACCCTCCATCAGTAGTGTTGTTAATTTTCAACGTAAGACCATATACAATGGTTGTTGAATGGGTTGTGTGAATGCCCATTCACACAAAAATTTGGTTTAATGCTCACAATGGTTGGTTTAATGGCATTGTGTGAATGTTTTTGTTGAAAACATTCACAAGTGTGAAAACCAAAAAGTCACCAAAGTTGAGCCACTTGGCAACTCTCCATTGGTTGATGAATTATTTTTTTATCCCAATTATTTGAGCTCAATTATTTCACAGAAAAATTGTTTTTTTTTTGTTTTTTACACCAAAATTCCTAAAAAAAAAAAAATTCTCTTTAAATTGACGTAAGTTTCATTGTATTCCGACACAAAAAAAAACCCATTTTTTTTTAAATGGATCTCAATAATAACTATTTCAACACTAATCATAAAAATAAAAAATAAAAAATAAATTTTAAGTGGTGGGTATAGGATGATGAGTGAGAAAATTGTTGAATGGGGGATTAAACAAACCATTGTAGAGTGTTTTGTTGAATGGGTGTTGAATGGATGAGTTGGAAGAGAGAGAAACTGATGTGGAGTGATAAAGTGGGTGTTGAATGGTTTTTTTTGTTTAAACCATTGTGCATGGTCTAAGAAAACGTTAGATTGATTATTTGTTTTTATATTATTTCTCCATGTTAAAATTGTGATAAAAAAATTTATATTTAAAATAGTAATACTCCTTTCTTCTTTGTAAGTGCAGAATGTGGTGATACCACAAATGCTGACCACATTGTCCAAGTGATACCGTCGGACAGTCTGCATATATTTGTATATTTGCTTTATAAATAATTGATGGACTAATGACTAATATTATTGCAAGGTTTATTGTTTATCTTGGTCCATTTTCAGGTATAACCTATGTTAGAATAATGCAAGGAAGGTGAAAGAAGATTTTATGGATAAAAGGGATTTTATCCATAAACATGTGGGGATTTAATTCACAACAAACACATGGGATTTGACCCATTCAAAGGTTGAGTTGTTGATCAAAAAGGTACAAGGCGTTCATAGCATGAAGGTACAAATCGGGTATGCATGGACTTGGGCACCAAGAATTAGTTCCTACATTTTAGGAAATGTGGAAAATAACCTCCCCAAGTTCGGTCACTCCACTCCACCTCTCTACCACGTTTTTTTGCATCCTCTCCAAGCCATTATTGGAGTATTCCCCAAGTCCAAGAAGCACTATCAATAGCAAGAGGAGGTGAAGATGAAAGCACGGCAAACACAACACTTGAAGCAAGAACACACACTCTCCTCACAAGAAAGTCTTACACATTCCTTAGTTCCTTATAAATTCCCAAACACGTTTATATTCTTGTATCGAGTATTATAAGTGTCTTGGCTAGGTTAGGATTCTGTGTATTAGACTTAGTCGTTCCACAAAGCTTTCATTGTAATAGCATTAGGGAACTCTCGGCCTTGTACTTCACTTCATATTATTTAGTAAAGGTCTCGCCTTTTGAGGCATCCCTCAAGATATATAATTTATATATCTTGAGAAAAATAATTCTTGTGTTGATTTTCCGCTGCAAACTCTTTTCAGAAACAGTTTTCTGTTCGTGTGTGTTAAGTGTTGCCAGAAGTGATATCGTTGCAGTGACAACACTTTTGATATCACTTACCCAAGGCCATTGACATTTTCAATTGGCACCAGAGCTGGTTACTTGATATACTAAGTACTTCGGTCCAGTGTGTCATGGCTTATGATCCTGCAAATCCATATCTTGAGAGACTTTCTATTCTTCTTGGCTCGAATCATACTTCTCTTAGGAATAGTGACGAAAGAGAGCTAGAAAACATTAAAGAACGTGATCAATCAGCCATGTTGACCATGGCTTTGGAGCACTCAAAGTCAGATTCAGAAAGTGTTGCCAATGGTGTTACCCAGAGTGCGATAACACCAAGCCCAACACCCAGCAGGTATAATCCTTCTAAATTTTCTGAAGATTTTTGCTTTCATGGTTCAATTAATGTTGATGCAGGAAGTCCAGATGAGGAGGATTTAAGCAAGGATGAGCTCATTGATGGGTTAAAAGATCTCTACAAGGCGTTGTTTAAAGAATGGAAGAAAGAGAACAATATGGTAGCGATCTTAACCAAAGAAAATCATGAGCTAAAAGACTCTTTGACTCGGTTGGCGGTGCAATTCACAAAGTTGGATGTTGAACTTATTAAAGTCAAGTCCAAGTTGAAGTTAGCCGAGACCACCTTCAAAAAGCTCAACACGAGGTTCTCAAAATTTGATGAAATACTCGACTTGAGTAAGTCTCTCAAAGCAGGTATTGGGTTTCAAGACTCTCTTGATAAAATCACTTCTACCTTATTGAATGAAAATTATGAAACATGAAAAAGTAAAAAGTAGTTCATCAAGTGATATTTCTAATCAACCGTGTGTGTGTGAATACTATCACATAACTGGACAAAGTAAATTTGATTGTTTTACTCTCAAAAAGAAAAATTTCAGTCCACATGTGTTATCTCAAGTGTTACCCAACACTCAAGACAACACTGGTGATCTGAAAATCAAAAAGTCTAAAAAGAAATTTAATTTCTAAAATCCAATCATAAATGCAATGTTGTATTTGCTTCTTTGAGGACTAACGTTTCAGGTTCATGGTACTTTGATAGTGGTTGCTCACATCATATGACGGGAACAAAAGTGTTTTTGAAAGACTATGAATCTATCCAAGGAAAAACGGTGAAATATGGAGGTGGAGGAAAGAGCAATATAATAGGGAAAGGGACACTTGACGTTTCCGGATTCCCTGCCTTAAAGAATGTCTTGCACGTTGATGGATTGGTTGCTAATTTAATTAGCATTGTCCAATTGTGCGATGACAACTTGGAGGTAAAATTTAATAAAAATACTTGTGAAGTTTTTGATAACACTAACACTTGTGTAATGTCAGGAACTAGATCAAGTGACAATTTCTATCTTGTTGATAAACAAGTATGCAATTTAGTCAATATGGATGACACAATTTTGTGGCATCAAAAGTTGGGACATGCCCCTTATGGAAACTTGAAGAAAATTTTCCAGTTTGAGGCTGTCAAAGGAGTCCCCAAACTGAATCTGAAGAACAAAATTGTGTGTGGGGACTGCCTTAAGAGTATGGAGACTCGTGTTACCCGCAGTGTTACCCAACACCAGGAGCAACACTTCGGGACAACACATTGTTTTCAGCTTTTGCACATGGACTTGATGGGTCCAATTGAGGTAGAAAGCCTGGGAGGTAAGAGGTATGTTTTTGTTATAGTTGATGATTTCTCTAGGTTTTCTTGGGTATATTTCCTAAGAGAAAAATCTGAAACTTTAGATAAATTTACACTCTTGCATTTCAAAATCAAAACATGTTTTGCTCACCTATTTTCTGTATAAGATCCAATCATGGAAAAGAATTTGCAAATGTTTCCTTTTATACTTTTTGTAAGAAAAAGGGGATACACCATGATTTTTCGATCTCTAAACCACATGGTGTGGCTGAAAAGAAAAATAGGACAATGCTTGATATGGCCCGTGTTATGCTGTTCTCTAAAAGGATTTCAAAAAGATTTTGGGCTGAAGCTTTGAGCACGGCTTGTCACATTTCTAATGGAGTCTTTCTAAGACCCGGTTTAACTATGACACCCTATGAGATTTTGAATAGGAAGAAACCACGTGTTCATTACTTCCATGTGTTTGGGTGTGTATGTTATATATTAAAAGACGGGGATCGCTTAGCTAAATTTTACTCTAAGAATGATAAAGCCATTTTTCTTGGATATTCTCATGACAATCTTGTATATCGAGTCTATAATTTAAGATTGGGAATTATTCAAGAATCTGTAAATATTGTTTTTGATGATCTGTCAAGTGTTGCAGATGAACCAGGTGCTTATCCTCGTTTGGTACTGCTGGAACAACCTCAAAGTGAATTTGACATTTATGTTGGACCAAGTGTTGACATAAGTGTTGGACCAGAAGTCAGTCCAGTTGTAGAAAATGAACATAATGAGGACTCCAATAGAGTTGATGATCCCGTCAGAAGAGATCCCCCTTTGAGGATTCAAAAGAATCATCC
This sequence comes from Campanula takesimana, assembly GCA_026119855.1. Lineage (NCBI taxonomy): Eukaryota > Viridiplantae > Streptophyta > Magnoliopsida > Asterales > Campanulaceae > Campanula > Campanula takesimana. The sequence continues at coordinate 223,438 of JAOWBW010000110.1, forward strand.
TATATCCCAAGTGATAGGGAGGTTAGAGGAAGGGATAAAAACTAGACGTAAGGAACCGGTTAATTATCGAGACATGGTTAGGTATATTAAGGTAAACCATTCATGTTTTCTTTCTAAGCTTGAATCTGAAAATACTTTGAAAGATGAATATTTGATTCAAGTTTTTAACCATAAGAGATTTTCTAACTTGAAGAAGTCTCTTGTTCCATTTCTTGTTTAAACCTCTTGGGTCATCTTTGTTGTTGTACAATATTTTAATTTTTGAAAAAAAAAAAAAAACCGTTTTTTAGTTTTTTCTATTTTCGTGTTTTAAGCCCTCGCGGCAGCATATGCTGACCTTTTTGTTTCGGTAGATTTATACTTGGTCAACATGTTTGTCAAATTCCCTTTGTACTCAAAAGTGACAAAGTCACTAATTTTGGTGATAAAATAAATTTTAAAGGCAAAAAGCACTTATAATATTTCCTTAGTAACTCGGGGCACGGCGCTCGCTACGACGATGCACTCTTGCCAAAAGGAGATATTTTCTAGTGACTTAGTACTGAGTATTGGGAACATGGAGTTCGCTAATACATTGTATCCCACTTGAAAGGTACAATCACTAAAGTATTTTTTACACTTTATAAGGACTCGGAGCACGGAGCTCGCTACTACGATGCTTCCTTGTAGATAAAGAATTGTAAATTATGCTTATATTTTAAAGTGCTTAAAGATGAAGAACAAGCTTATATAGTGTGAACTTCAAACATGTAATTAAGGCTTGCTATGCATCAAATGTTTGAATATGAAAAGATTGTTTCTTAGCCTCAATTGCTTATTATAAAGAAGCCTAACAATTTGCCTCAAGTGTTTATTATGAGGATTGTTTTGCCTTAAGGTTTTTAAAGTGAAAATTTTATCAAGGGGATATTTGACTTATATGTTTTCGTAAGTGTTACCATCATTGCCGATAACACATTAGTATGTGCTACATTATTTTTTTTATTCATTTGTTTTTTCGGAAATTAATAGTTAATTTTTGAAAGTCCGAAAGTCCTTTATAATTTGTGGAATTTTTTGATTTTCAAAAAGTCTTTATTAAATTCCTTTTTATTTTATTTTTGGTGAATTTGGTTAAGTAACTTCATCCCTAAAAGTTTGGAATCAAGTTTCAAATCAAACTCAAAAATTAGGGATGTAGTCACCTAGGCCGAATTATCCAACATTATTTTTTTTATTTTTAATTTTTATTTTTTCGTTTTATTTTCAAAAAAAAAAAAAAGGCTTTTTGGGGATAATGGCCGGTTGATTTTCAAAAATGTGGGAGTTGGGTTTGAGTTTACCTTTCTAGCTAGAAAATAGGGAGAGCTAAAAAATAGGGGGAGTTGAGTGTTTGTAGGATTAGAGATAGTTATCTCAATTTAATGTTGAGTATTTAACTTCCATTTGAATACTTTCTAATTAAATCCTAAATAAACCCTCCTCCCTCATCAAAACTCACCGATCTCTCTCTCCCTCGTCATTCCTTCTCAGTCGAATCAAAACCCTAAAAATCCCTCTTCAAAATTTCTTCATTCTCTTCTCAACTTCCATCAATGGCTTCCCCATCCGAAACCACAAATGAGCCCTTGGAAATCTCGCCATTGTTGTCTCCGGACCTCCACTTGTTCCGGTCGCACAGGCTCCTCCTACGTCGGCTCCTTCCCAACCTATAGTGACTACCATCAAGAAAAACAAAAAGAAGAGAAAAGACTCATCTTCTTCACGCCAACCGACTGCCAAGCTCCATCAATGCAGACTTCAAGCCAGATACAGATTTATACAGACTTGTAGAAATTCTTTGCACAGTATTCTTCACAAACAGGGGGAGATAATGCTGCCACAAGTAGGGATGGCAACGGATCGGGTTCGAGTCGGATCAGGACCGATCCGAATCCCAGAAACCCCTAACCGAACCCGATCCGATCCGAACATCCCCAATCCGAGCCCCGATCCGATCCGATCATTGAAAGAAAAAAAAAATGTACCAGATTTGATTTTTCCAGAATCAAAGACAACCAAATCTCAAAGTGATGTAAACTTTAACCCTAAATTGAAATTGAATTGAAGCCCTAAATGTTTGGAGAAAATAGAGTTAAAGCCGAGAATTAGAGTTAAGCCTTTTACCTTGGAAGGGAGTAGGCGGTCGAGATGATGCTGCAGGGACGACGGCGGCGGCACTGGAGATGGCGACGTCGGCGGCACTGGAGATGGAGACGGCGACGGCGGCGGCACTGGAGAGGGCGACGGCGGCGGCACCAGAGATCGGAGATGGCGACGATGCTGAACGAACGGTGAGAAAAGCGGATAGGAGAGAAAGAGAACGACATTTTGTGCGGCGTGTTTTTTGATCTGTAACCCTAATATTAGTATATATAGGTAGGGGTGTAGTGTAAATGTTAAAATTAGGAGGGGTAGTTAGAAAATTTTTATGTATACATGTATTTCGGGTCGGATCGGATCGGATCAGAGGCACTGACCGAATCCGACCCGAAATCCGAACGGATCATAAAATTGCAAATTGAACCCTAAATTTTCGGATCGAAACGCCTTCGGAACGGATCGGGTTCGGTCAAATTGCCATCCCTAGCCACAAGTGTTGTTCTGCATGCTACCACAAGTGCTCTTCTGCATGCTAACACAAGTGCTGATCTAACTGCTAATGCACGTGTGCGGGCTAGTGATACTCAAACAGGTTTGGTAGTTGGTGTGTTTCTATTCTTGATAGCTTTTCAAAACAATTTTTATGTTAATTGTTTTAAAACTATTAGGTTGCACTTAACATTTGTTTTACATTTGTTTTTTGGTTTGTTTATTTGTGTGAAGTGTGTTAAACACTTCATGGTTTTTGGATTTTATAACTTTGGTTTTGTTTTGGGTAATTAGTTTTTAATCATGTTTCGTTTACTTGGTTTAAAACTATTTCAAAATCATTGTTTTTCGGTTGACTTGCCTCTTTGAGGGGGAGTTATTTTTTGAGAAGATTGCATGTATATTCTAGTTTGTGAAGAAATATACAATTAAGGGGGAGATTGTAAGTGCAGAATGTGGTGATACCACACGTGCTGACCACACTATCCAAGTGATACCGTCGGACAGTCTGCATATATTTGTATATTTGCTTCATAAATAATTGCTGGACTAATGACTAATATTATTGCAAGGTTTATTGTTTATGTTGGTCCATTTTCAGGTATAACCTATGCTAGAATAATGCAAGGAAGGTGAAAGAAGATTTTATGGATAAAAGGGATTTTATCCATAAACATGTGGGGATTTAATTCACAAAAAACACATGGGATTTGACCCATTCAAAGGCTGAGTTGTTGATCAAAAAGGTACAAGGCGTTCATAGCATGAAGGTACAAATCGGGTATGCATGGACTTGGGCACCAAGAATTAGTTCCTACATTTTAGGAAATGTGGAAAATAACCTCCCCAAGTTCGGTCACTCCACTCCACCTCTCTACCACGTTTTTTGCATCCTCTCCAAGCCATTATTAGAATAAACTGCATTGTCTTTCCTTATCTATATAGATGGCAGTTCTCTCCTTATTCTTCCTTTCCTCTTTCTAATACCCAAATTCTTTCCATTTCCCCTTCTCTTCCCTACACTTCATTTTCTATCATTCCTTTCCCTTCCTCCCTTTTTGAAACTGATCCTGTGAAGATTCAGTTTGTGCTGGATTATTTTTCTACCCAATCTGCATTTCTTTCATCTCTGCCTTTCCTTGTTGATGCCATTAAGAGGGAGAATGCTGTTGACCCTAGGATTGGGATAATGGAATTCAAGATTGAAACCCTTCTGGAGAATCAGCTCAAGTTAGAACAGAAGGTTGAAACTTTGAATGAGATGACTTCTCTCAAACTTGAAGCGTCCCAAGAAATGAATGAGGCTCTGGAGAAGAAGTTAGACCAACTAGCTGATCTAACAGTTTCATCAACTGACTACTTAGTTCAGTATGCCAACGACCTGAAAAAGCTTTCTGAGAAAATCTTAGAGAAGGTAAATGAACCGACCCATCTACGTCTCAAGTCAGCTGAATATGTGTTTGAACCCGCCAGCATAGTTGAGCCTTCTGATGCTCAAACCGTTGTCCAAGCCGCCGCTAGGGTTCCTGATAGAACTGATTAGAATTCTTTCTATCTTTTGTAATCAGTTTTTGACTTGCATTATTTTCCTTGTAATTTGTAACTTCTAAAACCTTTGAAGGATTATAATGAAAATGAATGCATTGCATCCAATATTCTAAAACTTTGTTTATTCAAACTACTTGTTTGTGGAACAATGCATTTCTAAAAACTCATGCACTATTCATCATGAAAATTTTTCTAAGTGTATGTGTTTTAAACATTCAGTTTAAACATGCATATCTGATTCTCATAATCATATCTCCTTATATGCATCTGAATGAATTTCTTATCTATCTGTTTTTCATTTCCTTTGTCTTTGATAGATTAGAAATCTATGGTATAGCATTGTGTGTGCATTTGACTTGGGACATGCAGTTTCAATACATACTCATTTGAGCATGTTCTTACCAAGTACAATGTTTGCTCTATCATAGTGTGGTAATGGCATCAATCAAATAGGGGGAGATTGTTAGGATTCATTGTTAGTACACCCACCTGATTTGATTGACCCATTCCACGTGTCTTTTTATGGACTTTAGGTTTACTTGTAATGAAGTTTTACTTCAATTTTTAGACAAGTCCATTTCTAGATTTTTAGTAGTTAGGCTGAGTTATGATCGGTTTATCCTTAGCAGTTTAGTGTCCCTCAAGCCGCCGTCTTCAAACCACCAGCATGATGCCTTAAGACCTTCATCAAACCGCAGTTTGTGTCTTTGATGAAACCGCATTTCAAGTTCATTCATGAAACCGCACATGCATCTGGTGGAACCGCCGACCAAGATATTGAAGAAGTTATTGCTGTCATTTACTCCTTGAAGACAAACATTCGCTTTTCAACCGTAAAAGTGAATGACTGGTGACTTGTCTTTAAACTTCAAGTCATGGTTCAGTTATTCTTTGAATGTCGGTTTGTCTCACTTTTTGAAAAGTTACCGTTGTACTTTTCAACAACTAAAAGGACAATGTCAGGTAGTGATCCAACAACTTCCTGCCACAAAGCAAAAGCAAAGGACGACAGTGACAGGTCAACCAATGGGATTGTGACAGCGCATTAAACCTCCATACAATGACTCACCTCTTTGTCCAACGGTCACTAAATGCATTGACTATAAATAGCCTTCATTGTTCAACATTGAAGGTTGCTGAGCTTCAAAGAGAATATCCCAAGTATTATAGTTTGCTTTGAAGATTGAAAATTCAGATACTCATATCTTCATCATCTTCTTAGCAAACCCAGAGTTCTTCATTAAAGCTTCAAGCCTTCAAATCATCACAACTCAGCCTTGCACAGAAAGTAATCATTTGCTCACCATCACTTAGATATTTTGAGCTCTTGATTTCTTTCCACACTACACACCCGAAGTATATTTTCTTATAGATTATATACCTCAAAAACACAGGTTGTTATAATAGCATTGTTAGATTAGATTGTTTATTTAGAGTTTGGATTCATTTGTAATCTTGTAAAAACTCCTCTAAATCAATACAAGTCTAGTAGCTATTAGAAAATCCTAGGCTAACCACCTAGGTAGAGGACGTATTTCTTTCAAGAACGAACCTCTTCAAATTGTGTGTCCTTGATCTTTATTTTCTGTCTTATCATTTACATTTATGTTTATCAGCTTTATTTTCTTTCATGTGAAATGACTTGATAAATGATTTGCATACTTTTGTGATACTTCAGTTGTACCTTGTCAGTTGCATCATTCCTTTTTCAACCACTTATACCGCCCTACTCTTTATAATTCAGTTTGGACAAAACCGCAAAACTCCGCTGTGCATTTTATCTGAGCAGTTCTAGTGCTTTAAACCGCAATAGACCAAACTGATAAGTACTTGGTTGATTTTCAAGGGTATTTCGAAAAAGATTTTAAACCGCTATTCACCCCCCCCCCTCTAGCGGTTTATACCCTTGTTGCCCTTTGGGACCAACAAAACCCCAACTTATATGCACTCCGGACTGAATATTTTCCGTCTTTAGAGAAATGCCATAAGTGAGAGTCACTATATTGCTGGGGTATAAGAGGAGTAGCCAAAATAGAGGAAACATCCTCCTCAAAAAATAAAGCTCTTAACAAAGGGACGTTCCATTGTCGCATACCTGGAGTAAATAGGTCATTGACCATGGAAAAATCTGGAACGTAAGGAGTAGCTGGGTGAAGATAAAAACTAGAATCTTGCCTAAGCCAGGGGTCAGTCCAGATGCTTATACTATCACCCGTACCGATCCTCCAACGTGAACCCAATTTTACTAGATCTTGCGCAGCGCGAATGCTTTTCCAAGCAAAGCTTGGAGACTGCCCTTCCATGGCATTTAAAAAGTCCCCCCTTGGGAAATATTTAGATTTGATAACCCGACACACCAAAGCACTCGAGTCGACGAATAAGCGCCAACCAAACTTCCCCAACATCGCTAAATTGAAAAGTTCAAGGTTGCGAAATCCTAGACCTCCTTCATCCTTTGGAACACACAAACGATCCCATTTAAGCCAAGTAATTCCTCTTCGTTGATCTGTATTATTTCCCCACCAATAAGAATTAATCATCCGTTCTAGCTCCTGGACTAATGAAACGGGAAGTAGGAATGTAGACATACAGTAACCCGGAATAGCCTGAGCCACAGACTTAATAAAAATTGCTTTCCCGGCTTTGGATAGATGTTTCTCGCGCCAACCATGCAGTTTCTTCCACAATCTATCCTTAAGATACCCGAAAATAGCTCGTTTTGACCTTCCTATCAAAGAAGGTAGACCAAGATAACGACCGGTGTTAAGAGGCTGGTAAATACCCACGACGTCAGAAATAGAGGCCCTTAGAAGAGGGGGAACATTACGACTAAAATAAACACTCGACTTTGCATAGTTCACAGCAAGACCAGATAAATGTGCATAAGAATCAAGAATGTTACGTAACTGTGTAGCCTCCTCTATTGTAGCCCGACAAAATAAAAGACTGTCATCCGTGAATAATAGGTGGGATATACTGGGAGATCGACGGCATACCTTAGTCCCATGTAGTGTACCACTAAGATTTGCACGTCGAATCAAGGACGATAATCCTTCTGCACATAATATAAAAAGATACGGGGATAAAGGGTCGCCCTGACGTAAACCTCGTTGTGGAAAAATAGGACCCGCCAAATCCCCGTTAACCAAAATAGAATAATCCACCGACTTAACACATAACATAACCCACCGCACCTAAGTCTCCGAAAAACCCAACTGGCGTAAGATAGACTCCAAATATAACCAGTCAACTCGATCATACGCCTTACTAATATCAATTTTGATAGCAACATCTCCAAAATTTCCTTTCGTTCTACATTTCATAGCATGAATAGCCTCATAAGCAACAACAACATTATCCTGTATAGTACGTCCCGAGATAAAAGCAGATTGTGCTAAATCAATAAGAAAAGGCATTGTTGTTTTCAAACGATTACAAAGAACCTTAGATAGTATTTTATAGACAACACTGCACAAAGAAATAGGTCGGAGATCCCGAAATGACTGGGGGTGATCACACTTTGGAATAAGAACCACATGAGTGCTGGCTATACCTGAAGGGAATTGTAAGTCTTGTAACCATGAGACACAAGCCTGGAATATGTCACTACCAATAGTACCCCAACAACTTTGAAAGAAGGCTGGATTAAACCCATCAGGGCCTGGTGATTTGTCGGGATGCATCTCTTTATGAGTTTTAATATATTTTTTATACTTATTTTCTTTATACATCAAATTTATTTAAAATGATATTATTTATATTTTTCAAATGAATTTAATTATAATGATATATAAATCAATTTTTCTATAAAAGTGAGGGTATAATAGTCAATGTATTGCCAAAAGGGTGGGCAGTGAGAGGAAATCAAACTTCAAGGGGGGCAGTGAGACTTGTCCAAACCTTGAGGGTGGGCAGTGAAATTAACCCGAAATTAAATATACATACTCAATTTGTGCTAACCTTTTTGCTGTGACAGCCTAATAATATACTCCCTCTATCCTATCCTAGAAATATAGTCTGATTTTGACTTTTTATGGTCAACAAAAAGAACTTTGACCAACAATTGGATATGATCTAATCATTCTAGTGAAATTCTAAAATTTATAATTGATAAATCATTAAGTGATTTATCAATAACAATTTTTTTAATTTCATTGTGATAATTAAATTGACACCAATGTTTGGTGAAAATTTATTTTTATTGATCATAAACAGTCAAAACAGGACTATCTTTCTGGGACAGAGGAGTATGTCTTGTAACTCCATCATTATCAATGATTTTAAGTGCAACTTCTTTCTTCTCTTATCTCTGGAAGTATAAAAAAGGAAAAACAAAGCCTTTTGCAAGACTGACCGTTTTGTGACAATTAATTTTTCTTTGCTTTATCTTTGTTGACAGATAGAGGGCATTTGAGTCTATTGAGAGATATTTTCATCAAATATTTGAAAATATAGAATGATCAAAATTTATCAATAAATACTTTTAATAAAAATTAAAATGTAACAAAATTTTATTATTTAATTTTAGGCAGAAAAAGTACCAGTAAGACTACTTTACACATATAATTAAAGACAGATTATAATTTAGTTGGCTGAATTTCACACCATGTTTTAATCGACTATTTCGCCCACTTTGTATTCGTTACAATATGATTACTTGATTCTTAAAACGGATGCAGTGTGATATAAAAATAGATGAAATGTTAATTTTTAATGAAATTGGAAGGAAATTTTAGGAGTTTTTTTTTAAAAAAAATTGCAACATGCACCCTCCGGCTCAATTTATTCTCGTTTTCACCCCATGATCATAATGGACTAAATATTTAACGAGCTTTGTTACACGTATGTTTTTACTAAGCTTTGTTTACTATTATATCTTATTTGAAATGAGTTATTTATTTTTATTTAAAAATCAAGAAATAATACTAAAACAGGTAGATTAAGTACCGAAAGCGACAATATGGGATGGTGACGGTGGTGGCGTGGCCTGGTGGAGGTGATGGCTTGGGATGGATGGAGGGGAAGGGGGTGAGAGGGATGTTGGAACATTTATCCCACATCGGGAATTAACCAGCCAAGCATTGACTATATAAAGATCCTAGACCACTCATCCCATTGCCAATTGGTTTTGGGATGAAACTCAGACTTTATCAGGGTGGGTGGAGGAGAGAGAATGAAATAATATTCCTAAATAGATAATTGATTGAAATTTAAATCTAAACAATAATTAACATGTTATATTATCATTAATTATTTAGATTTTTGAAATAAGTAAATATATGATGAAAATTAAGGTAATTGAATTGTAATTTAGCTTAAAATTAACTCTACTTATATTTATACTTAAATATCATTGTTTGGCTATTTGCTTAAATATATATATATATATATATATATATATATATATATATATATATATATATATATATATAAATCATTGTTTGGCTAAGAAAACCAAAACTCAATACTAACACACAAGGACAATTTAGTAACATCATGTCTATTTTTTATTGTCTATTTATTTTTGCCTTTTTAAACACTCCTCAAACTTTCCAAAACCCTTCAATATCTTCACCAAAACCTTTCCCCTCTCCCTTCCCTTAAAAAAAAAAAAACTAAAAAAAAAAAAAAAAAAACCCATTAATGGCTTCCTTTCAAAACCATCACATTTTCCCTCTCCTCTTCCTCATCTCCCTCCCTCTTTCTCTCTCCTCCTCAATCCATGACCTCCTAAGAAGCAAAGGCCTCCCCGCCGGACTTTTTCCGAAGGACATAAAATCCTTCACCCTCTACGAAACAGGGCTTCTGGAGGTCAATTTAGAAGGCCCCTGTTTAGCCAAATTCGACACCATGGCCTTTTACGACAGCGTTATCAGAGCTAATTTGACGTACGGCGGTCTCACCGGCGTTCAGGGAATGTCTCAGGAAGAGCTTTTTTTATGGCTGCCGGTGAAAGATATCATTGTTGATGATCCTGAATCTGGACTTATTTTGTTTGATATTGGACTCGCTCACAAACAGCTTTCTTTCTCTCTCTTTGATGATCCGCCGGATTGCAAACCCCAAGGTATATTTATTTACTATTACTATTATTGCTCAAAATTCATTCATAATAACAAAAAAAAAAAATTGACTAACTTTTCGGAACAGAATTGAGTATTTCCTACTTAAATGATTTGTACTTTGCCAAATTGACTAAGCAATCGGTGGGTAGACAAAATTGTGTGTCCTTCAAAAAAAAAATGAAAAATATTGATTCTGAGTTTCAATAAAAGAAAAATGTACACTTATTGGAACAAAAGAAAAAAAAAACTGAAAAGTACCCAGAAGAATATTTCAGTGATAAATTCAAACATCATAATTCGAGGTATATTGGACAAAAACTTGTATGAGACGGTCTCACACGTGAGACGGATCTTGATGAGAGAGTAAATGGTTTGCCCCCTTATGGGCGGGGATATGTAAACCCATTTCTTTTCTCAACAAGATCCGTCTCACCGTGTGAGACTGTCTCACTTCCTCGGTATATTGTAGGGTTTAATAATCTCTCTCTTTGTCTGATGAGACATCATTAAAAAAAAAAAAAAAATGTACGGCTTTTCAATAATAGATTAGAAAAATGAAGGAATGTGAGCCTTTTTATTTTAAAATAAGCCTGTAATTGATAAAATTATTAAAAATTCAATTTTTTTTTCTTCTTCGTTCTTTTTTCCTTTCATTTTTCTGTCAAAATTAAAAAAAATGTAAACGTTGTTATTTTTTTTTCAAAATAAAAGGGAGGGAGAGCGAGAGACTAATTTTTTTTATTTGGAATTAAAATACAAGATTTACTTATTTACTTTCGGGATTGGGAAGATTTTTTTTAATTATCTTGTATACAGTCATCTGATTACTCCTACCTTTTCGATAAGTTTGCTCCATATTAAACTAAATTTACTCCGTCAAAGATAATTGATGATGTACATATGTTTTTTTTATTTTTATAATGTAGGTTTAATGATGATATATATATATATATAAATATTTTGAATGGCTTTAATTTTTTATTGGTATAATGATGTGATATGATAATGTACAGATGTTTTGATGAGGAAAGGGAGGAAGGATATAGGATTCGTCGCTCAAAGATAGCTCATGTGATGCGATGGCAGCAATTTAATTTATGTATTTTTGTCTTTTAGATTTTAAACTCTCTCTGTCCCATTTATATTGGTCACGTTTATTTTATTTTTTATCAACACAAATAAACTTTGACCAATTATTAAACTCATTCAAACCATTTTATTGAAATTCTAAAAATTGTTAATGATAAATTATTTAGTGATTTATCAATAACATTTTCTAAAATTTTACTAGGATGATTAAATTGACTTTAATGTTTGGTTAAAGTTCAATTGCATTGACTGAAAATGTTAAACGTAGCTAATATAAATGGGACCGAGGGAGTATTTTTTTTTTATGTGTTTATATGCTCTTTAGCTTTTGGTTTTAAAAGTAGCCACTAGTTATTAGTAGGGATCTTGGTAGGTTGTATAAATTTTGAGGGATTTTCTCTTATGTATAATCAAAATCATGATTCGTGATTTAGAAGTGATTATTGTTGAAACCTCATAATTATTTAAAATTTATCAAAATTAATTTTTGTTCAAAAATTGAGTAAAATTTTAAAAATATTCATTTTGAGGAAGAGAAAATACGTATATGTTTTCAAGCTGTACTTTTTACATAAGTAACAAAAGCAGGTTTTTTAATTTAGCCAAGGCAACTTTGTTTTTGTTTTATGTAACAACAAAATAACAAAACTAAATTTCATTATAATTTAAAATCAGCTAATGTGAATTGTCATATGTTAAATCTTTCAAAAATTTATTTTCAGTACAAACAAACATCATGAATATAAATATACACCCTCCGCCCCCATCAAGAACACATAATCTTATAATTTTGAATTAATTTTATTATTATAATGAAAATTAAAAAAATATTATAAATAATATTTATAATAGTGTAGTAATAACAAATTTTATAATACTATTAAAATAATTAATTCAAACTAAATACATTGCTCAAATTCCTTCGTTCCAACGTGAAAAAAAAATATGCACATTTACATTTAATTGATGAGAGCCGAGTGGGGTAAATTTATTGGTTAGAAAAATTTGAGTCATCTTTCTAAGAACCGAGTAAGATTATTAGATATCTTATGCTAAAAATACGATTAAAATAACCAAATATTTGCTTGAAGAAGTTATTATGTTACTCTTCTTGTCACTAAATGAATATATTTTTTTAAAAAAGTAAATGTTTGAAAATAAATGATTTTTTTGTAAAAAATAATAATTTATCTTTATGTTTTTTTATCATATTTTTTCCACTAGTCTCTTTTTATTTGTAAAACTAAATATTTGAAAAGGAAATCTAAAAATATACTACTACCTCTGTCCCAGAAAGATAGTCTTTTTTTGACATTTGATAGTCAACAAAAATGAACTTTGACCAACCATCGATGACGATTTAATTATTCTAGTGAAATTCTAAAATTTGTAATTGATAAATCATTAAGTGATTTATCAATAATTTGTTTTTATAATTTCATTGTGATCATAAAATAGACGTTAATATTTGGTCACAGATTATTTTTGATGACCATAAAATATCAAAATAAGACTATCTTTTTGAGATAGAGGGAGTATAAATTATTGTCACTGAATAGTATATAAAAGTTATTTTTTTGAAATAAAATTCAGATGTTTATTAGGGACCGAAGAGTAAAAGATAACGGTTGATTTTCTTTCGTCTATCTAGTTTGATTAAAGGTCAACAATCTAAAACATGAAACTGAACAATTTTGGGAATCTGCAGTATGTTAATCAAGTTAGTCTTTGACTATACATTTGTGGGAACATTGACTGTTAGGCTCCGTTTGTTTCGCGGAAAATAACTTCCGGAAAACGATTTTTTGGAAAATGTTTTCCGGAAAACGATTTCTTGGAAAATGTTTTCCGGAAAATGTAATTTCCACTGTTTGGTGAATTTTAAGAAAATTCTTTCCGGAAAAAATTTTTAGATACATTAATTTTGATCACCTAGAGTATATATTAAAAAGAAATAATCAATAAATTAGTCATTATCTCCAATTTCAATTATAAAGTAAAATGGAAATGTAGTTTTGTAATTATAATGGACTAAAGTTAATAATTTAACATATTGCAAAATATTCATAAAAATAAAATATTTTTAGACATTTTTTAATTAACTGGGTATATTTAAAAAATAATTTTCGTAAAACAAAAATTGGAGTTAAAACAACAATTGAAGTGTTAGCATTTTCCGGAAAACGTTTTCCTTAGGTGGAGGTAATGAAAACGTTTTCCTTAGGAATGGAGGAAAACCACTTCCTTGGAAAACATTTTCCCCATTTTCCGGTTCCGGAAGTTGTTTTCCGCCAAACAAACGGAGCCTAATAGAGTCCAAGCCATGGGCATATTATATACCACCTTGATCGGTTTGGATTGGATTCATAATTTTATACATGTACTCTCTCGGTTTTAGTTTTAGACTTTTTTTACATTTTTTTTTTGAAATCTTTTTTTACATAAATAAAAAAAATGTAATTAATACATATAAAAAAGAACTTATATACCCCTAAAAGAATCCAACTCCTAAATAATTAAATGCTTAAACAAGAGATAGTTCGTAATTAATGAATGAGGGTATAATTGAAAAACAAGATCAAATATATCTTGAAAATAGTAAAACGTCAAATATTTTAAAACAAAATTTAATTCATAAAACGTCATATATTTTGAAACGATGGAGTAACTGTTAGTCACTCAATCAAATAATAACAGAGCAATGTTAAAATTACAAAAAAAGAATCACAAAATTTTAATTAATGAGTGTCAAATACAATTTTAAGAGCAAAATTTTATGGAACTTGGAATTCATCAATTTTCTTATCTTCTGTGTTATTTATTGATCTGAAAACATAGAAGATATCTGTTTAAAAAAAAAAAAAAAAAAAAAGATATGGTGGTTTATCTACTCAAACTAACCCCGAAATTCATCTACATCACAATCATCCTTATGATCTATCTCATATTCTCATATCTTTCCTTTCCGTGAATGACCCGATGATACGTCAAATCTATATATATATATATATATTAGCTAATAGTATTAGCTAATACTATTAGTTACTATATAGAGTAACTATTATAGTTAACTATTATAGTAACTATTACTATTATTAGTAATAGTTAACTATAATAGTTAACTATTAAAGTTAACTCTTACTATTATTAGTAATAGTTAATTATAATAGTTAACAATAGTTAACTATAGTAGTTACCTTATCTAGTAATTAATAGTATTAGCTAATATTAATAATAAGAAAATAACAATTAATTATTAATAGTAAACTATTATTATATTTTATATATTTTTAATTAGAGTTAATTATTAAATAATTAAAAATTACTATTAATTAATAGTATTAGTTAATCATAATTTTTTATCATATATATATATATATATATATGTTAATTATTGCTATTAATAATAGTATTAGTTAACCATAATTGTTATATAAATTAACTATTATTAATAGTATCAGTTAATAATTATACAATATACAATACTCACTCCGTCTAAGAGTTAGAGTTATACTTTCTATTTTAATATATTCCAGAGAGTCTTTCTCAAATTGACAAATTATAAGAAAAGATGAATAGTGTTTGGACTATATTTTCTTTCTAATGCTTCTATAATTACAAAAAGACCAAACTTACTAACTTATATATTGTCCACTTGCACTATGAATTGTGTTTTGGACATCTATGTTATCAGCCCACCTACTATGAATTGTGTTTTGGAAATCTATGTTATCAGCCCACCTGCAGTGTTTACCCATTTTCTATTATTTTTTTAATAAGTGTGCATAAGCAAAGTAGGACTTTTAATCTAAAAAAAGGGAGTATTAATTAATCATAACAGTTACTAGATATAAAAATTATTACTATTAATATTATTAGTTAATTAATTTATTATTCTACTAACACATTATATGTACACTATAGACTTTTATATTTACTAATTATAATGTGTATATATAATAAAAAATAATTTATTGGACAATAGCTAATATTATTTAGTCAATCATGTATAGAATTAAAAGTTAATTCATAATAATAATAAATCATCTTTAATTTCAAGTTTTAATTATCATAATAAATACAAATTATAAGCAACAAAAGATAAAAAAAATTTAACACAATTGTCCTAAATTTGTATGGAAATGTTTTAATTCATATACAATATACTTATATACCCAAAAATATTATGTTTCTTTATTAAATAAAAATAGCAAAAAACTGACAAATAAGTTTCCCGTGCAAAGCACGGGTTACCTACTAGTATCAATAGATATTTAAAATTTTATAAGTCAAATATCTCCTTAAAGGAATTTAAATGAATGTTATATTTTGAGATACTTTTGACAATTATACTACTTTCATCCCAAAAATATAGTTACATTGGAAAAAAATTCTAATGGTCAGTTTCATTGTCTTTGACCAATTATTTAGAAAAGACATCCAAATAAATTATAAAACTTGTTGTTGATATACTTTTACAAATACTTTCAATAAGATATTTTAAATTTAAATTTTGATTAATATAACTAAACAAGTGTCAAATTTAGGGGTGTGCACGGTTCGGCTCTGCTCGGTTTTAGAATAAAACCGATACCGAATCGTAACCAATCGGTTTCTATAGCTAAAGAACCGCTAGACTTCGGTTTATTTTGGTTTCGCTACATCGGTTTCTCGGTTCGGCTTCGGTTTTGATTCGGTTTTCTACACAAATTTGTTGAATCTTAATAGTTTTTTTTATGATAACAAAACAAAAGGTTTTGAAAATGATCACTTACAAACAAATGGTAGATTAAGAGGAGCTATAGAAAATGAATGAATAAAATGGATATTTGCTTATCAATGGCAAGGTATCTGCATATGCTCAGTTCATATAAGACGATGACTATCAACGAATTCTACAATTTGACTTGGAAAAGGTTATAGTAAAATTCAACAAAAAGACCAAGAGAATAGAGACAGAAAGAGTAATAGAAACAATGAGGCGGAAGGGCAAACACAAATATATGTATATGTACTATAATTTAGAACGACCTAGTTAGAGTTTCGGTTCGGTTCAGTTTTACACTCGGTTCCAAAAACTAACAACCGAAACCTTCGGTTTTCTAAAAAAACAGAAACCGTACCACTTAAATCAATCGGTTATTCGGTTTTGTCGGTTCAGTTAATCAGTTTTTGGTGCGGTTTCTCAGTTTTTTCGGTTTTAATGCTCACCCCTAGTCAAATTAATAGTCAACGTTCAACCACTCATAAAGTGAGTCAATTATTTTACAACGTAAGGAATACTATTATAAAATTTTAACATTTTTAACAAGATTTTGTGGGAGGGAGGGTATAATATAATATATCATTAACATTTTAAACAAGATTTTGTAACACACTTGTACCCTTTCTACTCAAGTACATGAACCTTCATCAATGATCACCAAGCATGTAGATAACTACTTCAGTTTGATTATTAGTCGAAGGTCTTAAATTCGAGGTAGAATGTAATTACCTCGGAGCTGAGTGAGTAAAAAGATCTTAAATTTGAGGTACTAGAATGTAATTAGCTCGAAGCTGAGTGAGTAGACACATACAAAAAAGTGACCAAACACTAAATGGAGGGAAAACAAATCAAATAAAAAAAAAGGTTTTGACCAACAAGTCCCTCAACAGAATAAAAATGATCAATAAGGACAAACATATTGGAAACCCGCCAATAAATCCTTGAGATTTTCGTTGAACCAAATTGCCCCTCTCCATCCCTCACGCGCGAAGTCAACCGGCGCTAAGCGCATATCCGATGTACGTTTATTCTCTCTCCCACTCTTTCTATCTTCCCATTTCTCTCTCTTTCTTTTTTCTGCCCAAAATTTTAAATGCAATGTCTCAAAATCGAAAAACTGATCTGAAACCACTGCGTTACTCGTGTCGTTAAGACGAATAAAAAAACAAGTACACTCAACACATAATACAAATTTTAGAAATTAAAATTTATTTTCACTTGTAAAATTCTAAAAAATCATTTTAAATTCTCAACTGAATGCACAATTGTGTGATTTAACACTTGTGTTATTTTTTTTATTTTTCACTTGTAAAATCATTTCTCAACTGAATCACACTTGTGTGATTTCACAGTTGTCTCATTTTTTCATTTTTTACTTGTAAAATCGTTTCTCAACTGATTTCACAGTTCTATGAATTTACAGCTGTGTGATTTCACAGTTGTGTCATTTTTTTTTTTCATTTTTCACATGTAAAATCATTTTTCAACTGATATCACAGTTGTATGATCTCACATTTGTGTAGTTGTGTCATTTTTTTTTCACTTGTAAAATAAATTCTCAACTGATTTCACAATTGTGTTATTATGGGAAAACGTCACCGGCTGCTAGCTTATTTGTCAAAAAAAAAAAAAAAAATCGGTTTCGCACCAAGATTCCCCACTTGTCCGACTGTTGCTGAGCCAGTTTTTGGATATTAAATGGACAATTGTGTCATTTTTTCACTTTTCACTTGTAAAATCATTTCTCAATTGATTTTACATTTGTATAATTTATACACCCGTGTGACGTCTTTTAAACAGTCGAGAAATCAATTTATTATAATTGATACTCAATTTGTTCATAACTCTTTATAAAAACTGTAAATTCATCTCTTATTTTTTTCACAATTGATGACTCACTTTTTCGGAGGACGGAGGGAGGGAGGAGTAGTCGCTAGTTCATAACGGAGAGGGGAGGTTTTTGCAGTTATGGTGAATTGAAGTTTGTAGTGGCAGTAAATTCATCGACGGTTTCAAATTGAATAGTGAGGATCGGAGGTATGGGGCGATTTATAGAGCATGTCGATCGCCGGAGACGAAGAAGGGGTTGCCGGAGGGGTCACCGGAGGTCGTAGATGGGAGGGGTCACTGGAAGGGGCGGACCCAAGCATGACTAAAGGTGTGCCGGTGATCCCCTCTAACCAAAGAATGTGTGTAGTTTAGTGGTTAAGTTGTTGAGAATTTGAGCAAGAAGTTGTGGGTTCTAATCTCATGTCATGCATTAATTTTTTCGTATAGAGTTTTATAGTGTATTTGTGCATCACCCCACAAAATACTCTAGGTCCGCCAGTGACTCACTGGATGTCGGGAAGAGAAAAGGAAAAGTGTGCTTGTGTGTCTGTTGTGTGCGTGGAATGGGGGAGGGTTTTGTTTTTGGGTTAAGGGTAGTTTGACCATTTACAATTAATATAAAAAGAGTTTGAGATTTATTGATAAAATTGATTTCAACTCAAAAACCCTAAAATAGAATATGAAAATGTTTATTTTTTCCACAATGACTTATTAGTAAAAATCCCTTAAAAATGGTATGAATGACTTATTGGTAACAATCCCTTGAAAAAAAAACCATTTTCATTTTCACATAAAAAAACAAGGACAATGATACATATAGGGAAAACTCATAGTGAAACACTTTAAACCGTTGGATGAGTTTTTATTAGTGGGGCTCACAAACATTTATTACAATCCAACGGATTACAGTGTTTCACTATGCGTTTTACCTTTGAGTTTTCACTATACATATAATTATCCAAAAAAAAAAAATTCTCTGGCCTTCCATATTTGCCAAAAACTTGTATGAGAAAACCATGACCCATCTCATAGTAGAGACAGGTCATTTTTTGACCCACGACCCACAAGTCGTTTTTTTTTTTTTTTTCGGTTTGTCAAAAGTAATAGCTAATATAACTAAATGTAACAAACGTGTTACTTATATGTAATAGTTTGTATACAAAAAAGTAACATTTTTTTTGTTTTTTTTAATGTTTTCTTCGTTTGGCAAAAGTAATACTTATTACAACTAAAATGTAACGAACGTGTTACTTATATGTAACAGTGTTTATACATAATTGTAACACATATGTATAAAAAAGTAATAATTCAACTATTTACACTTTAGAACTAAAAACACTTGTGTTAGTAATATTGTAAAAATAAGAAAGTAACAATTTTTATAAAAGAATGTTACATTTTACTTGTATAATAACATTGTAAAACAGTTATTTGCTTGTATAATAGTACATCTATATGTTTTCAAATGATAAGTTACGATGGGTTCAATTTATCATGATACATGTAAAAGTATTACATTATCTATAAAAATCTGTTACAATTTCATCTTATAAAGTGTTACATTTACTTGTACAAATAATTACATTCATGCATATAAGTTGTTATTTTTCAAATGTTACTTTCTTTTAAAAAATAAAATCAAAATACTCAAAAATAAAAAATATTCTGAAAAAACACTATTACATTTCAGTATAACGATAATTACATTTAGTAGTTGTTAGTGTTACATGTATTTATAGTTAGTATTACAGTTGAAAGAGGAGTAAAATGAGGTTTTTTTTTTTTTTTTTTGTAAAACTGGTGTTACGTTTACTTATAAACTGTCGCGACCCCGAACCCCGCGGGCCCGAGATCGCGAGCTGGACGTCGACTTAAAACCAAGACTCTAAAATATAGAAGTTAAAAATTTCATTTTGAACTAAAAGATGATAACACAAGGTTTTACAAATCCAAGTTTAAATCAACAAAGTACATCTAACATAAGCTCCACAGCTTATACCCAAAAGAATAAAATATACAATTCTTAATGACGACAATGATGGTAAAACTATCCCCAAAAGGTTATACATTTAAATAATGTAAACCGATCCACAACAACCTGCCCCAAAATCTCAATCCTCTCGACGTCCTCCTCGATCTGCGAATCCTAATCCTTTTCCTCCTGGGGGGGTTAAGGAAAAACAAAGATGGAAATAAACGGGGTGAGATAAAATCTCAGTAAGTTACTAATGCAACTACATGACATGCTAGTATGCAATGAATAATAGCAATTAACATAAGACAGATAGAAGCGGGATAAGTGACATACGTAATCAATCATATAAATAAACATATAACAACAAATGAGAGGCTCCCTATCGCCAACCGTCCCATACCGGTTGGAAATAACGACCAGCTCAACATGCAACACATAAAGCTGAAATAAACACTCATAAGTGGATACGTAGCCAAGGTTTCATCCAACTGGAAGAACCAAATAAAGGTCGCTGCGCAGCTTCAATAATCAACAATCAACATCTTCATAGCAGCATGAAAGCTCGAAGAGAAAACCCCGGTACCGGAATCAAGGACCAAAAGAAGTGTCACAAAGGACGGGAGACATGCCACAAAGTCATGCTCCAAGGAAAGCTAAAATGCACACAAGGGAGCTAGCTCTTCTCACATCCAAGGCCAATCTGGAGGAGGGTAATAAGGGGGCAAAACAATGGTCAACAATCACAATGGACTTGGCTGTGCCATCATAATGTTTCGCATCGCCCAAACACACACAAAATACCAGCTGGAATTTCAAGTAAGGCTAAGTAATAAAATACTAGCACAATAAACAACCATTGATTCCAAAGTAGGGAATCATACCAATTAATCACCAAAAAGATGCAAACGATTTCTCAAGAAGAGTTCAACAACAATAAACACAACGAGTTTCTCATAAAAGAGCACAACAACGATAACGGAGTTTCTCATAAAGAGCACAACAACAATGATTATTAGAACCCGATCATTCCATAAAGAGGAACCATACCAGATACATTCCAAAGATGATACTCAACCATCTCATCATACCTGGGATTCCAAAGTAGGAATCCAGAATGAGTACACCTTAAGATTAATCAAATCGTAAGTACCAAATCGCCAATTCACGCTTTACCTCCGACCCTAACGAACCAATTCTAAACACCCCAAACGAATCCAAAAGGTTACTCTTATTAGAACATGATCACGACCGGACTAAACCCTACACCTTAGTGTTCCAAAACAGCCCTCTAGGTACTATAGGACATCGCCTAAAACCTATACTAAGTCTTACGCGAAATTCAATTCGGTTGGAACAAACACGGACACATCAGAAGATGCCCAAACAACACTTGATCAAATTACATAGCTCTATTGTTCACAAAGGAACCAATTTTAATTACTAAAGTGTTCCACAACATTAACTTAAGTCAACTAGGGTGGTACTTCGAGCCTAGATCGGGCTTGGACCTTAAAACAATTCAATAACAAAGAGGCTCAGAACAGCTGGTATGGGCGGTCGCCCATAGCCAGTCTGGGCGGTCGCCCAAAACCCAACCCCAACCCCAAAACCCACTGACTTCCTGGGCGGTCGCCCAACCCAAAAGTGGGCGGTCGCCTAATCACTTTGCTCAGATTCTCTGGATTAACTGATCCCATGGGCGGTCGCCCAAACCCATCATGGGCGGTCGCCCACGCACCCAGGTCGCCGGAAAACGGCCAAAACCAACTGGGTTTCTCCCAAATTTTCCACCCAACAACATAAATCAAACCCAAATGCTTCTAATAGGTATACTAAGATACCCAAACACCCTATGGACCTAAAACAACTCATAAAACATCATTTAATATACTCAATCCAAGGGATGATTCAACACCAAAACTTCACAAAATGGGATAAAATGCAAATCATCTCAAAATCAACCCAAGAAGCAAGAAATGGTAATCATAGTATCAACTAAGCATGGAATGAACATTTTTAGCAAAATGGGGAAAAGTAACTTACTTGCAAATTCTCAAGGTTGACGGAATTCAAATCTTTTTGACTCTACGCGATCCTAGCGACGATCTAAACAATGTTCATGATTTAAGAAATGAACAATAATGAGAGGAAGATGGAGAAAAAGAAGAGAGAAGGAAGAGAAAAGAAACTTACCTTTTCTAGCTAGAGAGAGAGGAAGAAGATGCTGGGAAATGAGGTGAAGAATGAGGGAGAAGGTGAGGGAGGAGGGGGAAGTAGGGAGGATTATTTCAAATATTACACTCGGGCCCCTCCCCCATCTACTAGCACGCTTATTTGTACTCCCGACTAACTATTAAGACCCAACACTTCCACACTAGCCCAAATAACTCAATACAAAGCTAGGCACAAATATTATAACACATAAATTGCACACATAATTATTTAAATAAATAATAATTTAAATAAATAAATAAGCAAATAATTAAATAAAAATCATTTAATTACTAATAAAATAGAGCCTATATTTCGGGTCGTGACATAAACAATGTTACTTTATAAGTAAACAGTTGTTACATTTAGTTGTACTAAGTATTACTTTTGGCAAACGAAAAAAAAGAGTAAAAAAAAGGCGTTTTTTTTTTTCTGGGGAAATAAAATTGGCCCAATGAGTCGCTGTCACGTGGCATATTTTGAGTGGAGCATGGGTTGGGATCCTACGCTTCGAGAAAAATGTTGTACATGGGTCATGGTTCGACCCGTCTCTTTTATGAGACGGATCTAGGTGTTCTCACGAGATACCACCTCTCCATATTTAGGGACAAGAACTCTTTTTTTCTTCTCCAAGCAAATGCAAGATATTGAAGGTATATTGCCAATCAAATCTCTTGCTTAAGAAAATTTAACGATATTTTATACTCTCTCTTTCCCTAAATGAGTGTCAATTTTCAAGAAATTTTTGTCTCAAAATGAATGTTTTTTTTAGCATAACTTTGTCCCTAAATGTTTTTTTTCAAAAAAAAATTCATCGGTCTCTTTATACGTGCAAAACTAAATATTTGAAAATGAGATTACAAGATTATAATGAATCTTTGGCACCAAAGTGTACAAAAATTTGACATTTTTAGATATCTCTTAAACTGAAATTTGGACACTTATTTAGGGACAGATGTAATTATTTTTTTTTTAAAGCAGAAATTACTTTTGTTCGAGATGATATTATATAGAAATAAACCGTTATATCGCATTTGTATTTAGGGGGAAAAAAAAACACACACACACATACACACAGAAAACTGATAATAACGCATTGTTTTTTTTTTTTAAATCCAAATTCCCTTAGTCACTAAGGCAAGCTTATTAGCCTTACACGTGGCATATATATCCGCCAAATTTCTCTCCCAATCTCTCTCCCTCTATATTACTCTGACCGAAAATACTTCCGGTGCAAATAGCGACTCAATTCGCTGCACTGTTTTTCTTTTAATTTGATCAAACCGTTAATAATAATGGGTGGCGGAGCAGCGATGAGGGCGGCGGCGAAGGTTGCGGGGATCAGCGTCTTCAACGGCGGTCTTCGTGCGGAACATCCGGTCACGGCCGCCGCACGGAAGGCCGCTCGTCCTGTCTCCTCATCCATATCGGCCGAGGACGTAAAGCTAGTGGCTTCCTTACACGATGATAAATCTGATTCATCGGCGGTGGTGCAGCAGACGCCTTATTGGGAGATCGATGATTGGGAATTCGCCGGCGGCGACGATGTGTTTCCTGTTGAGAAGATGCCTAGACTTGTTTTCGGTGGGGCTCCTACTCTCGAGGAAGCTAAAGAAGCCACTTCGGAACTCAAAGACGCTCTTGAGAAGTACACTTTTCTTTTATTTCAATTTCACTATTTCATTTTGTTGATTCACTATTTCATTTTGTTGATTAAAGTTGTCATCTTTTCATAATTGAGTTATAGATTCTATAACTCAATTATGAATGTCCATTCTCTAAAATATTATCCCAAAATAAGTGACTTTTTTTTTTTTTTTTTGGTAAATATAAAGTCACAAAAAATGGCCACAAAATGAGGTGTCAAAATTCTATTTGTGTTTTTTATTAGTGTGCCGGGTCCACACTCGATGAAGCCAATAAAATATCGCCATATCACTTTGTATCTATCATTTTGGGAATTTATTTTTGTGCCCCTAGCATTGCCCATTTTTTTTTGTTAACTCTCACCATTATGTTTTAGTTTTACTCTTGTACTAATAATCTTGTATTAATAATGTGATATGGTGAGATCATTAGGGATATATGTGTATAATGCTACTAAAAATGCCTAAATTGTTTTCTTTAACGATGTCTGTCGAACTCTAGACCTCTTTGAGGCAACCACTGGGCCACTCCTTTGGGGACCGTGCCTAAATTGTTAATTTCCCTAAAACTCAAAATTGGACATTAAATTTGGGACTGTGTGAGTAATTTTGCCCTATAGATGACTACGTTCTCTTAAAAAAGGAATGGGGGAGGGTTCGAAATTCCGGGCTTCAAATTGAAGAAATGCAAGCATTGGTGTTTTGTATTTTATCATTGCTAGATTGGATAGTGATTGTATTAAGAAGTAAGATTATGAATTGACACTGCATAATGGATAAGATTTAGGAGTAGTTTTCGTATTTTTGTTGACCTTGTTATACATTTGCGCTGTTTGTTAGTAGCATTTGAAAACCTAGTGTATATTACTAAAGTACCTCCTATTCTTAAAAAATCCACTTCGAGGTTTCAACTTTTCACTGCTAGTCATGTTTAACTCTTTGTATTGCACAGAAACTACACATTTTTTATTTTTTGTTCTCCGTTGCAATTCCTTGTCTTAGTAGTTGTTTATAACCTGAGCTTATAGAGGACATTATATTATCAATGGTTGGATGTAATTTCATTTTCTCTTGTTTGCACGTTTTTTCAGGACCTACCTCTCGCCGAGTGCTAACAATAATGGGCTCACTGGATCTTATGTATCTAGTGAAGGATCCAGTCCAGAGTCTGAATTTGCTCTTTCAGATTCAGAACATATTGAGACTAAACCTTTGATTGCTAGCGAGACTGCTGTCACCACCTTGGCTCCAAAACATGCTTTACAGGCCTTTAGGTTTCTCAATGAAAGCCCTGCTGCTCAGGTTTGGATCTAACCTCTCATAATATTTTTATAATAGTTAATACTCCATCCGTCCCAAAATGATCTTCCCTCTTTCCATTCATGTTCGTCCCAAAATGATAGTCCTGTTTCTAAAATTGGTGTGCTAAAATAATTGAACTTCCAAACTTAACCTTGTGATTAATCTATCTAGTAATGCATGTTGTTGCGAGGGAGAGTTTAGTGGTAGCAATAATTGGACCTCACTAAGGGTAGTAATGCAAATGAAATTGGTTGTTATTCCCTCCGCCCCAAAATGATATTCACACTTTTTCACCGTTGCTACGAAGGATATTTGAGCAATAATTTTAGGTTGACTCAATTGTACTAATGAAAATTTAAAACTTGTTATTGACACACCATCAACAATACTATCAATCACAAGTTTTAGATTTTTATTAGGATAATTAAATCAACCTCAAATCATTGCTCAATTCCTTTGTAGTAACGTCGAAAAATGTGTGGAAATGAGGCCATCATTATGGGACAGAGAGAGTATGCCTTTTGTTGATCCAGTGTGACAAAACAATAAAAGCTCTAGTTCTTTCCATAAGTTATTTGTTTGCAAGTAATATGAGAGAGAGCTTCCATTAAGAAACATTGCAATCTTGGACAATAGGAAGTTAGGTAACGTGCACTTGCTGATATATGCTCGCTCGTGAAGAAAAATACTTTTGTTGCATTTGGTGTTTCTTTTTCTTTACTTTTTATTTTTACACCGCCTACTTGTTTACCTATTTTTAAATGACAAAAACTTGTATGAGACGGTCTCACACGTGAGACGGATCTCCTTGAGAGATTAAATGGTTTGCTCCCCTATGGGTGGGGCGGGGCAAACCCATTTCCACTCTTGTCAAGATCCGTCTCATGTGTGAGACCGTCTCACACAAGACTTCCTCTTTTTAAATTACCCAATTTTCTTTCTAACAAATTGATCTGAATCCGATTCTTTACCAGACTGTTGTTGCTTCGATTGCTTCTGACCCCAACGTCTGGTATGCTGTACTGCAAAATGAGGCCCTAGTGGAATACATAAACTCCCAGAAGACTAGTAAGTGTTGTTTTCATCTTTGACCCTCTTTCACACTAGCTTCCATCATTGTTGTGATTACATCCAATCTCTGTGTGCCAGATGGCGCTTTCTCTGCCGTAGATGCAACCATGAATGAATCTGTTGATGATTCAGATTCTCCAAAGTATGTTGATGAATCATACGACTCCAATGAACCGGGGTCAGGAAATGTTGTAATGGACTACTTTGAGAACATTAGGGTAAAGGTTGTTGATATGATGAATAGCTTATCCGATACTATTATGAACCTGTTTGGTGGGCCAGTGGGAAGGGAATCCTCAGCTCATACTGATGATGGGAAAACTACTTTTGCGGATAAGGCTATTGGAGCTTCATTTATGGGATTAGCTGTGATGGTTATCATGGTGGTTGCGCTTAAGCGTGGTTAAAGCTCGTCGAGGAAATGTATCTATGAAGAATAATGAATTTGTCGAAGTTGCTTATCTTTCTGTTTTTGCGAATTGTAGTCGAATCACTTACTTAAAATCTACTAGTATCAATTACAGTTGTTGAAATGTACAGATCTTGAAATTCTATTGGAGTGTTTGAATTGACATTAATGCTCCCTCTGTCTATCTTGAAAAGTTTGTTTCATTTTGACTTTTTAGGTCCTACTATTTACACAAATTTTTTTTTTGTGTAAATAACCTTGATAATGGTGTACACCAGCTTTTTGAAAAGTTGGGTTTTGGACCCTATTAAATTGGCAGCAAAAAATGGGCTACTCTACAATTATAATTAGTACTCTTTAGACTCTAACTTTATTACTCAGCTATACTTTTTTTTTCCGAAATGAATTACTCAGCTATACTTTATGTTTTTTTTTGTTTTTTTTAACCGACTTATAAGACAAAACTCGAGTGCGGCCGCTGCATACCGTACGACGGGTCGAACCCGGAAACCCGCTCCATTACCCGCCCGCTCCTGCCTCGCTCCTTTCTCAAATCGCGACACGTAGCGCGCTTTTAAAAAAATAACCTACAATAACTTTAAAATGTAATATTTTGAGATTTTGAAGTCAGAAAAATAAATAAAAAATACCGTTGTATTCGCCTCGACGAGACGAATTAAACAAATAGGTCATGATATAGTTTGATTTTAAAAAAAGAAACATACTTTTTAATTTAAAAAATTGAGTTGCTCGTCTCCTAAGATATAAAAAAGTAATAATTGAAGTGTAACAGAATGCATATATGATTATAATTAATATACAGTTAAATATAACAATTTTATTTAACAAATGTTACTCCCTCCGTTCCATAGTATATGTCCACCCTCCTATTTGCACTGAGATTAATAAATGAAAGAAGTGATGCAAATATTGTGAGTGTAAAAGTAAAGTATGAGAGAGAATGAGTGAGAGTGAATAGTAAGTTGATTGGTGTTGTGAGTATAAAAGTAAGTAGGAGAGAGAATGAATGAAAGGAATAGTAAATATTCTTTGCCATTTTAGGAAGTGGACATATACTCTAGGACGGATGGAATACCTTTTTAAAAAAAAAAAGAGAGAGTATCATGTATATAATCGGTTGCAATTCAAATGTTACTTTTCTCAATAAAAATTGTTACAATTCAGATATAAAGTTACATTTAAGAATATAAACTGTTACCACTGAGAAAAAAAATGTTACATTCATTTATTATAAAATGTAACATTTGTTTAGTTGTCCATTTTATGTTATCTTTAATCTATTTTCAGCAAAATTATTGTACATTTTTTAAAATAAAAAGTGCTACATTTTAATAAAAAAAATGTTACATTCCTTTATAAAAAGTGGTACATTTTTAGTTTATATATATAATCGGTGGCATTTTAATTGTTACTTTCTCAATAAAAAAAATTACATTTTAGATATTAGGTTACATTTAATAATAGAAACTGTTACAATTGAGAAAAAAAAAGGGTTGCATTCATTTATTATAAAATGTAACGTTAATTTAGTTGTCAATCTTATATTATCTTTAATCTATTTCAGCAAAATTGGCGTACATTTTTTAAGGAAAAAAAAGAAGTGTTACATTTTAAAAGAGAAAGTGTTACATTCATTTATAAAAAGTGTTACTTTTGTTGGCGAGTAAAAAATGGCGAGGAACAAAAAAGTTCGGGGGAAAGCAAAAAATAAAAATAAATATCGGCGGCTCGGCTCGAATGGAGCCGTCGCACGCCGTGCGGCGGCCGCACAGGAGAGCGACTCATCTTAGAAACTACCGTGTTTGATTCGGATTTCGAGATGACCCGATGTTTATATCTCTCCCGCGACTCGATTTCCCGGTATCTTACAAGCTGGCGCATACATCCAAATGGACGTTAACACTCCGTACCTGTGCCATAACTGGGAGTCATGGTACCGTATCTCACCAACGACACATTACTTTTCAGTGTCTTTTTATAGCGACCCCAAAACCCGTCCCTATTTATTTTATATTTTTGGGGTTTTTATTTGACTTATATGTGCATTTTATGTGTTGCATCATATTTTATGATTTGCACATCTTACTTTATTATTTGTGTTATTTACTTAGTTAGTAAAAATAATGATTAAAGGAGTTAAATGATTAAGTTGAAACTTTAGGGTCTTTATTGAAATTATAAGTTAAGGGGCTTAAGTGTTAACTTTGAAAGTCCAGTGACTAATTTGTAAAAATAGGGTAAAAACCCTTTATAACTTGTTGCTCCTTCTCTCCCTTCTCTGTGTGATATTTTTCTCAGCAACCTCTCGTACTTTCTTTAGGGTTAAGAAGAAAAAGGTAAGTTCAACCCATTTCGATTTAATTCTTTTTATTTATTTACTCGTTTTAAAAACTAATTATATAAAAATGATCAGGGCGTCGAATAGGTCATTTCTAGCCGAACAAAACTTATTTCAGCGATACTTTTTTCGGAAATAGGTAAGTTACTAATTCCCCTTTAAATGTTAAAATAGTCATATATGCTATATTTGATACTTCTACTTGTTAATTTTGTGATTTGGGTAATATTTGTTATACTTGTAATTTTGGGGCAAATGGAGTATATAGAATTGGTTCTAGCTGGGTGTTGTAATGGTTTGGAAACTCAAATTGTAACCTTGATGAAGTTACTAATGTTGTGCAGTTTATGTGTTATACTTTTGAGACGGAATGAGTAAAAATGAACTAAGGAAATAAATCTGGGATTTGGCCCAAAATGGGAGGGGGCGCGCGCACCCTAGATAAGGAGGCGCACGCACCCCATTGTTACCAATCTAGGCAAAAGTGTATGATCAAGGGAAGCGGGCGCACCCTTTTGGGTGGGGCGCGCGCACCCTTAGTTGGCAAAAAATTGTGAGGTTCTGATGAAAGGAAGCGCGCGCACCCTATTGGGTGGGGCGTGCGCACCCCCCCCTGTTTTCCATGTTTGATAGTTTGTTTAACTTGGGTACAAGAGGACAATTGTTTGTGTAGTCCTTGGGGTTGTTTAGGACCCAAACGTGAATGTGTATGACTTTTATGTCGTTAATGAAAAAGATTGGGTTGTGACTAAATGTCCTTATTATGGACTCTTTATGAGAAATCTTTCGTGTACATCTTGTAATGTATTTGGCTTAGTTCCTTCTTGGATTAAATGCCCCGGGTTTTGTTTAGCAAGTATTCATTACTGTGCTTCTTGTGAAAAGTCCAGCTGGTCTTGTTGTAGAGTCAGCCAATGGAAGAATTATAGTGGTACAGGTAAGTCCACTATAAGGTTTTCCATTGTAGCTTCTGAGTCAGGCGGTGGAAGAATTATAGTGGCACACAAGCCAAGTTCACTATAAGGTGTCCACTGCGCCTTCTTTGTTTCCCCAGTCCAGATTGGTCTTGGATGGGATGAATTGCTTCCTTTGGTGAGCAATTGGGTTATGACTTTGTGTCATATTTCTCTCTCTGGTTACTTTGGTTCTATTGGTTATGGTTTGGTTTTCGGGATCCCGGCTTCAGCTATTTATGCTGCTCAGATGGTTTTCTCTGATAGGTTTCTCAGGCGGTATTCTCAGACAGTTATGTTATTGGGTAAACCTTGGCTTGGTATCCACCGGAGTGTGGGCTATGTGGTAGTTGTGATATATGAGTTGATGTTATCTCTCATGCTATGTGCTATATGCTATATGATTACTTGTTGATATTGTTTCTTTATGATTATCATATCAGCATGTAACGTAGTTGCATTTTAGTAGCTTACTGAGATTTATTCTCACCCTTTATTTGTTTACTGTTTTAGATAAAGGCGAGTCCAGGGGATAGGACACTTGGCACGGGAGGACGTTGGATTGGTAAGAGTTGGGACTTGTTTTGTGAAGGTTACATTATGTAAATGTAAACCCTTTGGGTAGAGTACCCGTACTTCTTATGGTCACACCTATTTTGGTTAATGTTGGTATATGTACATTTGTTTAAAAGTGTGTAAGCCTTCGGGCTAAGTACTTTCGTTGTGAAAGTTGGTTGTAAAGTTTGTTTAAAAGTTAAGTGAAGTCTTTGAACTTCAAGTGTGTTTTTGTTAAACTTTATGAAAGTACATTTCGATTTTTTTTTTTAAAAAGTGTTTTATAACGTCTTCCGCTCGTGACCCGAGCGTGGGGCCAAGTAGGACCACAGGTCTGGGGCGCGACAGTTGGTATCAGAGTTAGGTTGTAGATGGTCTAGAATGACTAAATGACCTAGGAGGGTAGTAGAGTATAGAGTGAGTAACGTTGAGTGTTTTACGCAGGTATTCATTAAAAATGGGTGAAACTGAAGGAGATCAGGCTGGCTCTTCGGGGCAAGGGGATGCAAGAGAAGAGGCTCGAATTATGTTTCAAGGAATGTTCGAAGCAGCAATGAAAACCTTAAATGATCAGAGGCAAGAAAGGGAACAGGTACCACCAAGATATGGCCTAGAACAGTTTCTGAAAATGAAGCCTATGGATTATGATGGAGAGCCTGATGTATCTAAGACTGAAAGGTGGATTGAATCAATGGAAAAGATCTTTGATGCTTTGAGATTTTCTGAGGAAGATCAAGTCAGGTTTGCTACTTATAAGCTGAATGGAGCTGCCGAGCATTGGTGGAAAGCTTTGAAAACTAAATGGGATGAGACTCATGTACCTTACACTTGGGAGAATTTTCTGGGAAAGTTTAAAGAACACTTCATTCCTCGAGTAGATCAAGACAGGAAGGAGATGAAATTTCTTAGCTTGGAGCAAGGTTCTATGTCAATTGCTCAGTATTCAGCTAAATTTTCAGAGTTGTCCAGGTATTGTACTCACCTAGTGGAAACTGAGGAGAGAAAGGCTACGAGGTTTGTGAAAGGTTTGAAAACTGTGATTAGAACTCAGCTAGTATCCCACAAGTTGCAAGATTTTCAAGATGCAGTTGATCGAGCCTACCAGGTGGAGCATGATATTGAGGAACATAAGAAGAAAATGGAATTGTTAGGTGCAGGGAAGCAAGTTAGGCAACAACAACAACGTGGTGATAATAGAGGAAATCAAGGTGGATCTCCACAATTCAAAGGGTCTCTTCAAAGACAGTCAGGTAACAGAAATCAAAGTAACACTTCAGGGAGTCAGAGCAGAGGAGTTTGTAATTATTGTCAGAAAGAAGGGCATTCAGAAGAGAGATGTTGGAAGAAACAGGGCAAATGTTTGAATTGTGGACAGTTGGGTCATTTTCAGAGGGATTGCCCTAAGTTTAAGGTACAGGCATCGGGGAGTGTAGTTGGGTCTTCTCAGGGCCAGAAGAGGGATTCTTCCGGGAAGCCTAAGGTTCAGGGTCGTGTCTTTGCCATTTCTCAACAACAGGCTTCAGATTCCTCTAATGTGATAGGAGGTATTATTTATGTGTCTAGTTTGAGGGCACGTACACTTATAGACCCTGGCTCATCGCATTCTTATGTGTCTGTGCATTTTGCTTCTCGATTGCATTTGTCTTCTGAATCTCTACCTTATGTGTTAGAAGTGTCAACTCCTATAGGGGAGTGTTTGGTGACCAATGAGGTGTTGCATTCTTGTGATGTGCATATACGTGAGCATGTTTTACCTGCTGATTTAGTTATCTTACCATTACAAGATTTTGATATTATCTTGGGTATGGATTGGTTGGGTAAATATCATGCGTCTGTTGATTGTGCTAAAAAAGTGGTCACATTTTCTATCCCTAATGTTCCTAAATTTACTTTTGAAACTGTTCCCTGGGGTAGAGAGATTCGAATTATTTCTTATATGAAGGCTAGAAAGTTGTTGAACCGGGGTTGTGCGGGGTATTTGGCTAGTGTTTTGGACGCTACTAAAAGGGTTCCTGATATTGAGGATGTGCCTATTGTTAAAGAATTCTCAGATGTATTTTCTTCTGAGTATGCTATGCCTCCTGACCGGGAAATCGAGTTCTGTATTGACTTACTTCCAGGTACGGCTCCTATATTTGAGGCACCTTACAGAATGGCCCCAGCTGAACTGAAAGAGTTGAAGGTTCAGTTGCAAGAGTTACTTGATCGAGGATTCATTAGTCTTAGTGTATCCCTGTGGGGAGCTCCAGTATTATTTGTTAAAAAGAAAGATGGGTCCTTGAGACTGTGTATTGATTACAGAAAGCTGAATCAGGTAACTATAAAGAATAAATATCCGCTTCCTCATATTGATGATTTATTTGATCAACTTCAAGGGTCGGTTGTCTTTTTAAAACTTGACTTGAGGAGTGGGTACCACCAGTTGAAAATCCGTTCTGAAGACATTTCTAAAACTGTTTCCTTTGGTGAGCACTTGGGTTATGACTTTGTGTCATATTTCTCAATCTGGTTACTTTGGTTCTATTGGTTATGATTTGGTTTTCGGGATCCCGGCTTCAGCTATTTATGCTGCTCAGATGGTTTTCTCTGATAGGTTTCTCAGGCGGTATTCTCAGACAGTTATGTTATTGGGTAAACCTTGGCTTGGTATCCACCGGAGTGTGGGCTATGTGGTAATTGTGATATATGAGTTGATGTTATCTCTCATGCTATGTGCTATATGCTATATGATTACTTGTTGATATTGTTTCTTTATGATTATCATATCAGCATGTAACGTAGTTGCATTTTAGTAGCTTACTGAGATTTATTCTCACCCTTTATTTGTTTACTGTTTTAGATAAAGGCGAGTCCAGGGGATAAGACACTTGGCACGGGAGGACGTTGGATTGGTAAGAGTTGGGACTTGTTTTGTGAAGGTTACATTATGTAAATGTAAACCCTTTGGGTAGAGTACCCGTACTTTTTATGGTCACACCTATTTTGGTTAATGTTGGTATATGTACATTTGTTTAAAAGTGTGTAAGCCTTCGGGCAAAGTACTTTCGTTGTGAAAGTTGGTTGTAAAGTTTGTTTAAAAGTTAAGTGAAGTCTTTGAACTTCAAGTGTGTTTTTGTTAAACTTTATGAAAGTACATTTCGAAATTTTTTTAAAAAGTGTTTTATAACGTCTTCCGCTCGTGACCCGAGCGTGGGGCCAAGTAGGACCACGGGTCTGGGGCGCGACACCTTTCATGACAAAAACAATAAGATCGCGACACATGGCATAAGCAATGACAAAAGCGGTTAATGCTCAGATCTTATCTGATTGATCTAATTCTCTCTTCACCTATAAATATTCCTTAACGCCCCCAAGGCCCCAAGGGCAAGGTATGTGCTCCAACCCTAATCACACACACAAGGCTTTTACTGGCCTTTTCTTAGGTTTTCCTCAGAGATTTTATTCTCACACCCGAGGGCCTAAGCCGGATTTAAACCCGACTCTGGTCTCAACGGTATTCTTGTTTGTGTTATGATTCAGAACCACGAGACATCAAACCGGAGATCATTCTTCTTGACCCCAAAATCCAGGGCATCATCACAGTGTGAACTTCCTAAAAATAGCAAAGACTCTTTACAATTCCTCCAATTCATTTTCTCTCATATTTTACTTTTACACTCACAACACTAATCAACTTACTATTCCTCCCATTCACTTTCTCTCCTATTTAATTTTTCATACTCACAAACAACTCTTTCCATTATTTATCTTTCTTATGTTTTCTTAATTTGTGTGCCTGTATTTTAAAATGGAGGGAATATTTTATTTATAAATTAAATTTGTGGATTGTCATTTTGAGTAGTTAGTCAACTTCTGATGAAAAAAATAATTCTTTATAAATATTTTAAGTTTCATTTTATTTAAGTATATATATGTTAGTAAAATAATAATTGTATATTTTTGGTGGAGAATGCCAATACCAATAAATAAAAATGGCCTCATATCATCATTACTAGGGAGCCGACATGCATCATCTTTCCTTGGATTTTAGATCTTCACGGAAAAAGAGATTATAAATTGTGCAAATAGAAAAAACATTGTGCAAATAGAAATTTCCATGAATTTTGATATCGTACAGTGAATTTCTGAGAATTGTAAATGATTTAAACAAATTCAAATTTTGATATCATACAGTGAAATTCTGAGAATTGTAATTGATTAATTGCAATTGATATAAATTATCAATAACAATTTGGGCTAATTGCATATTGGTAACCTAAGTTTGTTTCGCTTTTGCAATCCCAACCTTAAAGTTCAATTTTGCAAATTGATCACCTGATTTGTCAATTTGTTGCAATGTGGTGAATAAACTAACTTTTCGTTATTTTTTTGACGGACCTAAACACGTGCCTTGCACATAACCTTTTAAAAAGGCAATCTTGAGTACCGTTTTTGATATGATCAGTAACTTATATAGTATCCTCCAGGAATTGACAAGATTGCTCTTTTAAAAGCTCATGTGCAAGGCATATGTGTTTAAGTCTGTCAAAAAATTAACGAAAAGTTAGTTTAATCACCACATTGCAACAAATCGACAAACTCAGGTGACTGATTTGCAAAATTAAACTTTTAGGTTGGGGATCGCAAAAGTGGGACAAACTCAGGTTACCAATTTGCAATTACTAATTTTATTGTGATCACTAGATTAACAGTCAAAGTTTAACATTTGTTGATAAAAAAACAAAAAAGTGTATTTGGTAAAGTTTACTTTAATTAGAACTTAGAAGCAATGGAACTATATTTTTCCGTGAGGGATTACAAATAATTTACAAAACTGTGTAGTTGTGTCAATTGGAGTACAAGGATCAAGTTAGTATAAAAGTTATCCAGCTAACTGTCTGCTAAATGCTAATTATCTCCTGTTTTTTGGGTTGAATACTTGAATGTGAAGAAGGGGGGACAGACAGATTCAACTGCTGATATTTCTTATGTCTTCCTTCTCCAAGTGCATCTTTCCCTTGTCTCGCTTGTTGTTTGACCGAGATTGATCCGGTTGACCTCGCTGCAATACAACAAACAAATTTCTTCACCTCGGATAGACAGTTGAAAATGAAACTGACCTTCCTCAAGGCGTATGCGAGGTATAAATAGGCTACCTCCCATTCATCTGGTGAAAGTGTGCCTGCATCACCACCACAATAAAGCATTGACTTAGGCTCTGTTTGTTTCGCGTAAAATAACTTCCGGAAAATGTTTTTCCCATTTTCCGGTTACGCACTGGAAAATGAGGAAAATATTTTCCGGAAAATGGTTTTCCCTCTTTTCTAAGTAAAATGACTTACGGATTTTTACTAAGTAAATCATTTTCCGGAAAATGTTAACTCTTTCACTCACACCCAACTATCCATAAAACCCCACCCTACCCTACCCACTACACCTCTAACACCACCCTCTTCATCCATCCTATCCACCACCCCAGCACCCACCCCACCCCACCCCCACCCTACCCCACCACCCCACCCAAAAAAAAAAAAAAAATCTTTTCACTCATATTAAAAAAAAATGAATATCTCCACAACCCCCAACTACCCCAGCACCCACCCTACCCCACCACCCCACCAAACAAAAAAAAAAAAAACTTTTCACTCATATTAAATAAAAAATTGAACATCTCCACCACCCCAACTACCCAGCACCCACCCCACCCAACCCACCCCACCCCCAAAAAAAAAAAAAAACTTCTTTTCACTCACATTAAAAAAAATGAACATCTCCACCACCCCCCACCCCCCACAACCACCCATCCCACCCAACCCAAAATCTCCACCCACATTCAATTTTTTTTCTCATAATAATTCTTTTCCTCATATTAATTTATTATTATTTTCATATGAAACTATTTTCCGAAAAACATTTTCCTTAGATTTACCAAACAACCAAAAACATGTTTATGTCATTTTCCGGAAAACATTTTACGGGAAATTGTTTTACGCGAAACAAACGGAGCCTTAGCCCCGAAATGGAATAGGAAAATGTAAAAATGAGATTTTAAATCTCTTAGACTTACTTTGATCTTGGTTCCCGTCACCCAAGGCACCAAGTCTTCGCATGAGCTTAACAAACTCTGGCTTCTTCATGTGTTCCTCCACAAATGCTTCGCAAACACTAGCTCTAAATCATACTGCATATTTCAAATCAATGTTTATGATTCAGACACGTCTACCTAGGAGTACTTCTATGTTTAGCCGAATTATATCTCCAATTAGATAGAGAGGCTAGTGATATTCATATTTCTGGAAAAGTTGACAACTGTTTTAGTCCTTATAGTGTAGCAAAAATTTATTACTCCATCCGTCCCAAAATGTTCACACTTTTTTTGTTGTTTGTATGTGATTTGAGCAATAATTTTAGGTAAATTTAAATATCATAATAAAAACCTAAAACTAGTTATTGATACACCATTATAAAGACTATCAATTTTAAGATTTTCATTAGGATAACTAAATTAACCTACTATTATTGCTCAGATTTCATTCAAACAAACAACAAAAAAAGTGGGAACATCATTTCAGGACGGATGGAATATCAAAAGATTAAATATGCTGTCAGCCTGTAGACTGGATAACAAAAAATTCACTTTGCCTGAAAATTCTTCATCAAAACGTATCCAGTAGACGCTATTGCCAAACTGCAAGCCTTTCGTTGCATTGTCAACCAAAAACCACTAATGAGTGGCCCCCCATACGAACTCTAAATGCTAATTCTATTGAAACAAAACAACTCTCTGAAGTTAAACATCTTAACAAAATGGCAACTGAGTAATGTAGATGCAAGTAAGTACCGATCACATAAATTAAGCTTATGGACTAAATGCTGGTCAATGTATGTAACTAAATACTCGAACTTGTTTGGTTCAAAACTAAGTTCTCTCAGATTCAAGTCAGTCAATTCAAACGAAAGAAACGGAACAAGATTAAAACCTGCTCTAAGTTTTTTGATGATAACGTTTGAATCTGGCATAGTACCAATGAATATTCCTCCAGGACGAAGTAATGCTGATACATTAGCTAAAGCTCGTCGGG
Source organism: Campanula takesimana (assembly GCA_026119855.1). Classification (NCBI taxonomy): domain Eukaryota; kingdom Viridiplantae; phylum Streptophyta; class Magnoliopsida; order Asterales; family Campanulaceae; genus Campanula; species Campanula takesimana. The sequence goes on from JAOWBW010000110.1 coordinate 260,887, forward strand.
CTCGAGCCTCTGTAGACCATGAGTAATGCATTGCAAACTGCAATAAAACATGAGATTGATATCATGTTCCAAAATAAATACTTCCTCCATCCCAAAATGATCTTCCCACTTTTTTTTTTTTTTTTTGCCGTTACTAAGAATGAACTAAATAGCCAGCTATATTAATGTTTAGTATAAGGCAAAGAGGATGAAAAATATTATTGAAGCATGTAACTCCGTACTAAAGGTATCAAGTCCTATGCAAGACTGTGATTTCAAGTGTTACAGGAGGTCGTTTTCGTGGGATAGGTTGACCAGTATTTTAAGATAGTTTGATTTGATAATGATGATGAAAACAGTCAGGTCCAAGAAAACCCACCTGACAACAGCAAATATCGAAAGGTGCATCATCTGCTAAAGTTTTATTCAGGCGAACCTGAAACCAATAATAATAAATTTTATCAGTACTGTGTAAAGTATAGTAGCAAATTGAGAAAAAGTTAATTCGAAAGACAACGTAGATAAACAATAAGCAGTCTGCAGGTAACTATGCACTAATTACTACTACCTAGCTAGTACCTCCGTCCCAAAATGAATGTCCAAAAAAAATCCATTTTTTTCTCTTGATCAAGAGTAATTTTGAAAAGAAAAAAAAATCGGACATTCATTTTGGGACGGAGTGAGTATGAACTAATTACTATGGAACACAGAAAATTGAGCTTTACAAGACATGAACTTCATAACATTTAAAGAAATAAATGGCCCTTTAAATACACAAGTTTCTGTAGAAGTGGTAACCTCAAAACAATCTCCACACATAAGCCGGGCAGGAAAATCAAACTTTTTACGACGTTGATGATGATCTGCATCACCATTGTAGCGAGTACGACAATCTTCTATCTGCCAATGAATCAATGAAGGATTGCAAGAGGTCAATGTCAATAACCGGAGAAACCCTGGAGGCTAAATATGGAAGAAAAGGATTTTTATTTTTACAGGGGCATTATGCATTTATGCAGCAATCTAAAGCACTCTTTCCTCTACAGATTTAAGGAGATGTCTAATGTACAGCCTTATAAACATATCTAAAGTTCCATATCTTATTACAATAACAACTAACTAAAACACCCACGCTTAAAAACTTAATGCTACTGGCATTGAAGTTTAAAAGATTTACCGAGCCATCCGCTATGTCAATGCCAACATAATATCCAATCCTTGCCTTGTCCCATTTGATTAGATCACCTCCCTAGTACAATTGAAACAGTTAGAAAACTCAAGTAATACACAACAAGCAAGTTTACACCTTCCAGTCAATGTACTACCTTGCCACAAGCAAGATCAAGAACCGATCCCCTTGGCGCGCATAAAGTTGGATTAGTACACTTTTAATCTGTCCAGTAAGAATACGGTGAATAATGTGACTACTTGACTAATTTTTCAATAACAGAATGCACAGGTTCTACTTGAAGCCATAAGTAACTTAAGCATACCCAGTTATTGAGTTTCTTTAGATGGATAATAGGACTAGCTTCTCGCTCTTCAGGGGTTTGATTTGTCCTTGCGCTATAATGGTCTGCCACTTTCCGGGCAAAAAACTTGGTGCTCTCATCCTCCACAAACTGTGAATCACCTGATGAAGAGAAAACCAACATTTCAGTTGGTCGTTAGGTATAGGAAAGAAAAACAGCCTAGTGACCAAGGTGCGGTGGGATTCATAATCTTAATCATTATTTGGGTAAATTGGATCATCAAACCAACCACAAATGAAACATTAGGGCGGCCAAATTCATAGCTTTAGAGCTATCTTAACCACAGGCGGAGCCACCCACCACCCTTTGTGTTAAGGGGGCAGTCCCCCCCCCCCCCTTCATCTTTTGAAATTAACAATTTAGCACTAGTGATTTTAAGAAAAAATGTCTTGTTAGTAGCAAAAATCGTTATTTTATCATTTTTGCCTCCATTTAAATTATATTCCAATGATTTTCTAAAGTCAATATAATTTTGTCCCCTTTACATAAAAATCTTGGCTCCGCCTCTTAGCTTCATCAGAAGTAAAACGCAACTTAAAGCAAGTGAATTCACAAAAGTTCCATGTCCAGCACTTCAAGATATTCCTGTATATTTGCTATGTTACGGACGCAGATATCATGAACAATGAAAAAAACACCTTGTCCGCTGTATCTGAGTTTGGATTGAGCCGGTCCTAGAGAAGCATAAGATGACGAATCTTGATAACCTCTCTTCATGTTGGATTGATACGGTCCTAGAGAAGTCTAAGATGACGAATCTTGATAACCTCTCTTCATGGCCAACAATCACTAATCTCCCCCCACTTAGTTGGAGATGAAGTAAAACCAGTTTCAGTTTTTGTCTAAGAGAAATGTTTTCTTGGTTGCTCTTATGTTTTAGAATAATACACAAAAAGATGGGCAAACAACAAAACACCCCAAATGATATTCAAAACTTGAACTTGGAAACTATTCAGTACAGAGTTGTAATAAAATTTTAGAAGAATGCAGATGTTCCTGAGAAGTGCAGCAGCCCTGGAGATATCAAACAGAAGTCACTGCAGATAAAGACAGCAGGCAGAACCCTACAAAAGGCGGCAGAAATGCAAAAAGTGTGAACAATTTACAGCCCTAAATTGCATAAACCAATCAAGAATTTGCCTAATTCAAACGGCTCGTGATGCAATTTTGCAACAGAAAGACCCCAACTTTGACAAAAACCCAGAAACACAAACGAAATCAATCAAACTTGAATTCAGTAATGAACAATCAAAAGGGTATTGATAAATTAAGAAAAGGACAACAAAAGAGTTTTAATTTACATGGTAAATCATGTAGAACGTCCAATTGAAATCATTCGTGTGATTGTAAAAAAAAAAAACATAGGGGCGAGGAAAATGAGATTAGTGGTTTGATGCAGTATGAGTATAAAGTTGATCAAGCAATGAATTATGGAAACAGAATGTGTTCAGCAACAATGAAGATTAATATTGTAATATATTTAAACTTTTATTTTTTATTATTAGTATCCTTTTTATTAGTATTTTCGGAATTAATATTCCTAGTAGAATTATAGGTGGTTTTAGAATAGATTTTGAGTCAATTTACTAGTTTTTGAGTCCTAATATGTTACCTTATAGGTTAGGCTTTATTTTAGGAGGTTATTTCTTAATTCCCTAGTTTTATAGGCACTATAAAATAGGTCTAAATGTGTAATCCGAAAATTAGACTTTGATTATTGAATATTGAAAAGAGTAAATTTGCCGAAGAGCAATTTATCCAGGGTTCGTAACCCATTGTATCTTGTTTTTCCGTTCGGTCATAATCTCAAGGTTTCATTCGACATCATTTGGTATCAGATTCCTGGCGGGTATCGATATTGATGGCCGAACGAGGGCGTGGTGTTCGTGGCGGAAGAGGTGGTCGCGGAAGGGACCGTGGAGCGGATCCCCATGAGGACGATCATCATCGCAAACGTGACCTACGTGATATTGAGATAGACGAAATGCGAAGGCAGATTCAACAACTCCAGAATTTCCAAGCACGCGTGGAAGGGGCTATTGAGCATCCACCGGGTATGGGTTCGGATTCAGAGGTATCATCTGAGGACATGGAGTTTCAAGAAGGGGTCACTCCCTTCATCCGGGATCAAGAAATTGGGTTCAAGAACAAGGCAAATCCTTCCGAGGATATCGATACAGAGATCGAGAGTCCGAGGGTTGAAGGTAAGGCGCTTCTTGATGAATTTTGCGACCCATTATCTATTGATACTCTTGAAAGGGTTTTTGATGATTTATCATCACCTTTCGTTTTTTCTGCAAATTTTGATAACTTTGTTGATTGGCCAAAACCTCCAGTTTTTGACACATGTGACTGCGAATTTTGTCAAGCGGAGACATCATATTCGGTTGATCCAAATACACCTTGTTTAAAATTCCCTTATGATGAATTGCTGTGGAATTTTGGATTCGTTAAGTGTTTTTCTACGTATGAAGATCCATTTAATTTATTGTTCTCGGGTAAGATTTGTCATGAACCTATCAAGAAATTGTTCCTTGAGGATTATGTTACATATTCTTGGGCTGATTGGATGGGTGTGCTGAAAAGTAACGTTAAATACACAGTTCGTCAACGGTTGAAGACTGAATTTCAAGAGTTAATTTCAGTAGCAACAACCAAAATTCGAGGTCGAATTTTTTCTAAGAAGGAGAGAATGATGCAGTATGAGTATAAAGTTGATCAAGCAATGAATTATGGAAGCAGAATGTGTTCAGCAACAATGAAGATTAATATTGTAATATATTTAAACTTTTATTTTTATTATTAGTATCCTTTTTATTAGTATTTTCGGAATTAATATTCCTAGTAGAATTATACGTGGTTTTAGAATAGATTTTGAGTCAATTTACTAGTTTTTGAGTCCTAATATGTTACCTTATAGGTTAGGCTTTATTTTAGGAGGTTATTTCTTAATTCCCTAGTTTTATAGGCACTATAAAATAGGTCTAAATGTGTAATCCGAAAATTAGACTTTGATTATTGAATATTGAAAAGAGTAAATTTGCCGAAGAGCAATTTATCCAGGGTTCGTAACCCATTGTATCTTGTTTTTCCGTTCAGTCATAATCTCAAGGTTTCATTCGACATCATGGTTGACCTTAGATATGGTCGGTGCGGTGGCAAGGAGACCACGCGAAGGAAATGAGGAAGGAAAGTGAGCAAGGGTGCTATTTCGGGTCACATATTGATGGTCAACTCGACTACCAAGTTTTTGTGACTTTTTTGTGCACATAGTATTGTTCTAAATAAAAGGAAAAAAGGAAGTCACTCATATACTTCTTCCGTCTCATTTAAATTATGACTATTCTTTTGAGCACAATAATTTAAAAAGAAGTACTATATGTATGATAGAAAATAAAAAGAATAAGTGAGATAAATAATAATATTAATTGAATAAATTGTACGGTAAAAAATAAAGAGAAAGAATGAGTATAATGGCGCAAAGTTCATTTTTATTGACTATAAAAAATAAAAATGAGACTATCTTTCTGGGACAGAGGTAATAATATTTAGTTGACAGTTAATTTTTAAAACTAAAGTAAATGTATCTAATATTTTAAATTTTAATTTTTTTTACAATTACATATATTTACTATTATGATTAAATTTTATCATACCTTAAAACTTACAAACACTCTTAAAAAAGACCGCTATACAACCAAAGGTCCTTATTAGTTAGGATTCATAGCTTACCATTTATATCATCCGAAATTCCAATGTACAATATTAATTGCGTGAATAACAAACTTTTCATATTGCTAATATTGCTAAGAACAAATTTAAAACACTTATGAGTTGGTATCATGTGAAACGCATTTTTCATAGTGGTTAAGAAAAAACGTGTTTTTCAAAACCTTATGGCTATCACTTTCAAATGTTCTTCCTATCAATCTAATATCCAGAAGGTTTTATATTATATCCAGAAGACTTTATATTATATCCAGAAATCTTTATATTGATATCCAAGATCCTTCTGGCTAGCACTTTCAAAGGTTCTGGCTATCAATCTCATATCCAAAAGGTTTTATATTGATATCCAGAACCGTTGAGAAGTTCCGATTATTTACAAAAATGACCCTTCTAGTTATTAGGCTCAGTTTCGGATAAACTTTAATTATTTTCACCGCTTTTGAGGCATAGGAAAATAGTTCAAGTTTTAATCTTCAGTTTCGAACAGCTGGTTCCGGAGATCAATAACCAAAGCTTAACTGTATACAAACAGCTTTCAGTTTCGATTCATAGATTCACAAATTTTATTTTTTATTATTTAAATTTTTAAATATATCTATTAACTGAAAATTTATACTCCCTCCGTCCCAGCACAAGTAGGACTAGAGGAATGGGCACAATAATTAAGAGAAAAAATAGTGAATGTGTGGTAGATAATGAAGAGAGAGAATGAGTGGGGTAAAAAGTAGTGTTGGTTGAATAAAATGAGTGGTGGAAAATAAATAGAGAGAATGAGTGGGGTTAAATGGTGGGGTTGGTTGAATATAAATATATAAAAACATTTCTATTTTGGGTAGTCTTAATTGTTATGGGACGACCTAAAAAGGAAATAAGTCCTACTTGTGCTGAGACGGAAGGAGTATATATTAAAAGTCAAGGTAGAGTCTTTAGGTGGTACCATGTGGACATGTTTTGGGTAACCCTTGCTTTTGGTGGTGCCACATCATCCATAGCTTTTTAATTAGGTGACTTTTCATTTTTCTATTATTAGCTAATAGTATTAATTAATTGTAATAGTTACTATATTATATATCTAATACTATTAATAGTATTAGTTTATTATAATAGTTAACTATATAAGATAACTATTACTATTAATAGTATAAGTATAATAGTTACTATAAAGTGTAACTATTACTATTAATAGTATTAGTTAACTATAATAGTTAACTATATAAGATAACTATTACTATTAATAGTATTAGTTAAATATAAAAGTTATTATATAAGATAACTATTACTATTAATAGTATTAGTTAATTGTAATAATTAATTATATAACTGATTATTACTATTAGTAATATTAGTTAAGTGTAATAGTTACTATATAAAGTAACTATTATTAACAATAATATTAACTAGTTAGAATAGTTACAATATATTGTACAGTAACTTTTTTTTTTGAAAACAATTACTATTATTAGTATTAGTTACTATATATAGTAACTATTACTTTAACTTATTCTTTACGATAAAAGTTATTCCATCCGTTTCAAGGTAAGAGTCATATTTTCTATTTTGGTACATCCTAGAGTAAAAGTCTCTTTCCTAAAATGAAAAATAATCTCTACTATTCATCTCACTCATTCTCTCACATACCTTACTTTTATACTCACAACATCAATCAATTTACTATTCCCTCCCACTTATTCTCTCTCTTACTTTACTTTTACACTCACAACACTTAAATCACTTCCACAATTTCTTATTCTCCGTGCATTTAAGAGGTAGGACTCTTACTCTGGGACGGATAGAGTACTACTAAAGTAACTATTATCTTTACTATTTAAGCTCATAATTACTATGATGTTAACTATAATTAAAACATTATTTTCTCAATCGATCAAGAGTAAAATTTGACATAATTATAGGACAAGCGAAGTAAATTTTTAAAAATTTATAAAGTTATTGTTAACCAATACTAGTAACCAATCTCAATATCTATTTTATACAATAGTAACTAAAATTATTTCCACTATTATTAAAAAATCACAAGTAGATTTATATGCATCTTTAAATTTATCTATATTTATTTAAAATATTAAATAATTAAATAATATAATTATAAATATCCATGCACAAAAGAAAACACACGTGCGAAGCACGGGTTTTCTTTTTAGTCTGTCCCAATTCATGGTTCTTAGTTTACTTTATTATTTAAAATAGATCCACTTGTAATTCTCACAACAAAAACTCCATACCCACTTTATCTTTCCTACTTTACTTTTCACACTCACAATATTTACTTTTTCTTAATACCCGTGTACAGTCAAAGTAGGAACCTTATAGTGGGGATGGGGTGAGTACAATGTATTAAATGTTACTCCCTCCGTCCCAGTTTAAGGTTATTACTTTCCTTCTTGGTATGTCTCAGTTTAAGGTTCTTAGTTGCTTTATTCCTTAAATTGCAAAGTATGAATAGTGTTTTGGACAACCTTGTCCTCATAAAATTCATATATTACAAAAAAACCACCACTCACCCATCTACTTTTCACCCACTTGCTTTACAAATGGATAATTAAATCCTTCACACATTACTATTGTTGACTCAAATTCACCTTAGTTTCTTAATAAGCGTGTAAAGTCAAACTAAAAACCTTAAGCCGTGACAAAGGGAGTAATATCTCTATCCTCAAAAATTGTTTTTTTTTTTGTTTGCTACTACCACTAAAATCTATATATATTAAAAGTCGACGCAGAGGTATACGAATTCGCCATGTAGACAGTTTAGGCTAAAGAATGCTTTTGGTGAAGCCATGTCATCACCATTCTTATTGACAAGTGACTCTTGATATTCTTATTATTAGCTAATAATATTAGTTAATAATAATAGTTATTATATAAGTTAACTATTACTATTAATAGTATTAGTAAACTATAATAGTTATTGTATAAGTTAACTATTACTATTAATAGTATTAGTTAACTATAATAGTTGGGTTGGTCTCCTGTAAAACGCGTTTTTCCTAATGGTTAGGAAAAACGTATTTTTCAAAACCTTCAGAAGACTTTATATTGATATCCAAAAAGCTTTACACTGATATCCAGGACCCTTCTGGCTATCACTTTCAAAGGTTCTGGCTATCAATCTCATATCAAGAAGGCTTTATATTGATATTCAGAACCAGAGAACCATTCTGACTATCACTTTAAAAGGTTCTAGCTATCACTTTCAAAGGTTCTGCTATCAATCTCATATCCAGAAGGCTTTATATTGATATCCAGAACCCATCTGGCTATCACTTTCAAAGGTTCTGGCTATCAATCTCATATCCAGAAACCTTTATATTGATATCTAGAACCGTTGAGAAGTTCTGATTATTTACAAAAATGCCACTGCGTTTTTTTAAAAAACACGTTTTTCCTAAACGTTTGAAAAAACGCGTTTTTCCCAAGATTTTGCAATAATAGTTATTGTATAAGTTAACTATTACTATTAATATTATTAGTTAACTATAATAGTTATTGTATAAGTTAACTATTACTATTAATAGTATTAGTTATCTATAATAGTTACTATATAAGTTAACTATTACTATGAATAATATTAGTTAACTATAATAGTTATATAAGTTATTTATTACTATTAATAGTATTAATTAACATTAATAGTTACTATATAAGTTAACTATTACTATTAGTAGTATTAGTTAACCATAATAGTTACTATATAGGTTAAAGTTTATTATTAACAATAATAGTTAATTACAATAGTTACTATATATATTAACTTTTACTATTAACAGTTTAGTTAATTATAATAGTTATTATAAAATTTAATAATTATTTTTTAAAAGAAATTAACTATTACTATTAATAATATTAGTAAATCATAATAGTTACTCTCTTCGTTCCAAATTGAATGTCCTGTTTATACTAAAATGAATGATTTTTTGAAATTTTACATTCAAATAATTTTGTACCTAAGATTTTTTTCATATATCATTATATGCATTCATTTAAGTGCAATGATTACTAAAATATGAGGAGTCTCAATAAAATTTAATATATTAAAAATAATTATGATAAAGTGACTTTAACTTCTCTGGTATAAGAAATGAAAAGTCAAAATTTGAAATGTAAAGTCACAAAACAATTTTTTGATTTGTTACTTAAAACAAATGAAAAGTCTTCAAACAATTTATTTCGTTTAACTAATAAATTAAAAAGTTTTTGTTGATGCAACTCTAATCCTGCAAACAAATAAAAAGTTATAAAAAACATTAATCTTCATTTTAAATCAAAAGTTAGAAAATGATTTACTCTTTAATTTTTCCCCCCGAAATAAAAAGAAAATTACAATGTAATTGATTATTTACATGTCTTCTTTTATAGTTGTATTTTTGAGATACTTATTTTTTATTTTTTTTTTAATCATAATAAAATATACTCCACTTGACCAACTAAATAAACGACAAATTGTAAACAATTTTTCGTGCAGCACCGGGTTTTTCCTAGTTTTGGAGTAATCTCATTATCAAATGACAAAAACTTGTGTGAGAACACTCCAACCCGTCTCATGGGTGAGACGGGTCATTTTTTTGACCCATTACCCGACCCACAACCCTGCTCCAGGACCCATGGGGGGACCCTGCCACGTGGCAGCCCCTCATTGGCCCCAATTTTTTTTTTTTTTTTTTTTTTTTTTTAAATTTTTATATTTTTATTTTTGGTTTTTTTTTCGGTTTGTGAAAAGTAATAGTTACCATCTCTTAAAGTAATAGTTACCATCTCTTAAAGTAATAGTGTTATTCCTATGTTTTCTTCGTTTGCCAAAAGTAATACTTATTATAACTAAAATGTAACAAACGTGTTATTTATATGTAATAGTATTTGTAAATAATTGTAATACATATGTATAAATATCTATTTGTTTTCAAACAATAAGTTACAATGGGGTCAAATTTATCATGATACATGTAAAAGTATTACATTATCTATAGAAATCTGTTACAATTTCGTCAAAAAGTGTTACATTTACTTGTATAAACTTACTATTACATTCATATACATAAGTTATTACTTTTCAAATGGGTAAAAACGAGCTTTTGTTTTTTTAAAACAAGTATTACGTTTACTTATGAACAATGTTACTTTAAGAGATGGTAACTATTATTTTTTGCTAAACCACTGAAAAGCCGAAAAAAATAATATAAAAACTCAAAAAAAACCAAAAAAAAAAAATATATATATATTTTTTTTTTTCGGCCAATGGTGGGTTGCCACGTGACGGGTTCGGCCCATGGGTCATGGGGCGACCCGTCTCATGCATGAGACGGATCCCCTTGTTCTCATGGGAGACCACCTCTTATCAAATACTCCTCCCAATGGTATGCCTTGTTTCAATAGTCAACTGATAGATGAGTACTAGTCGGCCCAAAAAATTGTGAACTTAGAAAATCCGTACCCAATCAGCCCATTAGGGCAAGCCCAAAACAACCTCCTTCTCCCTCTTAAACCCTATTTCACTTTCTTCCTCTCGCCGGCTGCACACAGAGCGACTGCGTGTGTGCGTGAGGGAGAGAGAGAGAAGAATGGGTCGCGTTATCAGAGCACAACGTAAGGGTGCGGGTTCCGTCTTCAGATCCCACACCCACCACCGGAAGGGCCCCGCCAGGTTCCGCAGCCTCGACTTCGGCGAGCGCAATGGATACATTAAGGGCGTCGTCACAGAAATCATCCACGATCCCGGCCGTGGTGCACCGCTCGCCCGAGTTACCTTCCGCCACCCATTCCGTTACAAGCACCAGAAGGAGAATTTCATCGCCGCCGAGGGACTATACACCGGTCAGTTTATCTTTTGCGGTAAAAAGGCTAATCTAATGGTCGGAAATGTCCTCCCTCTCAGATCTATTCCTGAGGGAGCCGTCGTGTGCAACGTCGAGCATCATGTTGGTGATCGTGGTTCCTTTGCTAGGGCTTCTGGTGATTACGTAATTGTTATCAGCCATAACCCTGACAATGGTACATCTAGGTATGTGATTCCTCTTATCATTTACCTTAATTCACTGTCCATTTTATATGTAATATCAGGAATTCCGAAATGTTCGATTATGTCATCTGATTCTTCCCATTTACCGGACCATATTATTTGTCACTTTTGTATTATTTCCCGTGTGTTTAAGAGTCTAATTATTCAAATACTTAAAATTTTGATTAATGTAGTTAGTTACTGCCATGTTATTGAGGCTTGATATTCACCGTCAACCCCTACCCATCAGCTTAAGTTTTTGGATAAGTGGTAAATTTGACATATGTGTTGATCAGCCAATCTACATATTGACAGTAACTGTGTTGTTTAGCTATATTAGACGTTAATCTACACATTTTAACTGTTATTTTTTGTTAATTCCACTTCCCACCCTGAAGTTTGTCATAATTTGAGTGCCCATCTTTCTGTAGTTTTTTGAAAGGGGTTAACTTTACTGATCACCCTTGAGGTTGGCCAATTTTTTTTCTCCAGATGTTAGCTTGATCCTTTGAAAGAAAGTGGAAAATGTGGATGAAATGTGTGGGCAGTGGCGGACCTAGAGCTTCTGCTCAGCGGATGCACTAATAACACTAAAAACGAATTTGAAAAAAAATAACACTAAAAATTTAAGTTATAGTTGTCTTTTACTCTATTACATATTATAACATATCAACTTATATTTATCTATACGTGATCAGCATAGGAAATTTTAAATGATATTTTGCATTAAATTATAATTATCCGGTGTTTTTATAAATATAATATGGAGGACAAAAAAAAAGAAAGGGAATTCAAAAGCTAACTATGATATAGTGTAGGTTTTGAAATTTTAGTAATTTTAAAGGTTTAGTTTTGAAAATAAAATTACTTTTTGAGACAAAAACATATATATTAAATACTATCATTTTATGAGCAAAGTAATACATTCAAAAGAAAATTCATATCAACCAATAGTTATTTTAAGCAAAGTCAAAAAGGAAAATAAACTCTCAACCCAAAAGGCCAAATTGGAGAGGAAACTCAAAAGGTAATAGCATAGCAGTCCTAAAAATGTCATTGCCATGACTTGAACACCAGTAACTCCGGTGGGACTGTTGAACTCTAACTATCTATGCTAGCAATACAACATATTTAGAGGTGCACAATTATGTATATACCGTATAATTCATTTTTTTCTTGTTAAATCCGAAAAGTTGACCAGGTGCACGTGCACCCCCAATTTATATAGGAGGTCCGCCCCTGTGTGTGGGCACTGATATTTAACGAAACTCGTAGTGTTCAGTGGAGCTACTATTTTTTTTAATTAAACTTATGTGTTACTCAAATGGTAGTGATTCATTTTGAAATTCTTTTTCCTTCCATTTCATGTAGGCCAGTTGATGACTATTTGTCAGTCTACTCTAACGCTATACTTAGTTATGAGCTTGGCTAGATTTTGGAAAGCATGGCTACATTTCGCTTAGTTACTACTCCCTCCGTCCCAAAATGATCTTCTCGTTTGGCATTTTTCATTGTCTCAAAAAATTCTTCACATTTCTACAACCTAGGCTTAGAAGTGCCCAAACAAAACATGACTAGTTGATCAAGTGTTCATATCCTTAAAAAGTTTGAATAGTCAATTGTGAAGATCATTTTGGGACGGAGGGAGTAGTTTCGTGATGGGCCCTGAAAACATAGTGTATTATTGTTATTTGTTAGTGACGGTCGATTTTCAAGCGTGTTCTATCATTAGTTTGTATGAATACTGTACAAGTGTTTTTGTTTTTTCTTATGATTAAGAGTTCAAATTGCACGATTCTCATGATGAGTATATCTTGAAGCAAGTGTTCATATTCTTAAAAAGTTTGAATAGTCAATTGTGAAGATCATTTTGGGACGGAGGGAGTATAAGTTGTCTTGTTAGTGTTACCCATTTGAATTATAGGATAGTGCTTTCAGATATAAGATGTTTATCAATTCGATTCAAATTTTTAGTTATTGACTTTGTTATCGTTTCATAGGATCAAGCTACCATCTGGAGCCAAGAAGATTGTTCCAAGTGGGTGTCGTGCCATGATTGGCCAGGTTGCTGGAGGTGGTCGTACCGAGAAGCCTATGTTGAAGGCCGGAAATGCATACCACAAGTACCGTGTGAAACGTAACAGCTGGCCCAAGGTTCGTGGTGTTGCTATGAATCCAGTTGAGCATCCTCATGGTGGTGGTAACCATCAACATATTGGTCACGCCAGTACTGTCCGTCGTGATGCACCCCCTGGTAAAAAGGTTGGTCTTATTGCCGCCAGAAGGACTGGTCGTCTCCGTGGACAAGCTGCTGCTTCTGCTGCCAAGACCGATAAAGCTTAAATTTAGTTATAAACATGTTTTATTCAATTTTTTTTGCTCTGTTTGCTATTTAGTTTTTCATATCTGATTTTGATATTTCAAATGGTACTTTTTGGTGATGTCCATACACTCTGCTCAATTTGGGGATTTAGATGGAAGTTTTTTCCTTTATTGATGAGGATTCAGTGCTTGTCTAATTGTCTATTGTGGTTTTCATCCACAATTTAGTTAGTGAAGTGATGCTTGTTATAATGTTTCTTCAAAGTATGGTGGGTTTGGTTTAACGTCATTTTCCTCCTACATCTGACAAGGGATTCAACCATGGAAGTTTCCTATTCCAGAAAGTCTGAAATGGTAGAAACCCACCTCAACCGGCCCTTAACAGTTCTTCAACATCTTCCCGAAGAAGTCTTGATTCATCGAAGAAGTCTTGATTCATCGAATTTCAACATCTTCCTGAAGAATTCTTGATTCATCGAATGGAAAGACTTTGGAAGAATATATCAAAACAAATGTTACAGTAAACTCTCTGATCCTAATCACAGAAATTACGAGGAAGAATCTCAATTGGAAGTATATCATGCAAATCACCCTCTAGCATTCAAACTGGAATCTCAATTGGAAGTATATCATGCAAATCACCCTCTAGCATTCAAATTGAATGTCTAGCCATCAAAAGTGGACTGGTTTGGGCTACTCAACATAATTTTGGAGACATCAACCTCCTCACCGATTCGAAGCTTGCAGTTGAGTATATCAACGATAATAAGAGAAGCACCCCCCTTTTTGCTACAACCCTTAATAGCTGATATTAAAAGAAAGCATTTCTTTTTGTTCCTCCTTTTGTATTAGTAAAGTAGACCGAATAACGGTCTTAGGGGCACATAAAAATGCCCTTTTTGCTAGGAATTTGTATCACTTTTATTGGGCTGGAGGCCACTTTTCTATATAATTAACTAATTTTCGTGATTAAAAAAAATGGGACGCCTAAAAAGAAATTTGTGCCCATCCGGGACAGAGGGAGGGAGTACTTAGTAATCTTCTGGTTGAAGTGTTTGTATTTTTAATTAAAGAAATAAGGGCAATGCTAAGGGACAGAAGATGTTTACAAAATCATGGATACAAAATGAGGTGTCGATATTTTATTGGTTGCATCGATTGTTGACCCGGCACACTCTGATTAAAAGCACCAATAAAATTTTGACACATCATTTTGTGAGCCAAGTTTTATGAAAATAGTTGTGACTATTTTCTTTATTAAATTGTTGGAGAAAGGAGTAGCAACTAGCAAATAGTAAATGGGCCTTTATTGATCAGTTTTTGATGAGATCAACTTAGGCTTTACACTACATTCCCTCTCTCCTGGCCCAACCCAACATCATTCAGTTCAGATATTCACAAAGGGTAGAAATGTCATTCGAAAATTAATAGAAGCCCATACCATCTTCCCAAATGACTAAAACGAAACTGTAGCAAAACCCTGACGGGAAGGAACAAAGTCGAAGCTTAAACCCCTTCCGATGGCAATGAAAGCGGCGACGACGTCTTTTGCGGCGGTGGCTGCTTCCGCCGCTGGTCCGCGGGTTCTGAGGACTCTCTTCTCAACTTTGTCCCCAAATTTCTCATTCCCTCCGTCACAGCCGGCGAATGAATCGCAGAGGGTTATGGCTGATCCTTCCGATAACCTCTTCGTCTCCGGTACCTTCCTTGTTATCTCTATCAATTCGTTTAATTGAATTCGATCCTCTACCTCTTATGTTTCCGCAGTTTCCATTTTGATTGCATATCTGCTGTTTGCATATTCTTTCCCCCTTTATTTATGGTTGTCGGCGCATCTTGTTCGTCCATGTTCAGTATTGTTGATCGTGGAAAATGTTGGATTATTGAACTTAGAATTAGAAATGCTTTGTTTTTTATGCTTTCAGTATCTTGTCGCGATCGTTGCTAAACTTTCTCTTAAGAATCTAAATGTCTTTATCTAAGGGTGTTGTTATACATACCCGTAAAACTTATGAATACACCCGTATAATGCTTGAAATTTTAGATGGTACAACACTGTAATGCACTGTTACGGGTGTATTCATAAGTTTTACGGGTGTGTATAACAACACCCTTTATCTAATTAGATTAGGTTAGAAGGGATTCTGAATGGTGCTCAGACTTTGAGCAAGCCCATTGGTGCACTTTTTTAAGCTCTTGGACTTGGGCTGAATATCTTTAGCCATCTTCTAAGTTTTAACCACCCTCCCGTTGTTATGTATATTCAGATGTAACTGGTGATCCATATAAATTGAGTCTTGCACCAATTAGTGTAAATCTGCCTCACCATCACCGCTTTACCCACATTGTGTCCCTTCCGGCATCATTTACCAGTAGCAGGACTGGCTACGTTGGTGAATATGAAGGATCCATGCGATATAGTCTCTCTTGTTAGCTGAAAGTAAGCAATGCTGAATGCACCATGTACCAGTAGCAGGACTGGTTGTTGGTATGCCTTGTTTGTTTTTAGGCAGTCCCCTGATTGATGTGGCAGTGTTGGGTGCTTGTCATTCTTGGTGAAGGTATAGATGAGACGACATTGTGGCACTGCTGAGTGCTTTTCATTCTTTGCCAGCTCTTATTTTTTCATTATGTGCTCTTGAATGTTACTGTGTTTGGTTTCTCCATGTGCTGTAAGATTCTAGTGTGTATTGTATTCTTGCATTAGTATGTTTACTATTAATACCCCCCCTCTTGTGCGTGCGGTGATTATCATGTGTAAGTTTTGAAAGATAGTGATGTCCATCCTTTTTATGTAGTCTTTAGTTGTCAATTTCACGACCGCAATGGAGTGCTGTAGAATTAGGAGTTTATATTTCCTTAAGCTAGAATTAGGACTATACAGCTTTATCATTAGACAGAGAGAATACTGACAGTAGAGTCCAGTACTACATGAATACACGTTCTACGGCCCCTTTTATGTTGGATGTTTTGTGTTTCAGTGTCGTATTTTTTACTGTGCTTTGTGATTCCTGAGATTTGGTCGTCATTTGTGCTTTTGTGCTTGCGGTTCCTGAGTTATCTCTCTTTTCTTGCTGCTAAATTTAGGGCTTAGCAAACGTACCACTGACGAAGGACTCAGAGATGCCTTTGCAAAATTCGGTGAAGTTGTCCAAGGTTTGCTGTTTTCAAAATAAAACCTAATTTTACTTAAAATACCTCTGTTAAAGCCCGTCTAACATAGATATATTGCTTTTTACAGCAAGAGTAGTCAAAGATCGTAACTCTGGATACTCAAAAGGGTTCGGTTTTGTAAAATACTCTTCTATAGAAGGGGCTGCTGCCGGCATAGCAGGGATGGATGGGAAGGTAATTGTTGAATTCATTTTAGTGATGCTAGTGACTGTGGAATAAGTTACTCCCTCCGTCCTGGAAAGTTTGTCCCATCTGACTTTTCATGGTCTGAAACACTTTAACTTTGACCATACATCTGTGTCAATGTAATGATCACAATGAAATTCTAAAAATTGTTATTGATAAATCACTTAATTATGTATCAATTACAATTTTTAGAATTTCACTAGAATGATTAGAACGTCATCAATGTTAGGTCAAAGTTCATTTATGTTGACCATAAAAAGTCAAAATGAAATGAGACAAACTTTCCGGGACAGAGGGAGTATTATATTGTTTTAATTCTGCCTATACTATAGTCTTTTTTATGCCTGAATTTCGTTTTGAATCGTACTCCCTTTGTCCCGGAATGCTGTCCCCTCTTTTTTGGTGTTACTATGAATGAAAATTAAGCAATGATTTTAAGTTAATTGAATTATTTTATTGAAAATCTAACACCTTTTATTGATAGTATTTATGATGGTGTATCAGTAACAAGTTTTAGATTTTTATTAGGATAATAAAATTAACTTGGAATTATTGCTCAAAGTTCATTCGGAGTAACACCAAAAAAAGAGGGAACATCATTCCGGGACAGAGGGAGTATTATTTTGAGTAGTTAATTTTAAAATGGTGGAGTAAGATTTTTGGTAAGAGTGGATATTTATTTGCACAAGGTACTTATGCTGGGCCTGATGACCTCCTCTTTGTTGTTTATGTGAAGTTTTTGGATGGCTGGGTTATATTTGCCGAGTATGCAAGGCCAAGAGAATATCAGCCACAACGTCAAGATTCTCAACCAAATCAAGGCTATGGTCAGTCGTATGGGCAATCATATGGTCGCCAATGAGACTGCTCAATAAGAAGCTTTTCTTTGATAAGATATTGCTGCTCTGATCCAGTCAGGGAGGAATATCGTACTGATCATTGGTATGATTAATGATTATGCAGCATTATTGTTAATCTCGTATTCATTATGAACTTTCCTCTTCTTCTTTTACGGAACCCTTGTCTGAGCATGTTTGAAATGATAATACATATGTTACATTTGTATTACTCCTACAGGTTTGCTGTTGATATTATTTACTCTGTACGTTGCATTGATATGCATTGTTTTTCTTGAACACATGCCAAAGCTTGAACTAACTTAAATGGTATTGCTTGTTAGTATCATCTTGGATGCAGTGTTTAAGTATTCGTTTCTTCATCATATATGTAGTATTTTTATTTTTATTTTGTATTATGATCTTTGGTGTAATTTGAAGCTTATCCTCCCCCCCCCCCCCCCCCCAAAAAAAAAAAAAAAAAAAAACAATTTATGCTCTTAAGACTGACTCATTTTCTAAAAAAGGCCGGCTCATCATTTTAAGCTATGTGTTGTGGTAACTTGGTTGGTCTGTTTTTGGAAGAATGTTATGTGGTTGAAGAATTAGAGTCAACTTCTTTTTTTGTTTTTGTTTTTTTGAAAGCCATTAAAATGAGCTTCTATAAATCCTAACTTGAGTAACCATAGTTTCAATTGCTTGGTCTCTGGATTACATCATGTGGAGCCTTAGAATATAAGTGGTGGCATACTTTTAATAACATAGCAGTTTGCATTTACAGGAAAATTGCTAATCCTCCATAGGATGATGACTTGACTGCTTTACACACCAAGTCATTGTTCATATCTTTAACTTCTTTTCTAAAAGAATATATTTATATAATATATAAATTTCAATATGCCTTTTTTATATTTCAAAGTTGGTGCGTATGTCTTTGTCAACAAAGTTTGACCTGGGTTTTGCAAATACTTTAGTGGGTATAGGTGGAGTAAGACTTGGTTAGGTGAAGGCGTGGACCTGTTAACATGTTTCCAGCATGTGGTCAGAATTAAATGGATGGTGAGATGAGATGAGGGTCTATAGATGATCTTGATGGCGGTGCAGTGAATGCTCAGAAACAAGTTATTTGCTAGTAATATCTCTAATGCCGGAACATAGTAGCAAAGCATATTGCATGCGGCTGAAGTAATTGAAGGAATCTTTGATTGCATTGCTGAAAGATGCAAAACCCCAATACGTGGGATACTTCAAGCCATAATATTTACTTGCTCTGTCCCAAAATGAATGATCATTCTTACGAATATTTTCTATCCAAAATGAATTTTTGCAAAAATTTTTTGTCTCTAAATGTTATTTTACAAATTTTTTTTCTCTCTATTCATTACATACTAGCAAAATTAGAAGTTTAGAAAGTAGATAGCAGTCCCCAAAGGAGTGGCCCAATGGTAAAAGCCAAGCCTCACATTGTGAGGTCTAGAGTTTGATCCCTCTCTTTGCCTCCTGGGTTGGAGGATGTCAAAAAAGAAAAAAAGAAAAAAAAAAGAAGAAAGAAAGTAGATAGCATAGATTTCGTACACCTTTGTGGCTAAAATTTACAGAATGTTGATTATTATTTTTAAATTTCTTTTAAATGAAAAAAAGTTGCTCAATTTGGGATAGAGGGATTAATAAACTTTGCATTAGAATCCTTGTTGTTTGGAAGAGAAGTAGGTGGGAGAGGGTACGAAAGGGGTCCTAGTTTAGTTGATTGGTGCATACATCATATTCAATACTGCGAGTCTGTGACCCTTTTAGTTGATTGGTTTAGTGGTATGAGCTTTTGTGATCAACTTTACATGGTTTGCTGTTGGAACCTCGAAATAAGCATTTCCTTCCCCGTGTTTCCATTATTAATTTAATTTAATTGATTTTCCTTTTTGTTGGTTCAATATTTCTCATAGTCTTCACTTAGGGAGATGCCCGGAAATGTTGGTTTAAGGTCCTTAAGTGGATTCTGGGAATTTTGTTTTGTTTGGGGTTTACTTCCTGTTTCTCTTTGCATTTAAATGGTGGAGATCTCTATAAGTGATATTCCTAGTATGAGAAAGAGATTGTAATATAAAGAAAGAAAGACAAACACGAGCAGACTGAGGCATAAAGATAGAAATTGGGAAATTGAAGGTCATTTTCTTGGCAGCTTTTATTATGTTATATTATGCAAGTGCTTGACGACTAGATTGTTCACATGGTAAAAGCAAAAGCATCTCTCCCAAATTTCATTGGTAATAAAATGAATTTTCAAGTTTGTTATCAACATTCATTTTGGGACGGAGGGAGTATTGTTAGCTGTAAACAACTCCTGTATGAAAAATTATCGCCCTAAATAATTTAAGAGTTGGTTTTGGGGGAAACTAGTTCCTCCATAAGTTATAAGAAGTCCACTTTTTAACCCTTAAACCTTAAACCCTAACCCTAAACTTTAAACCCTAAACATTAACCCCTATAAAAACAAGACTTTTTATAACCTATGGAGAAACTAGTTTCCCCCAAAATTTTCTCATAATTTAATGGAGTTTGGGCGGTTGGTGAATGAAAATCTTGATTTTACTTGTTTTTCATGTTTCTTTCGTATTTGTGTGACAATTATCATCTCCAGATTTTCGTTACTTTCTAAAAAAAAAAAAAAAAGGAGTATAGATATAGTGACACCTTTATTGATATATAGTGGGAGAATCTAACTCGGCTTCTTTAAATCCCAACTTGAGTAACCTTAGTTTCAATCACTTGGGAGTCTGAATTACATCAGGTAGCCTTTGAATTTGAGAGCTGGCATTCTTTTTGTTTTTGTTTTTATTTTTTTGGGTACAAAGAGCTGGCATTTTTTCACGTACATGTCGGTATGTAGGGATGGCAACGGGGCGGGTTTCTCCAAAACCGAACCCGACCCTAACCTCAAACAGAGTGACCCGAACCCGACCCGAAGTCAATGAAACCCGACCCGACCCGACCCGAGTGGCATAAAATCTAATTTTCCCATCCCATATTTGATTTTGCCTAATTTATGTTTAAGCTTAATTTGAATGAGTTATACAAATTAGTCTTAACTCATCAAAACTCACTCACAAACAACTATAAAAATAAATTTAACAACACTTAATTTGACTTAGAAGGTCCTATATGAAAATAAAAATATATCACTTATACACTCGGGTCGGGTCGGGTCGGGGCGGGGCGGGTCAGATTGTAATACCGAACCCGACCCGAACCCGTGCGGGTTTTAAAAACTGTGATCCTAACCCTACTTTTTCGGGGCGATCGCCCTCGGGTTCGGATCGGGTTCGGGCGAATTGCCATCCCTATCGGTATGCATTTACTGGGAAATCTTTAATCTTCCCCATGGTGATGAGTTGACCCCTTGACCCACCAAGTCATTCTTCCTATGTTTAACTTCCTAACTAAAAGAATATGTTTGTGTATGTATGTATGTATGTATGTATGTATGTATGTATATACTCATTCGTAGTAACGAAAAAAAAAATAAAAAATTGGAAACATCAATTTGGGAACGGAAGGGGTGTTTTTTAAGATTGAAGGAAACTGCAGGATAATTGGATTGCGGAAAGATGCAAAAACCTCAACGCGTAGGATATTTTAAGCATGTACTGATATTTAATATTTTGCATTTGCATCTAGGAATGCTTGTAGTTTGGATGTGAATTAGGTGGGAGATGGTACAAAGGGGGTCCTATTTTAGTTAATAGATGCATTATACTCTCATATTCAATTCTGTGAATGGCCCCTTGGTTTAGTGCTCTCTCTTAGCATGAGCTTCTTTGACTAACTTCACATGGTTTGCTATGGAACATCTAATTAAGAATTTCCTTATCATATGCTGCAAATATTCATATATTTTCATTGAATTTTTTGAAACCACTTTTTATTTTTCTTGGTTCAGTTTTTTTTTTTTTCTTTTTTGAAACCACTTTTTTTTTGTTGTTGGTTCAGTTCTTTGCATTTATATTGTGGGGGATCTGTATAAGTGATATGAGAAAGAGATTGTAATGTAAAGAAAGACTGAACACGAGTAGACCGAGGCATAAAGACAGAAAGTGGGACGATGAAGGTCATTTTCATGTGGGTTTTTGTTATGTTACTCACTCCGTCTCAAAATGAATGTAAGAGCATTTTTTTTTTCTTTCTGGACGGTCATTTTGGAACGGATATAGTAGTACTATGGAAGTGGTTGAGGACTAGATTGTTCACATGGTAAAAGAAAAAGCATCCCTCCCAAATCAAAACTAGATATGATTATATCTGTAAACAACTCCTATTTGAGAAACATTATGGCCCTAAAGGGAGATTGGTCAGTTGGTGAACGAAAATTTTGATTTTTCTTGTTTTCATGTTTTTTCTTTTTTGTATGTGTGACAATTATCTTCTCCAGATTTTCTTTACTTTATAAAATAATAAAAAAAGAGTAAAGATATGGGGACACCTTTATTAATGGAGTTGGGTATTAGGTCGTATCTATCAGTCATCGCCCCCACAGGATCGATAATGCCCAAAGTAACGCTTCATACACAGGGCATCCTAACAGATAAGTCAACAACATTTGTTTTAATTAAATTTTTTAAAGGCAATTTCTGAAATTATATTGGTGACAAATTTTGATAGTCTATTTGACTTTTTGATGTAAATTTTGATAAAATATTAATGTAAACTTTAATAAAATATTAATACAATCTTTTCTCAACTTGCTATTGATAAGTCACTTGATAATTTATCATTAACAAGTTTTTGAATTTCACTGAGATTGTTAAATTGTTGTTAATATTTGATTAAAAAAATAATTTTTATTAACTATTAAATGTTAAATGAGACTGTCTTTCTGTAACGAGATAAAAGAGTAATGAACAAACAAACAAAACAAAAGATTTGAAGGTGTTGGATGACAATTAATATAGAAAACCTCGCTTTCAATCATCTTTAAAAAAATGTATCCACTCACTCTCTCTCACACACACTAAACCTTGTTTACATTTTCTAATCCACTCACTCTCTCACACACACACTAAACAATTTTTGTTTGTGCATTTTTAAGCCTAGGTTGTAGAAATGTGAAGAATTATTTTTTGGGGCAATGAAAAATGCTAAATGAGAAGATCAATTTGGGGCGGAGGGAGTATAATAATGGACAACTTTATTAGTGTTCTCTCTACTAGTTAAGATTTGGTAATTAGTCCCAGCATTTAACATTGCATGTGGTGTTCAAAAATTGCACTTTTTGCGAGTTGCTGGTCCCTGCCATCCCGTTAAATGTGAAAAATGATTAGACAAATCTTCAAAAGGGTTAAAATGTAAAAGCTAAAACTATAAGGTTAAATTTTTATTAGGCACTTCTTTGTGAATTAAGTCAAGTTAGTAAGGGTCAATATAAGGAAGTAAGTCAGACTAATTTTGTCGCATTCTCAAAATTATTGACCAATTTTATTTTTTGCCCTTGAGACTTTTTTTTTTTTTTTTTTTTTTTAAGTTATAAAAATTCCAAGCACACGGGAATAGAATGAACTTATCAATAATAATGAGCAGAAATGTGAAAAGGAGAAGCTGGCACATAAATCAGAAGACCAACCGGAGTAGGCGCCCTGGGGAGAGGAGTCGCTTAATCGGGAGAGAGATAACATCATACTCTCTTCGTTTCATATCAATTGAGACTTATTTCTTATTTTATCTGTTGCTCGTAACTTGAGACTGCCTAAAATGGTAAAGAATCTTTAGGGTTAATTTCATTGCCCACCCTTGAGGTTTAGGTAAGTCTCGGTGCCCCCCTCGAGGTTTGAATTCGTCTCACTGGCCACCCTTTTGGCAATAAATTGACTATTTTACCCTCACTTTTATATAAAGATAGTCTTTATACATCATTAAATAAATCAAATTACTAATTGAATTATAAATTCAAATAAAATTTTATTTTTTTAGCAATTTAAAAATAAATATTATATTTAAGCTCAATGTACATTAAGTATATAAATTAATAAATTATTAATTACCGATCAACTATTCCTCGCATATTATCTTTTGTAAAGTAACTCCTAAACAATTATTATTATAATTCTATAATTAATCATATAACCAACTCAATAAAGTATAAACTCAAATAACATTTTTTCAGCAATTTAATCAATAGTTTAAAGGAAAATTAATTTTAATATTTATCATGATGAATTAATAATAATACTATGCTTTAAATTTTAATATCTTATAGTCTGTATTTCACTAAATAATAACAATCATTTTTAAATTTTTTATTTCAAATAATTTTTTATTTTCTTTACAAACTATGTGGTTATTTGAATTTATACTTTATTGAGTTAGCTTTATGGTTATCAAATATTAAAAATAATAATTAATATTTATTTCGTAGCATAGGGAGTATCAAATTTTAATCTTTTAAAGCATAAAATTGTTATTTGAATTTATATTTTTCTATGTTGTTTATATAGTTATTTTTTCAAAAACTATAATTATTTTGTGGAGTAAACTTAAAAACATTTATATTTGAGAAAGAGTTGATTGATAAGTATTTATTTGTTAATTTATTTACTTATATATAGAGGCTAAGTGAGCATAACAAATTTTTTTTTCACATTATATTAGATTTTGTAGTAACTTAATTTATTCAATGAATTTATTTAATGATAAATAAAAGCACTAATTAAATTAAAGTGGGGGTAAAATAGTCAAATTATTGTCAAAAGGGTGGTTAGTGAGACAAATTCAAACCTCAAGGGGGGCTCTGAGACTTACCCAAACCTCAGGGGTAGGTAGTGAAATTAACCCAGAATCTTTACTATTCTTCCCGCTCATTCTCTCTCCTACTTTACTTTTACACTCACAACACCAATCAACTTACTATTCCTCCCACTCATTCTCTCTCCTATTTAATCTTTCATACTCACAAACACCTCCTCCCACTACTTCTCTTTCTTACTTTCCCTTAATTTGTGTGCCAAAATTTTTGGTCTCAAGTGTTGGAAAAATAGTGTGGTTTTGAAGGAAATTATGCGGAATTTCCATAAGGGTAATTTTGTCCAATAACAAAATTAATTATGGGTTAGTGTTCTACTCCATGAGAAAAAGAAATCAAGTATTTATTTGTCCAAAATGGTTATTGGATGAATAAGATATGAATGCTCAAAGTAAGTGGGTTGATAAGGGAAAATGTGGTTATCCCACATTGGAAGGAAAATGAACTTGTTGCTAGCATATATACTTGAACACAAGAGTAGTGTTCAAGATTATGTAGCATACAGGCTCTCTCTCGCGCGCAGGGGGGGTGCAAATCAAGTTCCAATTTGGCTTGCGAGTTGCGTACTCGTGCCTGGGCGCGTCCTGCAGACACGAATGTAGCACCGAATTTGCCTTCCTAGACAAGCCCACCTTTTGTTTAAATTTTTGATTTTGTGAATCAAAAATTGATGAGCAGTTTTGATTTCGTAACTGCCAAGGATCAAATGCAGTCTTAATTTCGACATTAAGGACATCAATAAAAACTGATTAAATCCAAATTAATTTCGGATTAATGACCAAGAATCAGTTTTGATCTTTGCCTTTCCTCAGCTATAAAATGGAGTATTCACAAACAGTTTAAACACACTGAAACAAAATCCTCCTCCATTTTTCTCTTTGTTGCATATTGCTTCCGATTTTCTTTTGGCCTCATTGCATATTCTGAAAAGGTGATTCTGTCCAAGCACTGTTCAACTCGTCGGGAAACTTCTGTGCAAAGTGCCCCCGGTCCGCACGTTCTATCCTGGGAGACTAGCGTTCCAGAAAACTCAAGCACAAGTGGTGAGGGGACGAATAAGTCTTAAGGAGACAGTGACTAGCATTGGGCTCGTGCAAACAGCAACAAAATTTCTTTTGTATTTCCAGTTTATATTTATAATTTATTCTGTAATAGTTCTTTTCTGTTGTAAACCGCTAACATTCTTAAGACTTATTTTCCCAACAGAGGGAACCGATTACAGATTTCATAAGAACTGGTTATACTTAAGGTACTAACTGGTTGTTGTGTTTCTGATGACGACTGATACCAACATTGCTGGAAACACTGCCGGAAAGGAAACCCAAACTGGAAAAGAACCCGAAACTGTGACCCAAACTGGAAGTGGAAGTGGCTCGGCTAATTTGACTAATCCCACAACAGTTCACATTACGACTCCTCATGATGAAAGACCCGAGAAGTTTGTTGGCAATGATTTCAAGCGTTGGAAACAAAAGATGCTTTTCTATCTCACTACCTTGAATTTGGCTAAATATCTGAAAGAGGATATGCCAAAGGTTAGTGAGAATGAAACTGATGTTACCACTTTGGCTGCGGTTGAAGCATGGAAACACGGGGATTATTTGTGCAAAAACCATGTCCTGAATTCGCTTTCAGATTCTTTGTATAATGTGTTCAATGACAAGAAATCTGCTAAGGAATTGTGGGGGTCTTTGGACCACAAGTATAAAATTGAAGATGCGGGAATAAAGAAATTTATTGTTGCCCGTTTTCTTGATTTTAAGATGGTGGACAGCAAGAGTGTGAAGTCTCAGCTTGATGAGTTTCAAACTATTTTGCACGAAATTCAAGCCGAGGGTATGGTCATAAGTGAAAGCTTTCAAGTGGCTACTATCATTGAAAAATTGCCTCCTTCTTGGAATGATTTCAAGAACTACCTTAAGCATAAGCGAAAGGAAATGGATGTTGAGGGGATCATTCTGCGATTGAGTATTGAAGAAGGCAATAGAAATGCCGAGAAAAAGTTTGTCTCCGGTGTTGCTAAGGCTAACGCTGTGGAGCATGGTCAAAGCTCCAAAGGAAAAGGCCATGGCAAGGGGAAAGGGAAGGTTGTGTCCAAACCGTCCAACTTGGGACCTAAGGGTGGTGTTTCCAAGAAGAAGTTCCTTGGAACTTGTTACAATTGTGGTGGTGAAGGCCACAAGTCTTATGCTTGCAAGGCGCCCAAAAAGGCTCGTGAAGCAAATTTGGTTGAAGGCATTGCTAAGGACGTATCCGAGATGCACCTCGCGGCTGTGATTTCCAAGGTGAATTTGGTGGGTTCAAACCCAAATCAGTGGTGGATTGACACCGGTGCTACTAGACATGTGTGCTCCAACAAAGACATGTTTAGTACTCTTGTTGCTAAGGAAAATGGCGAGAAGCTATTTATGGGGAATTCGGTCACTTCCGAAATCAAATGTGAAGGGAAGGTGGTTTTGAAGATGACATCCGGGAAGGATCTAACTCTCAACAATGTGCTTTATGTGCCCGATATCCGAAAGAATTTGGTGTCCGGATCGCTTTTAATTAAGCATGGTTTTCGTATTGTGTTTGAATCCAATGTAGTTACTTTGTCTAAGAGTGGAATGTTTGTAGGAAAAGGCTATGTCAATGATGGCTTGTTCAAGCTAAGTGTAATGGTGGTTAAGCCAAAAGCTAATGAAATGAATATATCTTCCGTTTGCTTGCTTGAGTCATCTAATTTATGGCATGCTAGACTTGGACATGTTAATTTTGATTCTATAAGTCGTTTAGCAAATTTAAATTTTATTCCAAAATTTAAAGTTGATTGTAAACAAAAGTGTGAAACTTGTGTAGAAGCAAAATTAACAAGAAGGTCATTCCATTCAATTGAAAGACATAGTGAACCACTTAAATTGGTTCATACGGATTTATGTGATTTTAAATCAACACAATCACGTGGAGGCAATAAGTACTTTATGACTTTTGTAGATGATGGCACAAAATTTTGTTATGTGTATCTTCTCAAAAGTAAAGATGAAGCTATAGAGAAGTTTACTCTCTATAAAATGAAGTTGAGAATCAATTAAACCGGAAAATTAAGGTGCTAAGAAGTGATAGGGGAGGTGAATATGAATTTCCATTTGAAGCAATTTGTGCACAAAATGGAATTAAACATACAACCTCCACACCTTATACACCCCAACAAAACGGTGTTGCCGAAAGGAAAAATCGGACATTAAAAGAAATGATGAATGCCATGTTAATAAGTTCGGGATTACCGGATAACATGTGGGGAGAAGCCGTGTTGTCGGCTAACCCGTGTTAAATAGGATACCCCGAAAGAAACAAGACAAAACCCCTTATGAACTATGGCATGGAAGAGTGCCAAGTTACAAACACTTGCGAGTGTGGGGGTGTCTTGCAAAGGTAGCCGTACCTCCACCTAAAAAGGTGAAAATTGGGCCGAAAACTATTGATTGCATATTTATAGGGTATGCACATAATAGTAGTGGTTATAGATTTCTTGTGTATGATTCAAAAATTGAAGATATACACAATGAAGTGGATGCCAATGTTTTAACCACACAAAGATTGTTCGTGGATTTTGAGATTGTTGGTGGACGTTTTCTCGTCAGCCCGGATTCTGCATATGAAGTGCTCAACGCAATATCTTATCTGAATGGGAATTTTGTGAATGCCATATTGAGGCAGTGTCCAAGTTGTACTTGGAGAAGAATCCGAAAGTCTCAAGATTTATATTTGAAATGTCATTGTAGTAGGTTAAGAGTTGGAACTGCTATTAAAATTTGTGGTGAGTCTCCTGCCTTTGTGGAGTGTCATCTCTTTTTTAATTGTGAATGAAATGAAATTTATCGTTTGCTAAAAAAAAGTTTAATTATTTTAGTTTTTGCTATTCAGATGTATTGTTTTGAGAAAAAAATGTATACACGTAGAACCATAGAACCGGACCAATGACATCGGTTTTGGAATGTATTGGTCTGGTTTTGGTTTTAAATTTTAACAGAACCGCAAAATTGGTTCGGTCCTGGTTTCATGAAATTTTGATAAAAACCGGTCCGGACCGTGAAATATGACATGTATCTTAACATTAAAAAATTATATTTATAGTAATAACATTTACATCTTATAATAATATTAAAGGTAAAATGCAATTTAGTAACCTGATTTTTATACAGTTCCAATACCCTAGCTAGTTTTGCTTTGTGCCAATCCGATTCTTAAGTTTGTCATTTTATTGTAATTAGGTGTAAAAACTCATGAATCATTAATTTTTGACAAAATCAAATCCATGTGTCATGCACGTGATTTTTTCCAGGGATACTTTCGGCAGATCAAACCCCTCTTGAAATTATAAGGGTTAAAAGTGTACGATCTGCCACTAGTACCTCTATTTTTTGTTTCAAAAATTGAAAGTGTTAATTTGAAACATTTTACCCATTGTTAAAAAAATCCCCAAAAATTTCGGTAGATCAAACCCATTTTCCACATTCATTCTCCGCCTCCCAGTCTCCCCGTATTTACCCCCATAATGCATTCGCCCCCTCCTTCTCCGGTCAACACCTCCAAAAATCCAACCACTGCCACCTTCCCAGATCCCGTCGCCATCGACCCCACAGCCGCCGTCGACACCGAAATCCCTCACCGTCTTTGAAAGCCGCAACTTCTTCTCTCTCTCTTGTCTCCACTTTTTCCCCTCCACTACTGACTCACGGCCCTTTCTTCTTCACCCATAATCCAACCTCACCTACGAGATTCCCTCCTTTATTGTTCGTATTTGATGTTAGAGATCCAAAATTGTGTATTTATTTTTTTAGATTTTGATATAGGATTTCAAAAGGTTATTTAAGAGATTTTTCCGTCGGATCTGGGTTGTTGAAATTTGTTTGAATCCGTTTTTTTATTTTTATTTTTCCGAGAGGTGTTTTGAAATTTTTAAATCTTGTTTTAGAATTTCGTTAGATAATTGCTGTAAAATTGGTGGTGAGGTGATGTTGCGGTTGTTGGGTGGTGTTGGTGTATCAATTTGGTATGAAGAATGCAAGGAATGGTCAATTGGACGATCAGCTGACGGAAAGATAACAATGATCAAAAGAGACAAGCTTAAGGGGGCAAACGAAAAAAAAACACCATTCGGGATCAAACGAAAAAAGGTCAATAGGTTTGGGGAAAAGCTAATTAACTCGCTTTTATTTGTGTACAATCCACGCGAAATTACTAAAGTTATCTCTTTAAAGGTCATGTCCATGATACGTGAATCAAATAATTAACGATTTGTTAGTTTTTACACCTAATTGCAACAAAATGACAAACTTAAGAATCAGATTGACACGTATTAAAACATAGTTAAGGTATTGCAACTGCGTGCAAAACTCAAGTTACTAAATTACAATTTTCCTTAATATTAGTTTCTTTTTTTATTTTAAAATTTAAGATTAAATATGTGGCCTTAAGAAAGACCATTCTAACAATAAAATATGATTCCTTTCAAAAAAAAAAATGATTCGATTGCCTAATACATCAAATGCGATGTATCGGCCCCAGCCTTATTAAACCGGTAAAAGTCGGCCTTATAAAACACTCCCCATTAACAGATAAACTACTAAATCCCAAAAACCCTGACTTAATATTTCGATAAAATCTCCACCTTGTTTGCTTCTACTTCGTCCATGGCGGCACACTCGGTCGTGTTCAGATAACAGATGTCCGTTTAATCTCTCTCACCATTTAATTTCCTACCCTTTTTAGCATGATAATGAGGTTCTTCTTCGAATTCGCGTCCTGCTGTGGGCCCGCATGTCGCTCTGCCGTTATTACTACGGCGGTGAAGCCCGCGGCGGAAGAGAGGTTTGTTCCGCTGTACGCTGCGTCTGTGCCGGTGAATTCGCGCCGTAAGCAGAGCCGTCGGCTAGCATCGAGGTCTGGCTCTTCCGGTGAATGGAGGCCCGCTCTCAACGCCATCTCCGAGGACATCGTTGTGGTGGAGAGAGAAGCTGCCGGTGGATCTGAAACGATCACGAGGAAGCGCAAGGTTACACAATCTTCGAGAACAGTTCAAGTCCGTAATTATGTTAACGATGATTACAGGTAACATTCAAATTTCAATTTGAATCATTCTAGATTGATTCTCTCTTGATTTTTTATTGTATACTCCCTCCGTCCCAT
Organism: Campanula takesimana; assembly: GCA_026119855.1. Classification (NCBI taxonomy): domain Eukaryota; kingdom Viridiplantae; phylum Streptophyta; class Magnoliopsida; order Asterales; family Campanulaceae; genus Campanula; species Campanula takesimana. The sequence continues at coordinate 291,610 of JAOWBW010000110.1, forward strand.
CATTAGTAGGACTAGAGGAGGAGTGGACACAATAATTAAGAGAAAGTAGTGAATGTGTGGTAGAAAACGAAGATAGAGTATGAGTGAGGTAAATAGTCGTGTTAGTTGAAGAAAATGAGCGGTGGAAAATAAAGAGAGAATAAGTGGGGTTAAATGGTGGGGTTGATTGAATATAAATATATTAAAGCATTTCCATTTTGAGTAGTCTCAATTATTTTGGGACGATCTAAAAGGGAAAGAAGTCTTACTTGAGCTGGGACGGGACGTATGGAGTATTAGTTATAGAGATAAACTCCAGTTTTGCTGTGTTATAATTAATCAACTTAAAGACAAAAACTTGTGTGAGACGGATCTTGTTAATAGAGTAAATGATTTGTCACTGGTGTACGGGGCGGGGTGGGCCAAACTCATTTCCTCTCTCATCTCCTCACTCATCGAGATCCGTCTCACGTGTGAGACCGCCTTACACAAAAGTTACTCCTTCATTTTTTGCTCAATATTGACATTACAAGATTTGTAGCAATCTTTTGTAACTTTATTATTTCCGTTACAAAATTGCTAGTAGTTGACATCAGTGTTGTTGCGTGAGCCGTGAAGCCATAAATCCTCAACAGCTTGTTTTATAAAACTAAGCCAATATACATACCTTTGTGGTCCAAAACTTTCACTATAATCCACTATGGTCCTTAACTATGATCATTTCTACATAAAGCTTACAACTAAACTTTGGCCATTATAATAAGGCAAATTCTCAAATACATCGGATGTTTGGCGTGCGGCGGGCTTGGCCCATGGAGCGGCCCAACCAACCCGCCCGCCAGGCCCTCTTCCACTCTCAGCGCGACACGTGGCATTTTAAAAAAAAAAAAAAACACCTCCAATAACTTTAAAATGTAATAACTTGAGATTTATAACTCCAAAAAAAAAAAATACTGTTGTGTTCGTCTCGACGAGACGAATAAAACTACATAGGTCATGATATGGTTTATTTTTTTTTAACAAAAAACATATTTTTTACACACAAAAAGTTTGAGCTGCTCGTCAGCTAGGATGTAACACTCTGTTCGGATAAAAGTAACACTTTCATCTTCAAAAAGTAACACTTTCTACTGTTAAAGGTAACAACAGTTTTCACAAAAAAAAATTGGGTTTGCATTTCAATTGTTACTTTCTCAATAAAAAATTGTTACATTTTCATATACAATGTTACATTTAAGAATATAAACTGTTACAATTGAGAAAAAAAATGTTACATTCATTTTTATAAAATGTAACATTAGTTTAGTTGTCAATCCTATGCTAATTTGGGAGAAAAAAGTGTTACATTTGGATAAAAAAGTGTTACATTTGACAAAAAGAGTGTTACATTCCTTTATAAAAAGTGTGACATTAGTTTAGTTATCAATCTTTATGTTATCTTTAACATATTGCAGCAAAATTATGGTACATTTTGAAGAAAAAAATGTTACATTTGGGAAAAAAAAGTGTTACATTTCGTTATAATAAGTGTTACTTTTGTTGAAGGAAAAAAAGTTGGGGTGGCAAAAAAAATAAATAAATAAAATTTGGTCGGCTCGGCTCGGAGCCGTCGCACGCCGTACAACGGATGTACATGAGACGGCCTCTTCTAATAAAGTCCTACACTTAACGAATCGTTCAATATATAACAGAGTTCTTGAATGTTTTTCTAGTTCAATCTTTTAATTGCGTAGTGAAAAAAGTTCAACTTGTTTTTGATGCTGAACCTCGAAATCGACTCGAGTTTCTAGCTTCGAGTAAAAGTTGACTCTCGGAATATTGCTGGTCATAATCGTATTAATCTGAAGATTGATGATTTGTTTTACTTATTTGAAGACTTTCTTTCTAAAGAACATTTTCTTCATCATTTGAACAGGAGAGCTCCATTTGGTGGTGCCATGGTTCCAGCATTCTCTCCAACTCCTTTCTTCTTTTGACACATTCTTGAATTTCTATTTCAACAAATTATCTCCTATAATAGTTGTAATATATACAATTTGTTTCACTAGTGTTTCTTCAATCTCTTTACTCGTTTAGCAGCCCCTTTCCATTTCGTTTCAATTGTTTAAAAAAAAAAAAAAAAAAGACATCTTGGTGCTGCAAAAGGGTCTGGATTTTGACCTCCTCGCCATGGCGTCCGCGCACATGTCTGATAACACTCCAATGAGTATGTATCATGAACATAACAAAGTGAAGAAGATGATAACGAGAAAGTCAACAAAAAAACTAACTCAAAAAGTCAAATTAACTTACAGAACTCGATAAACAAGTAATGAAATTATACATGTTTACAACATCAAACAACCCCTGCATTTTCACCATCCTCCATTCCCCCTAATGTATCATACAAGGGCTTATTCAAAGTCTCCGGCAAATAAAAAGTAAGCAAACCCCCCACAACCCCACACACCCCAAACACCGCAAAAGGCAACCCACCACCCATAACCACCACAAACGGTGCCAAAATCGCTCCCAACCCTGCCGCCTGTGTCGCGCATCCCAATGCAGCGTTCCTAACCACAGTCGGAAACAACTCCATCGTATATATAAACAACAAATTATAAGTCCCCGCCATTCCAAATATCCCCAAAACCCCACAAACCAACCTCAACACCTTCCATTGTCCATGGCCACTCAACAAACTCCCTGCCACACAAAATAAACCGCTAAACCACTGGGTCCCGATCCCTAAAGGCTTCCTCCCGAACCGATCCAGCAAAATTGCAGTCAACATGTAGGCGGGCAATTCCGCTACTGCATTAAGGAAGACGCTAAAGTAAAGATTTGTTTTTAGGTTTACCACGTTCAAGCTAAGCCCGTAGTAAACTATTGAACACGTAAAACTTATCGCGACGGCTAGAAATAAACGAACTCGCATCAATGGGGATCTTAGTACATCGATCAAAGACCCCGCGGCAGCTTCTTTTGCTTCTACCACCTCTTTAGGGGCATCATCACTAATGGCTTCATCGTCGAGGGCGAGATAGACATTTTCCGGGAGGTGTTTTCCGTTAAGTTTGGCAATGCTTCGCATTATTTGTGTGGCTTGATCGGTTTTGCCTCGTATAAGGTACCAACGAGGGGATTCGGAAATGAAAGGGATGACCAGGAGAAGAAAGAGGATGGAGGGGACGGACGAAGCGATGTATAAAGACCGCCACGTTTGGAAGATATAAGCTACGCCGGAGAGAATGGCAATTCCGCCGGAGAAGAAATAGAAAGTGGACATTCCAGCTAGGCCTCGTTTTGAGGGCCCAATGGGCTCAGTTGCGAGAACGAAGGCGCAAAGGCCCACACCGCCGGTGCTGAAGCCGGTGAGGAGACGGAGGAGGAGATAAATCCAGTAGTTGGGGGAGAGAGAGGTTAAGAGACCAAAGATGGTGTTTAATATGCATACAACTGTGAGTGATCCTTTTCTTCCCAGTTTTGAATCTGATAGATGTCCAAATATTCCAGCACCTGCACAAAAAATATAGTAGAACGAAATCAGCCTTAAAAAAAAAAAAAAAAAAAAAAAAAGTTACTGGGCTGCAACAGAATAGAATCCAGTTCCGGCCCATTGATTCACAGAAAAAGGATATTCGATGGTGGACAAGATTCAATGAAGAAGTAATTTTAATTTAAAATTATTTTTAAATATTATCCATAGATATATGTTGATTATTCAAAGAATTTTGTGTTAGTGGGAATGTGTCGGGGGCGGCTGGATAAGGCATTTGGAATATCTAAAAAGGAGAAGCGGCTGCACTTTCCTCTCTCTCATATTCGTGTTCATCTTGTTCATTATTTGTCCTTTAAAACAGAAAAAACAATTCAAGAACGTCGTCCTAGCGCAATAATCCACTGCCAAAAATAGAAACGCCTATTGTCTCCAATATTTTCATTCCAGGGATGTTGACCAGATGCATTGATAAATTTCGAAAAAGAAAATAGATACTCAAACGGAATGCTAACCAACGATCCCTAATTTTCCCGAAAAAGACTTTCAATAAGATATTGGCATTTGGCTGGAATTTTAAATTAATAATAATACTGTAATAATATATTAACCTAAAATGGATTCTTGTAAAGTGCTTAACTCCAAATCTTCCGTGCCACTCTGTGTACCAGAGGCGTAGCTAGGAAGGGTGTAAAGGGGGCAATTGCCCCCATTGGTTTGAAGATTTTTTTTTTTACTAGTGCAACATTTTTGAAATTATGGGGGTTTAAGTGTAATTTTTTTTAACTTGCCCCCCTTGATTCAAAGGGAAAAATACACTAGGATTCATTTTGCCCCCATTGATTAAATTTCCTGGCTCCGCCACTGCTGTGTACCACTCCATGTGACAAGTAATCTACTGACTCACAGTTATTAAGATTGGTACAATAGATCTTGACTCAATTAACCATAGTCAAAATTAGGGGTGTTCACGGTCCGGCCCGGTTTTTGTCAAAATTTTGTTCGGTTCTGTATAAAATTAGAACCAGGACCAAACCAATATATTTCAGAACCGGATTCATTGGTCCGGTTCTATTGGTCCGGTTCCGGTCCGGTTCTACATACTCCCTCCGTCCCAGCACAAAGTTCAGAGTTTGACTTTACGCGGAGATTAAGAAAAAGTAAGTAAGAGAAAGTAGGAGAGATAAAGTGGGTAGGGAGTTTTTGTTGTGAGAATGACAAGTGGGTCTCATAGTCCATTTTAGGTAATAAAACAACTAAGAACATTGTGCTGGGACAAACCAAAAAGGAAAGTAAGAACTTTGTGCTGGGACGGATGTAGTATTACATATCATACAATAGCATATTAGTAATATATATATTATCCTATCAAATTTAAATACATTACATTTATATGAAACTACCTGCCATCGAACAATATTAAAATATGAGTACTTAATACAAGTTTATGTAATCAAGGTTGTAATATTAACATTTCATGAAGCACTAATCTACCAACCCATAGATCCGTGGAGATTGGTGCATTTAACATTGATGATAGGGAATAAATATTTTGTTTTTTATAACAGAAACATAAAATATAACCTCTTGTATTGATTCAAAGATGTCTACAATTAGGATAATCAGAATTTTGTTTTTATATTTTGGTGTAAAATCAGAAATATATATAATATATAATAGCATATTAGTAATATATATACATGTAAATATGATTGGTCCGGTCCGATCCAGAACCGTATATATATTTTTCAAAACCGGAACCGGACCAATTTTGGAACCAGAACCAAACCAATGCGATTAGTTCGGTCCAGCTCGGTTTCAATATTTTTTGCACAACCCTAGTCAAAATAGTTGAAATTGAATTATGTCTCTTTGATTAAATTAACACATGATCTAGCTTGTGACAAAGGCAGATTTGGAATAGTATGCGACAGAAATATTTGTTTTTATATTTAATGCACATACGGACAAAACCCAGACATTATATTAAACTCCCCAGATTAGTCCAATCATTAGACTAATACTAATACCCCAACCACATAAACCTTGATCTAATCTTTTTTTTTTTTTTTTTTTTTTTTTTGATCAGCAAATCTTGTTCTAGTCTCTAGTAATCTTTGAAAAATCTTAGAAACCTAGTGCTGCGGGAGGTCCATTTCCTCTCTTGTCGAGGTTCGTCTCATGTGTGAGAACGAATCACACACAAGACTTCCTCATTTTATAATCCAATCCAATTAACAGAAACCCAGTGCTGCGGGAAGCCCATTTCCAATCTCGTCGAGGTTCGTCTCATGTGTAAGAACGAATCACACACAAGACTTCCTCCTTTTATAAAATACTAGTGAATTGATGCATTAATGATTTTTACTAGGATTTGGTAAATAATGAATGGCGTATAGAGGAAATGGTTATAGAGAGAGAGAGAGTTAAAAAGACATACCGATCATACAGCCGCCAAAAAACATGGCTTGAACTAAGCCCACCTTATATTTCTCACCACACATTAATCCCCACTCCGCCACCGTTGAACTCCCCTTACTACCGCCGATCCACTCCCACGAACCCGGTTCAAGCCCACATATACCACTCTGCTCCGCCGACCACTTACACCCCGGCCCTCCGTCAGTCGTGCACCGCCACGCCGGTTCCCGGTCGGCGAAAATCATGACCATGGTGTGGAAGGCTTCAAGTGCCCAAGCTAAGCTGGTGAGAACAAAGTGCCTCAATTGCCACAACCCAAACTCGCCGCAGTACCTCCGAAGCATGTCGTCGATGCACATCCTCTCCGGCACATGTTCTTCATCGGATGAGGAGAGTGTTTTCGTCGGAGGGATGAGCGGTGACCGGAGATCTGAGGCGGCTGAGGACGACACCGTTGTGGCCATATTTTTTTTTTTTTTTTTTTTTTTTTTTGAGGAGTGTAGGAGGCGGTAGGCTTTTATTAGGAGTACAAATTTTGTTTTTAGTTTTTTCTAAAATAAAGTTGAGTTGGTTAAGGATTCTAGAGGGGTGTGAATTTAATTTATACAGGGGAACTGAAAGGATTGAATGTGTTCGTCCCGAACTAAGGTTTTTAGTTTTTATTCTGAATATAAAAAGTAAAATAGGAGAAAGTAGAAGATAGAAATTGGGTATAGAGTTTTTATTGTGAGAACGACAAATAGGTCCTATTGTCAATTTTAAGTAATAAAGCAATTAAAAACCTTAATCTGGAACAATCTAAAAAAAAAACTAAAAACTTTAGTACGAGACGGAAAAAGTACCAACTAAAAAAATGTTTATAGTTTTGTCGCATAATATAATATACGGGGATCGGGAGGGATATGCTTTTGTGAACTTGCTAGAAAAAGGAGGGATATACATTGGTTGTACACTGTGGATAAGGGCTCTTGTTAGTAGCAAGCTTCTTTAAAAAGAATTCTCATAAATATGTTCACATTCGGAATAATGAACCTTGTTAACCTGTTTACATTTTTGTATTATCTTTAGAGAAATTTAAAATGAAAGATACATTCAAACTTATATCGTTAATAACTTTAATATGCACTACTAAAATAACATACTTATTTATTGACATAAAGGAGTCTCAATTAAGTCGTCTTAAATACTTTCCATGTTTTATAATAATTATAATCATAATAAATAATGTGCGTACTTTTGAGTGTTTACGGAAATATGGAGGGAGTATATAGATTTTGAAAATTGGCAATTTAAGAAAAAAGTAGCATATGTTTATATGTGTGGTAGAAAATGAAGATATAATGAATGGGTAAATAGTATTGTTGGTTGAATAAATTGTGTGGAGAAAAATGAAGAGAGAAAATGGGTGAGATTAAATGGTGAGGTTGATTGAATATAAATATATTAAAACATTTGAACAGTCTCACTTGTGGTGGGACGGACTGAAAATGAAATTAGTCTCACTTGTGCTGGGACAGATGGAGTATGTTATAAAGAGGATGGAAAGTGAGGTGGGAATAATAGTGGATAGTTGTTGTGAGTATGAGTGAATTTATCGAATAAAAGACTTACAAAATAAAGTTTGTGCACTTTGTTATAAGACGGAGGAAGTAGATTCTAGTATTGTAAGTCCGTCCCTATTTGAAGTCCATATTTGAATTTAGGACGACAATGGGATTAAATAGAGATGTCATTAAGTGGATGTCTCAAACACTTTAAAAACTAATTACAGTTATTGATATAAATATAACATGTTAAATAAAAACCTTTAAAAATACTATCTTACTTATAATAAAGACTAACAACTGCTGTTCAAAATAAATAGTCTCTAAAAATAACATTTTTCTCATAGTAATATATATCATCATGATTGAAAGTGTATTAAAATATGATACTCTAGATAAGTTTTGAAAAATGGAGATTTAAGAACTCTATGAAAACCTTTATCCTTCAGGTTCTATATGGGATGCTCTATAGGGGTAGTTTGTAGCTTCTATAAATGATTATTCAAATGGCGCAATACATTTGTGGCAAGAAGTCTACCAGATAGCGCAAGGCGTCTATGGCAAAAGGACTATCAGATGGAGTGAAATGTCTATGGGCGATTTCTAGAGAGGCAGACATCATTCGTTGTAATAGGTTCCAATAGTGGTTAAACTCCACATAAATTTGTACTAGACTAAGCAATAGATTTGTAATAGACTCGATAGGGTTTGTAAGACGATGACAATTGCTTTAAATGAATGATATGATACGAATCTTTTAGAAAAAAAAAAAACTTCATGAAAATATAATCATTCATTTTGAATAAGACTCCTTCCTCTAAAAAAAAATGGGAAAAAAAAGGGTTAATTGCAATTTAGACCCTGAAGTACCATACCACCCTTCCAAGCGAACCTTGGGTGTCTTTTTTTTTCAAATCGGGTCTTGATGTTTTAAAAACTCGCCAGTTAAGGCCTTTTGACGGATTTCGTTAAAAAGTCAGTTAAAAAGCATGTGCAATGCACGTGACTAACGGATTGGGTGACTTTGAAGTTGATATTAGCTAGTAGGGTGTTTAGTGTAAATTCTAAAAATTAAAGGGGCAAAGAAAAGCATTTAAACCCATTACCCTATAACTCTTGTGGTTCTGAGTACAAAAAAAAATAAAAAAATACAAACATCGTTCCCCTGCCTCCCACCCCTCCCGTCTCCCACCCTCACCTCCCCGCCGCCGCCACCATATTACTCCTCATCCTCAGTCGGCTAGCTGCCGCCACCACCTTCCTCTCAATCTTCAACCGCCACCATGTTCCTCCCATCCCCCTTTCTTTCAATTCACATCCATACCTCACCCCATCCCCTCGATCACATCTGATATTCCAGATCTGGAACTAGCAAATTCAATGCCCTTGATGTTATGCAGAATGAATCAGTTTTGGAGGAGCTGTAATTCGGGCCAGATGATGGGAAGCTTCACTATTATTTTTACAACTCAAAAGATCCTGCCCCGACGCTCCCATGTTAATCCCGAGCACTTCGTACATCGACGACGGAGACGTGATTGTGGCGATGGAGGTGTAGGAGGAATAGGAGGCGGAGATGCGCTGAGATTGACGGAATGCGACGGAGGACGGCGGAGTGAGTGGTGATTGAGCGTGTGATAATTGGGGGTGGGGGTGAATTGAGATGGAGAGAGAAAAGAGGAGGAAGCCATTGTTGTTAAGGGATTGAATTTGATTTTGATTTGGAATTTTGGGATTTGAGTTTGTGATTGAGAATGGAATTTGGTCAAAGATAAAGTCTTGTCGCCGACGGTTTCCGATTTGATGTGGGACCTAGCGTTGCCGGTTGGAGTTGATCGTCAAGTTGCGTTTGGGAAGATGTTAGAGAAGATGGGTGAAAGTGGTAAGCAAGTTTGGAAAAAGGAGGTTGACTGGGTTTCTTCAATGGTGGTTATGAATGTGATGGTGCTAGTGAAGAAGGGTGGAAGTGAAGGGGCGGTGGAGGTGGGGAAGGGACCGGAGGAGGAGTGGCAGGGAGACAATGAACATGGGATGTGGGAGGAATTTGGGGAAGATGATATTATTTTTTCTTTTTGTTTGGTTGAGTTAATCTTCATCTCTAAAAAAATATTTCTAATAGTTTTTTTTTTTTCGTATTTAATACTAGTAATTTAATATTTGTTTTTCAAATTTGTGTTCATTAATTTAACAATAAAAAAACAAATTAAGTGGGTGAAAACAAGTAAATATATTAGTCTCTTAATTTATTTTTAATTTCTATAATAAATTATAAAATGTTGCATATTTTTTTGTGAATGTAAAAAATGATTTATTATGTTCATAGATAATTATTTATTAAAAAAAAGGTGCATTATATCCAATTAATATTATTTTTTTGAAATGAACTGATTTTAAATAATAAAAAAGAATTACTCCCTCTGCAAGTATAAAGAGACCGGTGAAAAAAAATTGAAAAAAAAAATATTTAGGTACAAAGTTGTGTTAAAAAAGGACACTCATTTTGGGACAAATATTTTTTGAAAATAGACACTCATTTAGAGACAGGGGGAGTATTTTTTTTTTGCCAGGAAAAGAATAAAATTATACATTTCTTTATTGCTTATATATTAATACTTTTGAATCATTTAAGTTTCAAAATTTTCACTTAACCCCTTAATAGCTAATATCAATTCAATGCCACCCAATTCCGTTAGTCACGTGCATGACACATGCTTTTTAACTGACTTTTTAACGAAATCCATCAAAAATGCCTTAACCGGCGAGTTCTTAAAACATCAAGACCCGATTTGACAAAAAAAGACACCCAAGATTCGCTTGGAATGGTGGTATGGTACTTCAGGGTCTAAATTGTCATTAACCCAAAAAAAAAACTTGGGCTTGGCAGGGATGGCAAATCCAAGTCTCGGCCCACGGTCTCACAGTCTGTGTCAAACAACGCCATCTCCACTCTGTACCATCCAAGCGGCCCGCCCATAAAACAATGTTATGGTGAAATTTATCCATCACTTGTTCTCTTCACACCATCTCAAAAGTCATGCACCTATCTACATCTGTTTTCTGTAAACCATGTTAAACTCCAGCAATAACAAGTTCAGCATTCACACCGGATACTACAACCCACTCCATCTGCAAGTATTTGCACTGAATACGGCGGGTCGATATCCATGAAAAAGACAGCCTCCCTCTCGCTCTCTCAACAACATCTTCAAGAATGAACTGCAAATTGTATGCCGATCTTCCAAACCCCTCAATAACTTTCAGAAGGTTCAATTTGACTCGTAAACAAGAAACAAGAAGTTCATGCAGATTTTCACTAACACCAGTTTATGCAGACAACAAAAGATGTGAAGATGGAGGAGGAAATAAACAAGTAAAGAAACACCAAGGGTGCATTGATTAATTATACTAGCATACAATTTAACAAGAAAGTGAAACATTAATCTATACCCCTAACAGTGGGTCAATACAAGATCATCACAACATAATTTTACTACAGAAATAAAACTAAAAACAAGTCGCTGCGATTACTACCTCTATTATCTCCTGTCTCAGTGCCAAGCAGAAGCAGATACAAGATTCCTCTCTTTCCATCCCAACAGCATCCCTCCATCGCGCTCCACCAAAGTATAATGCTCCGAATAACACCTTAGCAAACCCTTTATCACCGAGTTAACGTAAGTGCTCAAAGGAAACTGCCTGAACCCCGCCATTGTAAACCTAGACCTCCATTTCCCAAAAAGCTCGTGTCTTTCCTCTCTTTCTTTACCCTCGCAAGCAATAACGTTCACAATCTCCCTACCTAAACAGTGCTGCTCCACATTGATTCGTTCTTTTCTATCCCTCGGCATGGTTACATCAATTGACTCAAACATTGCTGAGTAGTAGTCAAGAGCTTCCAAGAAACGAGGAAAGAAAGGGGCTGTGTTTGCATTAGATTCTTGCTCCACTAAAGTGACCACCTTGGGGGAAAGAGATTTGATCATTCTTAAACGCTCGTCTCTCGGGTTATTCACATCAACACTCTCATCAGGAGTGTGGTGTAGCTGGAGAGGGAAGTTTACTGCAAGAGCCTCACCTGGCCTTACATCAAGCATCTCCTTGGTGACATTAGGAGCATAAACTGGAAGAGGATGAAACTCAACCGGGATATTGAATTTCTCTGAAATTGCAGCCAAACGCTTCCCTACTAAAGCTAAACTGTCCCCACGTGCAAATTTAGAAGCCGGGTCATCGATTCCTGTTATTCGCACACGGGGTGGCCCACTAGGTCTTGCAGCAAGTGCTTGTAGAAGAGTCATCCATTGGGTCCCCTGAGCGATCTGGAAGTCTATGATGTGAATCCGATCCTCATTTCTGCAAGCTTCAGCTATGGCACCATTTGCAGCCATATATCCAAACTTTAAGTAAGGGCAGATTTCATATAAGATGTGCATGTAGGAAAGCAAATCTTTTCCTTCTGGCTCTTTACACTTGAGAGCTCGATAGATATTGGTCCCAGAGTCTTCTTTTCTTGCAACAAGCCCTTCTATCATGTAGGCACCAAGACGCTGAATCGGCTCTCCACTAATAGACACATACCCACGTGCATATTCAACTAGCTTGTCAAAGTCATCAAGCATGTGTTCTGCGAGAGCTCTAGCACATGCAATTAGCAACTGCTTTAGATTACCAGGTGGAATACCCTGAAACAAGATCTCCTCCGTTGGTTCGTGGTGCTTCTCTATGCGATTGTACATGGCTGCCTGAGAAGGCTGAGACTGAATTAGTTGGGGACGGACGACTTCTTGTGACCAGGATCTAGATCTCTGAACTGGTGCTTGGGCCCACTTATTTTCCCCTTGAGAAGGGGTCATGGCAGTGTTCCCTTCTTCTTCATCCGGGGCCATTAAAGCGGTCTCTATATCTTGTAGTGTGTACTGTATGTTATGACCACTGCTTGCATTTTGTAAGAAGGAAGACGGACTTGACTGGTGAAATGAACTGCTATCTTCAAGAGAAGAAGGGCTTGATCCTGAAGGATTCTCGGAGGAGCTGTGTTGTTCCTGACTGTGACTCAGTGTATTGAAGGTGGTCTCGGAATCAAAGTGAGTCAAAAAAGGAGAAGTAGGCGAGTTTCTGGTTTCGAATTTCAAGGCCCCAAGTAGCTTAACCGGAACAGTTGGATGAGAAGAAGAATCGGATGAGTCTGTACCAGATACTCTATACCCAAAAATTTGATGGGAGTCCATGGTATGTGGTAAGCATCAGCTTCTGTTTATAGATTGACGTCTGAGTAAGTAAACTAACCTGCAAGAAGAACATTACAAGGAAATAAGTTACAATACCTGCTCATCTTGTGAGATAACCACTATGATCATGATTCATTGGGGAAATTGCAGACTTCAATTATCAATATACTACTAGTTAATAGCCAGCTCAATCAAGAAACTCTAGATTTCAATTGAACAGAAGTCTAGACAAAGAGTTTTGTCAATGGGAAATTAAAAAGAACATACGAAAACGAAAAACTTAATTGATTGCAAAAAATACGTTTTTAACTAATGAGTTCAGGATGGATTGCTCATTTCTAGGGGTCTGGTAAAAGTGGTTGCAATTAAAGCTTAATAACGACCGCTGTTTGTCTTGTAACTTTTCATAAAGAATCTCATACATAGAAAGGGAAACAACACAAGAGATATTCGCTCTTCTTCCTTTTCATTTCTTAATGTTGGTGCGCAATCCATCCTCCTAGAAAAAAGAATATGCTGCAACTTTTCAACTTGAAAACAGCACTTTTTCAAACTTCATGCCATGAAGATTTCCCCAGAAATTTCCTTTAACTTAACAAGAACCGAGACTTCCCTGGGAAGGAGCGTCCGATTCTCATTAACCAATAGCAAAAAATAGCTCAAAACAACAACCAAGATTTTTTCACAAAAGAAAGCAAAACAATTGGTATTAATCATTCAACAATAACGCATAGGTATCAATCTTCAAAGCTAAGTATAGTTCAGCGCCCTCGCATAACATTTAACCTAATTCAAAGCTAGGCATAAGAAAGTTACCTGAAAGTTCTAAAAGCAACAACTATGCTTTAATGAAAAGAAATCCTCATTTAACAAAAAGATGGTTCAAATTGGGGGGAAATCAAATTTTACAAAGAAAGAACCCATATCAAACTCAATTAGCAATTACTGTGGAAACTGGCCTCATAAAAACCCTTCTTTGTCTAGGTGCCAACCGCCAAGAAATGTATTTACAAAAGAAAAAAAAAAAAAAAAAGTCATATCATAATTAAAACCCTAGAAATTCAAACCAAAACCCTTTTCACCAAATTCAACTCTTTGACTAATACGTTTTCAATTCAAAGTAAACTACACAGGAAACCGCATCCAAATTTCTTTGCTGAGCTCCTTAACAACCACAGTTAAAAATGAACTTAAACCACAATCATTTACCTAGAAAAGGAAAGATTAAAATTTTCAACAAACCCACAAATACCCACGATTAATAAGAACCAAATAACATCAAATTACTAAAAATATAGAAATTAGAAAACAAAAAATGAAGAAGATGAAAAGATGAAGGCAGAGTACACACCTGAAACAAGAGGAAGGTAGAATCGAAAGAAAAAAAAAAAAAAAACCAAACTACTGTGTGTAGGTGTGTGATTCGAGATGTGGGTTTGGAGAGATTCGAAACAACAATCGGGTAAATCAATCAAAATATATATATCTACAAATATCAGAGAGGAAAAAAGAGAGAAGGAACGCACTAACGATCGTCAACGGCATCCAACGGGAATGAATTGTGGACGGTAAAGAGGAGAGGAGGGAGGGGGTAAGTACTTGACGACGATTAACGGCTGGTTACTAACGCCGACCACACGTTCGCTCTCTTTATATTTTTGACAACATTCTTTCTCATTTCAACTTTTTTTAGTCTTTTTCCTTTCGAAAGAAAAACAAGAAAAAAAAAAAAAAAACTTTCTTTACTCTTTTTACCATCTCGCCCTGACTGGCGCACTATCCTAATCTCCCTTCCACGCACTGCTTTGGAGAGTGTTTGAACGCGCCAACCGAAATTAGGCTTTCCCAAAGCAATGCTAGGGTAAACTAGAAATTTGATACTCTCTGCCCAAACTAAGGTCCATACTTTCTTTTTTTAGTTTGTCAAATACTAAAGTTTTTAGTTGCTTTATTATTTAAAATGGATAATAAGACCCACTTTTCATTCTCACAACAAAAACTCTATATCCACTTTATCTCTCATACTTTCTCTTCTTACTTTATCATACTCACACCATTTATTTTTTCTTAATCTCCGTGTAAAGTAAAACTAAGAATCTTAGTCAGGGATGGAGGGAGTACTTTAATTATAACCCAACAATTATTTTAAATAGGGAGTTTTATACAAAAATGATACTCCCTCTATCTCATACTTATTGCTACCAAATGAAAGTGTACGAGAATTATGAAAATATGTTGGAAAAAAAAGTATTGAGAGGGGGTAGGAGAGAGAAAATAAGTTAGTTAATACTCTCTCTGTCCCAAAAGAACTTGCACAGTTTGACCAAAATTGGTCAAATTAGTAACAATTTGACTACCACTTTGTAAAAGATTTGATGATTCTAATAAAAATCTAAAAATTATAATCTATAATATTTTTTATAGTGAATTAATAACTAATTTAATTTTTTTTTATTAAGATTATCAATTTTTTATAAGTCTTGATCAAATTGCACATAAGTTGATCATTTTGGTCAAAATGGTGCAAGTTGTTTTGGGACGGAGAGAGTATTGATAGTTGTTGTGAGTGGATATAAGAGATAAGCGTGAATATTTTGGGTAAGTAGCAATAAGTTTGAGAGGCCCAAAATAAAAATAAGTAGATAGGTAGGTGCTCAAATGAGAACCATAATTGCGTGAGAATCGTGAGAACCAAGCATAACTATTAGATTAGAATCAAAATCAAGGATCCAGATTATAGATACATTGGATACATTTAGATACAATACATAAATTTTGATATTGCACTTTGATACAGTAGTTAAACAAGTACTGTAAACAAGTGTTGCACTTAGATACAGTAGGTTAAAAACTAATATATCCAATTGTATTTTTGAAAATTAGTTACTGTATCCAAGTGTATCCAATGTATCTATAATCTGGACCCTTGATTTTGTATTTAATCAAACAGTTATGATTTGTTCTTACGGTACTCATTTAAAATGGTACTCATATGAGCGCGACCTTATATATAAGTATGAGACGGAGGGAGTAGCTATTTCTAAACCAGATGGAAGAACAAAGAATTTGGGGAACAAAATAAAGTAAATCATATAATTATATACTCCCTCCGTCCCAAATTAATATTTTTAGTTTGATTTCGCACGGAATTTAAGAAAAAATAAATGTTGTGAGTATGAAAAGTAAAGTAAAAAAGTGAGTAGGGAGTTTTTGTTGTGAGAATAACAAGTAAGTCTTATTATTCATTTTAGGTAATAAGATAAAATATGAGTCTTAAAGCTGGATGGATTGAGAGGGAGTAATTATTGGAGCAAGGGTAAAAATGTCACGCGCTACAAAGCAAGGGCATGATGAGATGGTTGTTTTACGGGAAGTCAGATTTTTGCTGACAGAGCGCACTATAGCGCCAAGGCGTGTTTGACGGAAGACGGTCACGTGCGAGGAGCGTGATATATTGATGACATGGATGCCACGTCGACATGGAAAAGGGAGGGGTGTGGTTATCAATTCTGACACGAGGACATAGTAAAATTTGATTGGCTTTGACAAAATTTGACAAGACCCGCCACGCGGTATAACAACCCTCCAACCTGGAACGCCCTCGTGTCAGATAAAAGAAACATAAAATGGTGACGACAAGACAAGAGAATGGAATCAGATTCCTTAGAACAAAAGGATCCCAGGCATGTTATTAAAAGCGCTACTAACGTGGGGAGGTACTCAGATTTGCGGTTACAATGGAATAATCAAATTACATATACTTAGATCCAGATAATGAGCGACAAATGTCCAATAAATTATCGGTTTTTTTTAACATGTGCCCTAAAAAGCACATATTGGAAACCGATAAATTAACTAATACTCTCTCCGTCTTATTTAAAAAGTTAAAAAATGAGTGGGTTCAAGGATTAAGGAAAAAGTGATGTGTTGATAGTTGGGTAGGAGAGAAAAAGTTGGTAGAGAAGAGTTAGTGGATTAATTGTTGTGAGTATGATATGTATGACCCACTTTTCATTTTAGGATTTTGACTCTTAAAATGGGACGCTCTTTTAATAAATTTTTTACTCTTAAAATGGAACAGATGGATTATATAAAAAGATTTTTAAATTTACTCATAACCAAAAATAAATTTAAAAAGTTTTAAATATTATTATTGGATGATGCATACAATATGATATACTATTGTATAGAAACTTTTCGGACATTTTAGTTTAATGGGAAATTTATGGGGAAGTGGAGCTTCATAAAAAGAACATTTGGGACATTTTCCCTTTATTTTCTTATATCAGAGTGGATCATTTACGTGTGCGTGAGTTTAAAGTTCGTTTCAAGATGATTAGCTTCGTGTAAACCAATTTTATTTCCACGCGCAAAGTTAAAGTTCAGCTCCATTTGAGGGGGCGTGTGAAATAATTATCTCACATCCAGAATTAATTGATAGTACCCTCATTATATAAAAATCATGAATTACTCCTCTGGTAATTAATATTGAGATGAAAACCTCCAATTTTATCACATGGGCATGTCATGCAATATATATCAATCTACTAAAGAATTAACATGTTCTCTATATGATCTTAAAAGAATGTCTATTTTTTTTTTAAAGTTTGATATCAAAATGAATGTTTAAAAAAATTTAATCCCAAAATAAATGTTTTTTTTAGAAGTGACTTTGTCTCTAATTTTTTTTTATCAATATTTTTCAATAGTCTTTTTATACTTGCAAAATAAATATTTAGAACTAGGACTACAAACTACAATAATATATATGAGTTTTTGTCACTAAAACCTATAAAAAGTAGAGATTTTGAGAATGTCTCTTAAAATGAAATTTGAACGTTCATTTAGGATGGAAAGAGTACATGTATAATAATTTAAGGCGCTACTCCCCTTAACACTAATTGAATTTTAAGTAAGACCTTTCAATATAATATGCTACCGGTCATATACTCAATTCTAATTATAAGAATCGGTGCGGATCTACAACTAACTATATTTATAGAGAAAATATTGGGGGAAACTAGTTCCTCCATAAGTGATGTGGCGGATTTTGTATACATTATTTACCGTATTCTCTCATATATTTTGGTTCATTTTGATGTACTTTAGACTAGATTTGATGTATTTGAGACATTATTTTATCATTTGAGCTTTATTGTAATCCGGGGTAGAATAGTCGTTATTATTTAATTATTTTCCCGGATGTAATTTTTGGTGAGCTTCAACGTCTGTCTCGATGGTCAAGTAGTCAAAGTTAACTGGCGGAAGAGCGCAGGGGCCAAACTGAAATTTCTGGAAGTTGAGGGGCTGTTTGGACAATTCTGAAACTTGGAGGACTGAACTGACAATATTAAAACTTCAGGGACTGATTTGCAAAAAGTGAAAATTTTCCTCCGTTTCCGTCCAAGTGCAGCGGCGGCTGAGTTTTGGGCTTTGGAATTATTTTTCTTTTTATATTTTATTAGTATTGTTTTTCTTTTTATTATCCTTTAGTAATTTTTTTTCTTATAATTAGTTTAGAATTACATTAGTATTAGGTCATTCTTTGGATCAAAAAAGGGTACGTTCTTTCTTTTTCTCTCTGGAGCTTTTGTAAACCATTAATGGAGAACTAAACTCCATTGCTTTGGGTTGAGATCTTGAACCTACTTTGATTCAATTGAGGTAATTTTTCTTATTCTTTTGTTGATCTATTTATAATTTTGTCTGTTCTGATTCTAGATTAATATTTAGGGTTTGTGGATTTGGCCAATCCATTAGTTCTATTTCTTGATCTATGCTAGAATTCTTTGTTCTGTGCCAGAATTAGAGTTTTCACCGTAGCATCTCCACGAATTGTGTATGTGCCATAGCAATTCGGGGAGTAGGCAAAATTAAACGATTATCTAGTAACCTAGAAAGCGTTCTTGATCTTAGTCTCTTAAATTGAATCAATTAATTCTGTGATCTAGACTGTGCCAGTTAGATTAATTATTAATTAGGGTTTATAGTGAGTGTGCCACTGCTATAGACTAATCTGTAAGAAGAGACAGAGATTGCAATATATCTCGTGATCAAGTGAATAGGATTAACAGAGAAATAGAAGTACCAATGAAATTGAATTAGAGGACGGGGATAGTAATCAATCTGAAGTGCTTTTTAATTAATTGTTTTAATCAAGTTAGTTTAATTTCTCGTCTTAGGAATTAATTACAATCAATTCAACCCCCAATCTGGTCAAGTGACTGTTCGTAAATAAATAACCGTTCTTCGTGGATCGACTCTGGACTTGCCCTAGATATATTTTTAGAACCTAGTCCAGGTTTAATTTGTAGGTGTGCGACTAAGCCTACCAAATTTTGGCGCCGCTGCCGGGGAACGGTGTTTATTTGTTTACGTTCTTATTTTAATTCTTGTTCTTTTTATTTTTATTTTATTTGTATTTATTTTTAGTTAGTTTAGTTATTTAGTTTCCTTTTAGTTTTTATTTATTTCTGTTTTGGTGTGGCACCTTTTATGGTCCACACCCGTTCTACTGATAATTGCTTGTGAGTCTTGAACTAGAAAGCAAATGGCAGATCAGACATTGAGGCAAAGGACTGCCCCGAATTGGAATGAGCAACCACATGCCGTCCAATTCCCCGCCTTACCTGCCGGAGTGACTTTTGAGTTGAAGTCGGGGCTGTTGAGCCAGCTACCACACTTCACTGGGATGCCTGGAGAGAATCCGAATCAGCATGTGTCCCAGTTTGTGCAGATATGTCAAAGCATGAAGTCGGCTACACTTCCTTTAGAGCACTTATTACTCAAAGCATTTTCTTTCACTCTGAAAGATGATGCTAGTGCGTGGTACTATAATCTCCCACCTAACAGTATCACCACATGGCAGCAAATGAAGGAGGTGTTTCTTGATGAGTTCTTTCCTCCCGATCAAATCAATGTGATGAAGCGGGACATTAGCAACATGGAGCAGAAGGTGGATGAGACTCTATACGAGTATTATAACAGGTTCCATAAGTTGTGCAGGGCTTGCCCGTATCATGGGTTTGATGATGATCAGCTGATAGTATATTTCTATGGAGGGTTGACAGTCATGGATAAGCGGTTGGTGGATTCTTGTTGTGGGGGCAGTATACTCAACAAGACGACTGAGGAGGCTAATGAGATTATTGATGAGTTGGCTAAGAGCACTCGGACACATGACCGGAGATCGAGTTTCAGACAAGTTAGTGTTGTGGGATCGAGTGGTGGTGTGCCAAGTAAGCTTGAGACAGATGTAGAGGACCTTAAGGGGATGATGAAACAATTATTGATCGGTCCACCACAGAGTCAACAGTATCCCAGTAGTCAGTATATTCAGTACGGACCACCGTACCAGCAGCAGCAGCAGTATCAGAGTAATCCTCCGAGACAGTCTACGGATGATCTGCTTCACTCTTTAGTGCAGTCAGTGAGTATAATGAATGGTAATTTCCAACAGTATCAACAGATGACCGATGCGAGTATTGGTAATCTAGAGAGACAAATGGGGAAAATAGCTGATGCAGTTGGGAGATTAGAGACTAGAGAGGCAGCGAAGGTACAGTCTAGAACAGAACCGAACCCTAAGCAGAGTGCATGTGCCATGACTTTGCGCAGTGGTAATGAGATTGGGAAGGAAGTTGTACCGGAGGAGCCACTGATTGAGGTTGAGCAGGTTGTGCCCGAGGAGAAGACCCCGAAGGAGGAGAAGAAAGCTACACCAAAACCACCGGTTTATGAGCCGGATGTTCCATTTCTGAGGCCTTGAGAGAGCATCGCAAACCGGAGCCTGACAAGGCTATATATGACACTTTCAAGAGGCTT
The DNA here is from genome assembly GCA_026119855.1 of Campanula takesimana. Classification (NCBI taxonomy): domain Eukaryota; kingdom Viridiplantae; phylum Streptophyta; class Magnoliopsida; order Asterales; family Campanulaceae; genus Campanula; species Campanula takesimana. Next base: position 312,084 of record JAOWBW010000110.1, read on the forward strand.
GAGGTAAACATCCCATTTTTTGGATCTTTTGCAGACTATCCCGAGATATGCTAAATTCTTGAAGGAGTTGTGTATATTGAAGAGGGATCAGAAGGCAAGGAGTCAGAAAAAGGTAAAGATGAAAGAGCATGTGTCTGCGGTCTATCATAAGAAGATGCCTAAGAAGTGTAGTGATCCGGGTATGTTTGTGATTCCTGTGTCTTTGGGTGATGATTCTGAGCACATGGCAATGCTTGACTTGGGTGCTTCAATCAATGTCATGCCTTATGCATTGTTTGAAAAGCTCAAGTTGGGACCTCTACAGGATACTAGGGTGGTTATTCAGTTGGCAGATAGGTCAAATGCATACCCTAAGGGGAAGGTTGAGGATGTTCTAGTGCGGGTTGGTAAGTTCATTTTTCCCGCTGATTTTTATGTTTTGGAGATGGACACGGATCCTAAGGCTCCCATTCTGTTGGGGAGGCCTTTTATGTCTACGGCTCATACTAAGTTAGATGTGTCGAATGGTTCATTAACTATGGAGTTTGATGGGGATTTAATGGAGTTCAATATTTTTGACTCCAAGAAAGACCCTAAGGATATCCGTGGTTTGTGTTTTATGGATGTAGTAGAGCCAAAGGTAGATGATGTGTCCAAGGTTTGTAGTGGGATTGATGATGTGAAGATTGGTTTGGAGATCCCGGCGGTAAAACATGGACCAAGAAAGATGAAAAATCTTCCTGAGTACCGAAAACATACATTTGGAGGTGTGAAAGAATTTATGATGGCTAGTGGTCCGATGGAGAAGAATAGAGATTTGAGCACGATGAACAAAAAGAAGAAAGAGTTTATGCAGACAATTCGAGCTCAAACGGGGTGGAGTGTGCATTAATGAGGTACCATTTATTCCCTTACGTTTAAACTGTCCTTATTTTTTTTCACTTTTACACACTGAGGACACTGATAGTTTAACCGTGGGGGAATGTTTCGTAGTGTATAGTATGCATTTTTATTTCTAGATTAGGAGTTTTTCGTTAAAAAAAAAAAAAAAAAAAAAAGAAAAGTCTAGCTAAAGACGGTAAAAAAAGGTGGCTAATCGGGAGGCAACCCGGATTTAATTTGCTTAATTTTCTTGGTTTTTATTTTTATTTTAGGCTTTTAAATTAATTGTAGTTGTATATTATGTTTTCAATTTTTGTAGTTTTATTTATGTTTGGAATCGGTGCTACTAAAGGTATGTTTTGTTTTTGATGATGTGCAGGAAATCATAGCATAGAGGGTTACATGGGAGCACTTTGGGAAATTTCATCCAGTCCTTGTGCCACAAGTGCTCAATTATTGTGCCACAAGGGCTGGCCAAAAAAAAAAAAAAAAAAAAGAAAAAAAAGGGAGTTCCAGTCGTCTCTCTCTTTCTCACTCCCCCACAACCCGTTTTCTTCTTCTTCTTCTCCCTTCTACCCTCCATTGCCGCCGCACCACTCTCTATCTTCCCCATCACCACCGAAATCCCACCCCTCCATTAGAAACCCGTTTCTTTCTCTCTCTCTCTTCCCCAAACCCGTCGGCCCTCTCTTTTCTCCTCACCTCCATTGCAGCCGCTCCATTGCAGCCGCACTATACCCACCGCACCACTCTCTTCTCCCACCATGAAAACCACCACCTCTTCCATTAAATCAACTGTTGGTAGTGGTGCCCTAGGCACGTTTAATAAACGTTGTAATTGTTATCATTTATTTCATATCAATAAAGAGATGTTTTGATTATTATTGTTGTTCATGTTTACTTATAATAATCTCCGTCCCTAGTACTTGTTAAGCACTGGTATAAAGCCTAAATGATCATGGGATGATCATGTTAGATTTATAGGTACTTGTTTGGAACAAGGTACTGGACATGACCCGCTGTATGAGATTTATGTCATGGTCTATGTCATACATATATCTCATATTAGTTATGTCATTTGAATCCTTAGACATGAAGTTATTATAGTCTTCCACTTGATGAACATTGTGTTTGACATATTCAAACGCTACCTTAACACGGTAGTTATAAAGGGTTTGATTGGCATAATCGGATTCCCGTTGGGAAGAGTAATAAGCTAAATGGATTTGTCCCTCCACGGAGAGATGTCAGGCTTGGGCCCCTCGAAGGAATGATGTTGATGAAATGTTCGGCCGGACTCAAATGGATTGATTGGATAAATAGCATTTGAACTATCAACATATTCGGAATCGAGAAAGTATTGAACAAGACAAGTTGACTGTTTGACCATGACTTGTGTTCAATGACATCGTGGACAAAAGGTTTGTGACATATTCTAAAGGAATGCGAACTTGTATCTAGTTATACTATTTGGGTAGGTATGACGGTTTGCTAGAACCTAATCATATCTTATGGGATCATGTTTGAGCCCATTGCCAACTTAGTATAATCCTAGAGGGTCACACACAATAGAACGAATCTTAAATAAGAGGACTATATTGGAATTTAGGGTCGAAGGACCTCAAAGGAATTTCTGGAAAAATTCTGGGCTTCTTGGTCAACCAAGCGGGCGCTTGGGTTGGACCAGGCGGGCGCTTGAATGAATTCTGAAAGGACTAGACCTTCTGGTCAAATAAGCGGGCGCCTGGGTTGGACCAGGCGGGCGCTCGGTCTGGCGGCAGAATAATTCCTAATTCGATTAGGAAAGGTTTTTGGCACAAGTTACCTACTTGGAATAGGTCTTAATTGTGTATAAAAACACCAATTCGGCCAGACCATATTAACCAGTGCTTTTGTGAGTCTCAAAGAGTTTGAGAGAGATTTTATTTTGTTCTAAGATATCTTTGATTGAGGAACAAAATAATTCACAAATAAATTCCATATAGTTCTTTATTAAAATTGTGAAAGTGTGTTTCATAATTATTGGTCTAGCAACCAAGATCAAGGAGCCTCTTGATATTCGTTCGAAGTGTGGACACCGCTAGAGGGTGAATTTTATCATCTACAAAGTTCGTGATTTTGTCCGTGATAAAGCTTCAAGTTCCTCCACCAAGACCAAAGAAAACTTTGATAGTCATCAAGGGTTAGTTTTATCCTTTATTCATGTTGTTGTATTTGATTTAATCATATGATCGGATCTATGGCTTTGGGTTTCATAAAAAATTTAAATGCTTAATTCCGCTGCGCATGTTACTTGGAAACCCAACACTGGTATCAGAGCCCCGTTCATGTTGATTAATTCAATACTTGGATCATGTTTTGTGTATATAAATTGTTTATGTGCCTAGCATGATATGAATATTGGATTATATGATGTTTATGTGTTATGTGATTTTATGTGGTTTATTGCTTCAACTTTAATCGCACGATTCAATCGCAATAAAATTATGGTGGATTCTGAATTATTTTGATTATTAATTTTTGATTGGATCAAAGTTTTAATAATCAATGAAAAATAATTTTGAGACAAAATTTTCGAACTTTAAAAATTCTGTACCATTCTGACCATTCAGGAGCCCGCTCGCTGAAGACCAGGCGGGCGCTCACTGGTCAAAATTTGTTCTGATTTTGGTTAAAATCTGAATATGGAATTTTCGATAAATTCGACAAAACCAGTAACAGAACCAGTCCAGACTTGCTGATCTGGAATGGGTTTTGGGTAGTTGGTTTGTGTGTGGATTTTGGGGTTTGATTTTCCTATTTGTTTTAGTCTTGTGATTCCTAGATTGGTTCAAGTTTTGGATGGCTAATCTGCGTTCATCGAGATTGTGTTTCCCAAAATTGATCGCAATCAAAGTTTCAAAGATAAAACGAAGTTAGAATTATGAAGAGTTCATAATTGCTAAAATTGAGAAACAAAGTTCTTGATTCAAAGTTTGGAGATCCATGTGGAATTGTGGATGCAATTGGCCTACGTTCATCGAGACCATCTATTGCTTAGTTTCGGCCACATGGACTACTTTCTTGGTTTCTTGAATTAGTGCGGGATTGTGGTTGCCTAATGGCTTAGTTCGACCGCACTTCTTGTTGTCTTGATTTGGAGATAATAACCAAAGTTGAAATAGTCTCATCCTCATAATTATAGAGAAACTAATGACACATAAATATCATGCTTAAATTAATAGAGATTAATTTAGTGGCTAAACTTGATGTGTAACATGTTTATATTATGTGCTCATAAATGTGTTATATGCTATATGTGATGAACCTTCAAAGAAAGTTTTAAGTCCTTCATTGCCATGCCATGATTAAAACACTTGTTTATACATGTGTAATCTTTATGTGGGTTCGCCTCCGCGAAGTGCATTAATTTTATTCATGTATGAGCAAGATGAGGTTCATTAATTTAATGTGGGCTTGCCTTCGTAAGGTGCATTAAATTGAATGGTTCCTATGCGTTTAAAATGGTTGGACTTAATTAGGCGTCAAAACAGTTTTTGGCCTAGGCAAAAGATGAGATTAAACATGTTTTTTGAAATTGGATTTCTCAAAAAATCTCATAAAAGGATCTAAGAATCATATGTGATATGATTGACATGATTGTCTACCTAATTAATTTAGTTTTGAGCGGTCCGCCTCCGTGGACTCAAGAGTTAAATTAAAGTTGGATCTTAGCCCAATTAAATTATATTATACATTGGATGTATATGAAAGTTATATAATTTAGTGGGAGTATTTTGTTTGAAAAATACATTATTTATTTCTTTAATGAAAATTGGTACTTATTAAATTTTGGAAATTTTGCATATTTGTAGATAATGACTAATAACACTCAATCAATGTCGTTGCGATCGATCCTTGAGAAGGATAAGCTCGGAGAGAATGGTACTAACTTTATGGATTGGATCCATAGCATAAGAATCGTTCTTAGGCAAGAAGATAAGTTGTACATTCTCGATGGGCCTCTCCCTGCTGAACCACCGCCTACTGCCCCTAGGGCAGAAAGAGACAATTACAAGAAACATCGTAATGATTCTAGAGATGTAAGTTGTCTCATGCTTGCTGCTATGTGTTCAAAGCTCCAACAAAGTTTGGAACATTTGGAAGCCTATGAGATAGGCGTGGAGTTGAGAACCATGTTTCAAGAGCAAGCTAGGCAAGAGAGGTACAAGACCATTATTGCATTCACTACTTGTAAAATGAATGAAGGGCAACAAGTGAGTCCTCACTTTCTTAAAATGAAAGGTTATGTAGAGCACCTTGAGAAACTTGGCTATCCAATCCCATTGGAGCTAGCCACGGATCTCATTCTTAATTCATTGCCTAAAAGTTATAATCAGTTTGTGATGAATTATAACATGCATGGAATGGATAAGAATCTCTCTGAGTTGCATGGGATGCTCAAAACTGCAGAGATGAAAATTGTGGAGAAATGTTCTCCCGTGCTCTTGGTTCATGATGGGAAGAAGGCTAGTGCCAAAGGAAAGGGTAAGAAAGTTGTCAAACCCAAAATAAGCAAGGCAAAGGTTGCCAAGGCTTCTGAGGCAAAACCCGATTCACAAAAGGATGCAATATGTTTCCATTGTCAAGAAATTGGTCATTAGAAACGTAATTGCAAGGCTTTCTTGGAAGAGCAAAAGAAGAAGAAGGGTAGCAAGGCTGCGTCGACTTTAGGTATCTATATGATAGATATTCTCATTTCTACCACTGATTCTTGGGTATTGGATACCGGATGTGGTTCTCACATATGTTTAAATGTGCAGGAACTAAAGAATATGAGACTGCTTAAAGAGGGTGAAGTAGATCTACGAGTGGGGAATGGAGCAAGAGTTGCTGCATTAGCCGTAGGGACTTATGAAGTCACTTTACCTTCCGGATTAATTCTTGTTTTGAACAATTGTTATTATGTTCCGGATTTAAGCATAAACATTATTTCAATTTCTTGTTTGGATAATGAAGGTTTTAAGTTTTTTATTGAAAATTTGAGATTTTCTATTTATTTAAATGATGTGCTTTATGGTATTGCTAATTCATTTAATGGCCTTTATATCTTGGATGTCAAGAATGAAAATAATAACAATGTCTATCATGTAAACTGTCACGACCCGAAATATAGGCTCTATTTTATTAGTAATTAAATGATTTTTATTTAATTATTTGCTTATTTGTTTATTTAAATTATTATTTATCTAAATAATTATGAGTGCATTTAGGTATCATAATATTTATGCCTAGCATTTTAACTGGGTCATTTGTGCTAGTGTAAAAATGTTGAGTCTTATTAGTTAGTGGGGAGTTTAATTGAAGAGGTAGTATTGGGGGAGAGGCCTTTTTGTAACATTTCAAACATTTCTTCATCTTCTCCCTACTTCCCTCACCTCCCTCACCCTACTCTTTCACCTCACACTCCACCTCCCTCTCTCTCCCTGGAAATCTCTCTCTCTCTCCAAGCATTGTGGGTAAGTTTTCTTCCTCTTCATCTCTCTTCATTTTCTCCTTCTTCCTATCATCATCTCTCATTTCTTAAAACGTGAACATTGTTTAGATCGTCGATAGGATCGTAGGAAGCCAAAAAGATTTGAAATCCATCAACTTTGAGAAATTTCAAGTAAGTTACTTTTCCCCCATTTTAATGCTAAAATGTTCATATCATGCTTAGATAGTGTTTGATGTGTTCCATTTGAAGTTTGGATGAGTTTTGAATTTGTTTGGAATTTATTTGGGTTTTGATAAAAAATGGTGAAATCTTGAATGTTGGGTTTGATTCTTGATTTCGAGTGTTAAATGTTGTTTTAGGAGTCTTTTTAGACTTATAAGTCGTTTTGGTACTTTAGTATGTGAGTTGGAATGTTGGATTTTGGGTTGATTTTGTTTTGGGTTTGAAAATGGAAGAACCCATGTTGTTCTTCCCGATTTCTGGAAATCCAGAGCATTGTGCGACCGCACAAAACTTCCTGGGCGGCCGCGCATCTTTCTGAAAGCTTTTGTTCTTGTTTTGGGACTTTTTGGGCGACCGCACAACCCACCTTGGGCGGCCGCACAGTCCTCTGAAAATTTCCATTTTGTTAAAATTGTGTGATTGAAGGATGCTTTTTGACCCAAATCTTGGGTGTCCTTCTAGTTGACCTTAGTGATCATTGTGGTACGCTTTAGTGATAGAATTGGGTCCTTTGTGATCAAGTTTGTGTTTGAGATTCATTAATTGTTAATCGGGATTTTGGAGCACCTTTATTGTGCATTGTTTGTTCATTTCATCTTCTTGGTGATTAATTGGCATGATTCCCTACTTTGGAATCCTTTGTTGTTATCGCGCTAGTATTTTATTACTTAGCCTTTACGTGAAAGTCCAGCTGGTATTTTGTGTGTGTTTGGGCGATGGGAAAGATTATAATGGCAAAGCCAAGTCCATTATAATGTTGACCATTGTTTTGCCCCCTTCTTTACCCCTTCTCCAGATTGGCCTTGGAAAGGATAAGTCAGCGTTCCTTTGTGAATGTATCTGGCTAGCGGGCATGACTTTGTGTCATGGTCCTTGTCCCTTGTGACACTTTTATGTTATTGGTTCCGGTACCGGGGTTTTCTCTTCGGCTCTTATGCTATTATGAAGATGATGATTGGTTGATTATTGAAGCTGCGCAGCGATCCTTTATTTGGATGTTCCGGTTTGGAAAACCTTGGCTATATCCTTTGTTATGTGTTTATTTCCGCTGCTATCTGTTTATGTGATAAATGCTATGTGATATGTGATAATTATTATTGTTTATTGCTTATTGCATCATAGCATGTCATGTAGTTGCATTAGTAACTTATTGAGATTTATCTCACCCCCTTTTCTTTTATCTTTGTTTTTCCTTAACCCCCCCCCAGGTGCTAAGGATTAGTCTCGCTGATCACGAGAAAGAGGACGTCGAGGGTGGATACATTCTTTTGGGGAAAGTTGTATAGGTTGGTTTACATTATATAAATGTGTAACCTTTTGGGATATTTGTACCAAACATTGACGTCATTAGGATTTATGTATTTGTATTTTGTTAACCATAAACTGGTGGAAGTTTATGATAGTTGTAATTGGTTTTTTTTATCAAACATGGTTTTGTAAAACTTTGGATTATCACCTTTTGGTATTAAATGGAATTTTTAACCTTGGTATTTCATAGTTTTGGTTTTAGAGTCGACGTCCAGCTCGCGGTCCCGGGGCCCGCGGGGTCCGGGGTCGCGACAGTTGGTATCAGAGCTATGGTATTAGCTCTAAGTATAAGTCTAGGTGGATTAGTATGACCTAGGTGGGTAGTAGAGTGCGGAGTGATTAATGGTTGATGTTTTATGCAGGTAATTGTTCTCAATGTCTGGAAGAAGAAACAGAGGAGGTACTAGTGGGGCACAGAATCAGAATGATACAAGGGAAGAAGCCCGTGCCATGTTTCAAGGCATGTTTGAGGCGGCCATGAAGGCCATACATGATCAAGGTCCGAGGGTAGAACAAGCACCACCCCGTTATGGTTTGGAGCAATTTCTGAAGTTGAAACCGGTTGAATTCAATGGGGAGCCCGATATAAGGAAGGCTGAGTTGTGGATTGAGTCGATGGAGAAGATTTATGATGTATTTGGGTGTTCGGATGAGGACAAGGTCCGGTTTGCGGCTTACAAGCTTGTGGGAGCCGCCGAGCATTGGTGGAAAGGTGTCAAAGCTACTTGGGATGATACTCGCACGGTGTATGCGTGGGAATTGTTTGTGCGCAAGTTCAAGGAGCATTTTATTCCGGTTGTTGATCAGAACCGAAAGGAGATCGAGCTACTCAACTTGGAGCAAGGTGTGTTGTCTATAGCACAATACTCGGCTAAGTTCATAGAATTAGCCCGATATTGCGACTATTTGGTGAGGACCGAGGAACAAAAGGCTATGAGATTTATTCAGGGATTGAAGACCTCCATCCGTACTCAACTGATCGCTCAACGGATTGTGACATTCCAAGATGCGGTGGACCGAGCCTATTTAATAGAGCAAGATATTGGGGAGCATAAAAGGAAGACCGAGGTAGCCAACCCGAGTAAGCAAGGAGCTCAAGGCAAGCCACAACACCGTTCCGATAACCGAGGTAACTTTGGGGGACAATCTCAGTTCCGAGGACAACCGACGCCAAGGAACCCGGGTACCACTTCCGGGAACCAAGGGAGCCAAATTAGGAAGCCTTGTACTTTTTGTCAAAAGGTAGGCCATGCGGAGGATAGGTGTTGGAAAAAAACAAGGCAAGTGTACCAATTGTGGTGAAATGGGGCACTTTGCGAGAGAGTGCACGAGGTACCGAGGTCAGTCATCCGGGTCAGGAGTTGGTAATAATCAGGGCCAGAAAAGGGATGCAGCTGGGAAGCCCAAGGTTCAAGGGAAGGTCTATGCTATGAATCAACAACAAGCTACCGATGATCCATCCGTTATTGGAGGCATTATTTCTGTGTCTAATGTGAGCGCACGAGCGTTAGTAGATCCAGGATCATCTCATTCATACATTTCTGTGCAATTTGCTTCCATGTTAAATGCTGCATTCGAGTCTTTACCGTACGTGCTAGAGGTGTCGACCCCTATAGGAGAATGCTTGATTTCCGATCGAGTCTTTCGTGCTTGTGATGTGGTTATTTGTGGTCGAGTCCTTTGTGCGGATTTGGTAGTTCTTCCTATCCAAGACTTTGATGTCATTTTGGGTATGGATTGGTTGAGCAAGTTTCATGCTTCTGTCGATTGCCGTAAGAAAACTGTTACTTTTTCTATTCCCGATGTGCCTAAGTTTGTTTTTGAGGCTAGTCCTATGAGTGGAAAGGTTCTCTTAATTTCTTTTATGAAAGCGAGAAAGTTATTGCATAGTGGTTGTGAGGGGTATTTGGCTAGTGTTCTTGATACTAGGAAAGAATCCCCTAGTTTTGATAGTGTTCGGGTAGTTCGGGAATTTCCTGATGTTTTCTCTACCGAGTATGATATGCCTCCCGATCGTGAGATTGAGTTTTGTATAGATCTTTTGCCGGGTACGGCTCCGATTTCGAAAGCACCTTATAGGTTAGCTCCCGCAGAGTTGAAAGAATTGAAAGTTCAGTTGCAAGAGTTACTTGATCGAGGGTTTATCCGCCCTAGTGTTTCCCCGTAGGGAGCACCGGTTTTGTTTGTGCGGAAGAAAGATGGTTTGTTGAGATTGTGTATCGATTACCGGAAGTTGAATCAGGTTACGGTGAAGAATAAGTATCCTCTACCGCACATCGATGATTTATTTGATCAGCTTCAAGGGTCCGTGGTTTTCTCTAAACTTGATTTGAGGAGTGGGTACCATCAGTTGAAGGTTCGATCGGAGGATATTCCGAAGACTGCTTTTCGCACTCGTTATGGTCATTATGAGTTCTTGGTTATGCCGTTTGGGTTGACTAACGCGCCGGCCGTATTTATGGATTTGATGAACCGAGTTTTCCATCCCTATCTTGACTCGTTCGTGGTGGTTTTCATTGACGACATTCTTGTTTATTCGAAATCTCGAGAGGAGCACGAGCAGCATTTGAGGACAGTTTTATCCGTTCTTGCGAGGGAGAAATTATTTGCGAAGTTTAGTAAATGCGAATTTTGGCTCGAGAAGGTGTCATTTCTGGGTCATGTTATTTCGAAAGATGGGATTTCTGTGGATCCTTCAAAGATAGAGGCTATAGTGGATTGGAAGAGACCCGAATCGGTGACAGAGGTTAGAAGCTTTCTGGGTCTAGCCGGTTATTACCGAAGGTTTATTGAGGGGTTTTCGAGGATTGCTACTCCGATGACGCAGTTGACCCGGAAGAATGTTCCGTTTGTGTGGACCGAGAAATGTGACAAGAGTTTCGAGGAATTGAAGAAGAGGTTGACTTCCGCACCGATCTTGAGTTTGCCTAATGGGAGCGATGGCCTAGTGATTTATAGTGATGCTTCGAAAGAGGGTTTGGGTTGTGTGTTGATGCAGAACGGGAAAGTGATTGCGTATGCTTCGAGGAAGTTGACCCCTAGTGAACAGAATTACCCGACTCATGATATGGAGTTAGCGGCTATTGTCTTTGCGTTGCACAAGTGGAAGCATTACCTTTATGGAGCGAAGTTTGATATTTTTACCGATCACAAGAGTTTGAAGTACCTATTCTCTCAGAAGGAATTGAACAACCGACAGCGTCGATGGATGGAATTGTTAAAGGACTATGATTGTACGATTTCTTATCACCCGGGGAAGGCGAATGTGGTAGCCGATGCGATTAGTAGAAAATCTTATGTGGCTTCGATGATGGTTCGAGAATGGAAAATTCTTGAGGATATTCGAGATTGGTCTCCTCGTGAATCGAGACATGGGGCTATTTTTGCGAATATTAGGGTATCTCCGACCCTAGTTCAGAGGATAAAGGAAGCTCAGAAAGAAGATCCCGAGTTAGTGAAATTAATGGGTAAATTGAAGGAAAAGAATTTCGAGGATTTTTCTATTAGCCCGGTGGGAGTGTTGACTTTCCGTGGTCGTTTGTGTGTACCCGATGTTAGTGGATTAAAGAGGCAAGTTTTAGATGAAGGTCACAAATCGAGGTATACTATTCATCCGGGTAGTACGAAGATGTATCAGGACTTGAAGCAACAATTTTGGTGGATTAATATGAAAAGGGAAATAGCTGAGTATGTATCGAAGTGTTTAACGTGTCAGCAGGTCAAAGCCGAGCATCAGAGACCCGCGGGATTACTTCAGCCGTTAGGGATTCCCGAGTGGAAATGGGAGCATGTGACTATGGATTTCGTTACGGGACTGCCTCGTACCCGTAGGAAGTACGACAGTGTTTGGGTAATAGTGGATAGATTGACCAAGAGTGCCCATTTCTTGCCTATTGACATCAGGTATTCGATGGAGAAGCTTGCGACCCTTTATATTGATGAGATTGTTAGATTGCATGGGGTTCCGGTTAGCATTGTGTCAGATCGAGACCCGAGGTTTACTTCTAGGTTCTGGAAGGCGTTTCAGGAAGCTTTGGGTACAGATTTGCGATTTAGTACAGCTTTTCATCCTCAGACCGACGGTCAATCCGAGAGGACTATTCAGATTTTGGAGGATATGTTGCGAGCTTGTTCGATAGACTTTTCTGATTCTTGGGATTCGCACCTACCGTTAGTGGAGTTCTCTTACAACAACAGTTATCAGGCTAGTATCGAGATGGCACCGTTTGAGGCCTTGTATGGAAGGAAATGTAGATCTCCTATTTGTTGGGGTGAGGTCGGTGAAGCGAAAGTTTTGGGTATTGATTTGCTTCGGGATTCGGTTGAGAAAGTTAAAGTTATCCGGGATAGATTGAAGACAGCCCAGAGTCGACATAAGAGCTACGCAGACAACCGAAGGCGTGATCTTAGTTTTCAGATTGGTGATTTGGTATTCTTGAAGGTATCTCCAAAGGTGGGTATTCGTAGATTTGGGAAGAAAGGTAAATTGGCTCCGAGGTTTATAGGTCCGTTTGAGGTTTTGGGAAAGGTTGGACTTCTTGCGTATCGACTCGCGTTACCGCCATCTTTAGACCGGTTGCACAACGTCTTTCACGTTTCTATGCTTCGGAAGTATGTTCATGATCCGTCTCACGTGTTACCAAGGATACCGGAGGATATTGAGCCCGATATGTCTTATGAGGAACGACTGGTTCGGATTTTAGATTCTAAGGTCCAAGAGTTGAGAGCAAGAGCATCGCGTTGGTTCGAGTTCTTTGGAGGAATCATAACATCGAGGAGTCGACGTGGGAGCTTCGTGATGAGATCGAGAGGAAATTTCCGTGGCTTTTTGTTTAAGGTAAGTCTCGTTAAAATTCGGGTCGAATTTTCTTTAAGGGGGAGTGAATGTCACGACCCGAAATATAGGCTCTATTTTATTAGTAATTAAATGATTTTTATTTAATTATTTGCTTATTTGTTTATTTAAATTATTATTTATCTAAATAATTATGAGTGCATTTTAGGTATCATAATATTTATGCCTAGCATTTTAACTGGGTCATTTGTGCTAGTGTAAAAGTGTTGAGTCTTATTAGTTAGTGGGGAGTTTAATTGAAGAGGTAGTATTGGGGGAGGGGCCTTTTTGTAACATTTCAAACATTTCTTCATCTTCTCCCTACTTCCCTCACCTCCCTCACCCTACTCTTTCACCTCACACTCCACCTCCCTCTCTCTCCCTGGAAATCTCTCTCTCTCTCCAAGCATTGTGGGTAAGTTTTCTTCCTCTTCATCTCTCTTCATTTTCTCCTTCTTCCTATCATCATCTCTCATTTCTTAAAACGTGAACATTGTTTAGATCGTCGATAGGATCGTAGGAAGCCAAAAAGATTTGAAATCCATCAACTTTGAGAAATTTCAAGTAAGTTACTTTTCCCCCATTTTAATGCTAAAATGTTCATATCATGCTTAGATAGTGTTTGATGTGTTCCATTTGAAGTTTGGATGAGTTTTGAATTTGTTTGGAATTTATTTGGGTTTTGATAAAAAATGGTGAAATCTTGAATGTTGGGTTTGATTCTTGATTTCGAGTGTTAAATGTTGTTTTAGGAGTCTTTTTAGACTTATAAGTCGTTTTGGTACTTTAGTATGTGAGTTGGAATGTTGGATTTTGGGTTGATTTTGTTTTGGGTTTGAAAATGGAAGAACCCATGTTGTTCTTCCCGATTTCTGGAAATCCAGAGCATTGTGCGACCGCACAAAACTTCCTGGGCGGCCGCGCATCTTTCTGAAAGCTTTTGTTCTTGTTTTGGGACTTTTTGGGCGACCGCACAACCCACCTTGGGCGGCCGCACAGTCCTCTGAAAATTTCCATTTTGTTAAAATTGTGTGATTGAAGGATGCTTTTTGACCCAAATCTTGGGTGTCCTTCTAGTTGACCTTAGTGATCATTGTGGTACGCTTTAGTGATAGAATTGGGTCCTTTGTGATCAAGTTTGTGTTTGAGATTCATTAATTGTTAATCGGGATTTTGGAGCACCTTTATTGTGCATTGTTTGTTCATTTCATCTTCTTGGTGATTAATTGGCATGATTCCCTACTTTGGAATCCTTTGTTGTTATCGCGCTAGTATTTTATTACTTAGCCTTTACGTGAAAGTCCAGCTGGTATTTTGTGTGTGTTTGGGCGATGGGAAAGATTATAATGGCAAAGCCAAGTCCATTATAATGTTGACCATTGTTTTGCCCCCTTCTTTACCCCTTCTCCAGATTGGCCTTGGAAAGGATAAGTCAGCGTTCCTTTGTGAATGTATCTGGCTAGCGGGCATGACTTTGTGTCATGGTCCTTGTCCCTTGTGACACTTTTATGTTATTGGTTCCGGTATCGGGGTTTTCTCTTCGGCTCTTATGCTATTATGAAGATGATGATTGGTTGATTATTGAAGCTGCGCAGCGATCCTTTATTTGGATGTTCCGGTTTGGAAAACCTTGGCTATATCCTTTGTTATGTGTTTATTTCCGCTGCTATCTGTTTATGTGATAAATGCTATGTGATATGTGATAATTATTATTGTTTATTGCTTATTGCATCATAGCATGTCATGTAGTTGCATTAGTAACTTATTGAGATTTATCTCACCCCCTTTTCTTTTATCTTTGTTTTTCCTTAACCCCCCCCCAGGTGCTAAGGATTAGTCTCGCTGATCACGAGAAAGAGGACGTCGAGGGTGGATACATTCTTTTGGGGAAAGTTGTATAGGTTGGTTTACATTATATAAATGTGTAACCTTTTGGGATATTTGTACCAAACATTGACGTCATTAGGATTTATGTATTTGTATTTTGTTAACCATAAACTGGTGGAAGTTTATGATAGTTGTAATTGGTTTTTTTTTTATCAAACATGGTTTTGTAAAACTTTGGATTATCACCTTTTGGTATTAAATGGAATTTTTAACCTTGGTATTTCATAGTTTTGGTTTTAGAGTCGACGTCCAGCTCGCGGTCCCGGGGCCCGCGGGGTCCGGGGTCGCGACATAAACAAGAAATCTAAACCTAATGATGTAAATCATACTTATTTGTGGCATTGCCGTCTCGGTCATATTAATGAGAAGCGTATCTCAAAACTCCATGGGGACGAACTTTTAGGTTCATGTGACCTCGAGTCATATGACACTTGCGAGTCGTGTCTTCTTGGAAAAATGACTAAGACACCTTTTACCAAGTTGGGTGAAAGGGCAAGCGAGTTATTGGGGTTGATACATTCCGATGTATGCGGACCATTAAGTAGCAATGCTAGGAGAGGATTTCAATACTTCATAACCTTCACGGATGATTATAGTAGATTTGGGTATGTTTACCTAATGAAACATAAGAGTGAGGCATTTGAGATATTTAGAATATTTCAAAACGAAGTAGAAAAACAACTTGGCAAAAGTATTAAAGCACTTCGATCAGATCGAGGTGGAGAATACTTGAGTCAAGAATTTGATGATCATCTAAAGAATTGTGGAATAGTTTCACAATTGACTCCACCCGGAACACCACAATGGAATGGTGTGTCCGAGAGGAGGAATCGGACTTTGTTAGACATGGTTCGATCAATGATGAGTCAAGTTGATCTTCCAATATCTTTTTGGGGTTACGCTCTAGAAACTGCTGCTTTCACACTAAATCGTGTTCCAACTAAATCGGTTCAAAAGACTCCATATGAGATGTGGAGCGGAAAGAAAACTTGTTTATCTTTCATGAAGATTTGGGGTTGTGAAGCTTTTATCAAAAGACTTGTCTCAGACAAACTTGCACACAAATCTGATAAATGTATTTTCGTGGGATATCCTAAGGAAACTAGAGGATATTACTTTTACAACCGTGAGGACAACAAAGTGTTTGTTGCCCGAACTGGTGTCTTTCTAGAGAAAGAGTTTCTCTCCAAAGAAATCAGTGGGAGTAAAATAAATCTTGAAGAAATTCGAGACCCAGAAAATAACATTGAACCAATAGTGGAACAAGAACAAGAACCACAAGGAGTTGTGGAACCTGTTCAAAATACACAAGCAACTCGCAGATCTAGTAGGTTACGATCCGAGCCCGAGAGATATGGATTTCTCGTAACGGATAGTAATGAGGTAGAAATCATTGAGAATGATGAACCGTCAACCTACCAAGAGGCGATGTCTTCTCCTGATTCGGACAAGTGGCTTGGAGCCATGGAATCCGAATTGCAATCCATGCAAGACAATCAAGTTTGGAATTTGATTGATGCGCCCGAAGGTGTAAAAACCATAGGATGCAAATGGGTCTTCAAGAAGAAGACTGACATGGATGGGAAGGTGCATACTTACAAAGCTAGGCTTGTAGCGAAGGGTTATAGGCAAGTTCATGGTATTGACTATGATGAGACCTTTTCACCCGTAGCAATGATCAAGTCTATAAGAATTTTGCTTGCCATTGCCGCATATCATGACTATGAAATATGGCAGATGGACGTCAAAACCGCTTTCCTGAATGGAAAACTCCAAGAGGATGTGTATATGACACAACCAGAAGGTTTTAAACAAGATTCTAAGGTATGCAAATTGCAGAGATCCATCTATGGATTGAAGCAAGCTTCTAGGAGTTGGAATCTCCGTTTTGATGAATCGGTCAAAGAGTTTGGTTTCATCAAGAACGAAGATGAGCCTTGTGTATACAAGAAGATTAGTGGGAGCATAGTGCTATTCCTTATTTTATATGTGGATGACATATTGCTCATTGGAAACGACATTCCTACACTTCAGTCTGTGAAGACTTGGTTAGGAAAGTGTTTTGCAATGAAAGATATGGGTGAAGCCGCATATATACTTGGCATTAAGATCTATAGAGATAGATCAAGGAGGCTACTTGGTTTAAGCAAAAGTACATACATTGACAAGGTCATTAGAAGATTCCGTATGGAAAATTCTAAAAGAGGCACCTTACAAGTGTTGCATGGAGTTTCTCTAAGCAAGACTCAATGTCCTAAGACAAACGATGAGCGTGAGAAAATGAATGATGTTCCATATGCTTCGGCAATTGGGTCCATCATGTATGCCATGATTTGTACTAGGCCGGATGTATCTTATGCTTTGAGCATGACAAGTAGATACCAATCCGACCCTGGCGAAAATCACTGGATAGCTGTAAAATCAATTCTTAAGTACTTGAGAAGAACTAAAGACTCGTTTTTGGTCTATGGAGGAATGGAAGATGATCTCGTTGTAAATGCTTACACGGATGCAAGCTTCCAAACCGACAAAGATGATAGCCGATCGCAATCGGGTTTTGTGTTTATGTTAAATGGTGGAGCTGTAAGCTGGAAGAGTTCCAAGCAAAGTACAACCGCTGATTCTACAACAGAAGCTGAGTATATTGCTGCATCGGATGCTGCAAAGGAAGCTGTTTGGATTAAGAAGTTCATCACTGAACTTGAAGTGGTTCCTAGTATTGCTAATCCAATAGACCTTTTTATTGCGATAATAATGGTGCTATTGCTCAAGCAAAGGAACCAAGAGCACATCAGAAATCCAAACACATACTTAGGCGTTTTCATATCATTCGAGAGATCGTTGATAGGGGAGACGTAAATATATGCAGAGTACCTACTGATGACAATGTTGCGGACCCACTAACAAAGGGACTTCCACAAGCTAAACATGATGGTCATGTTAGGTCCATGGGTATTAGATACATGAGAGATTGGGCCTAGGGCAAGTGGGAGATTGTTGGTAGTGGTGCCCTAGGCACGTTTAATAAATGTTGTAATTGTTATCATTTATTTCATATCAATAAAGAGATGTTTTGATTATTATTGTTGTTCATGTTTACTTATAATAATCTCCGTCCCTAGTACTTGTTAAGCACTAGTATAAAGGCTAAATGATCATGGGATGATCATGTTAGATTTATGGGTACTTGTTTGGAACAAGGTACTGGACATGACCCGCTGTATGAGATTTATGTCATGGTCTATGTCATACATATATCTCATATTAGTTATGTCATTTGAATCCTTAGACATGAAGTTATTATAGTCTTCCACTTGTGACATATTCTAAAGGAATGCGAACTTGTATCTAGTTATACTATTTGGGTAGGTATGACGGTTTGCTAGAACCTAATCATATCTTATGGGATCATGTTTGAGCCCATTGCCAACTTAGTATAATCCTAGAGGATCACACACAATAGAACGAATCTTAAATAAGAGGACTATATTGGAATTTAGGGTCGAAGGACCTCAAAGGAATTTCTGGAAAAATTCTGGGCTTCCTGGTCAACCAAGCGGGCGCTTGAATGAATTCTGAAAGGACTGGACCTTCTGGTCAAATAAGCGGGCGCCTGGGTTGGACCAGGCGGGCGCTCGGTCTGGCGGCAGAATAATTCCTAATTCGATTAGGAAAGGTTTTTGGCACAAGTTACCTACTTGGAATAGGTCTTAATTGTGAATAAAAACACCAATTCGGCCAGACCATATTAACCAGTGCTTTTGTGAGTCTCAAAGAGTTTGAGAGAGATTTTATTTTGTTCTAAGATATCCTTGATTGAGGAACAAAATAATTCACAAATAAATTCCATATAGTTCTTTATTAAAATTGTGAAAGTGTGTTTCATAATTATTGGTCTAGCAACCAAGATCAAGGAGCCTCTTGATATTCGTTCGAAGTGTGGACACCGCTAGAGGGTGAATTTTATCATCTACAAAGTTCGTGATTTTGTCCGTGATAAAGCTTCAAGTTCCTCCACCAAGACCAAAGAAAACTTTGATAGTCATCAAGGGTTAGTTTTATCCTTTATTCATGTTGTTGTAATTGATTTAATCATATGATCGGATCTATGGCTTTGGGTTTCATAAAAAAATTTAAATGCTTAATTCCGCTGCGCATGTTACTTGGAAACCCAACATCAACTCCCTCCTTCATCTCTTTCCTCCCTACCACCATCCCCACCCCCGAAATCACCATATTCACCCTCACTCTCTCTCTAACCCTAAACCCTCAATTCATCAAAAATTGCTCCGATTCACCCCATTCTTTCATCCCCAATCACTCTCACATGCCTGAATTCGATCTAACCCACAACTATTGCTCATCAATTCCGGTTTCAAAGTACTATTCTAGAACCATGGAATTCAAATTTTGGGTTTTTTTTTTGGATTTGTTTTCTTGGAGCAATCTAGGAGGGACAATGAGTATTGTTGGTCATTATTGAAGCATTAGAAGGTAACAATTCTCATCTTTCCTTGCTCTTAATTTGTTGGGTGCAGTTGAGGTGGATTGGTTATGCATTGTGCTAATTTTGTGGTTATGTTGAGGTTGTGTGATTTTGGTATTGATATTATTGCTCAATTGTTGTTGGTGAGTGATTGTGAGCGATGGAAATATGCGTGCGTGTCATTGTGAATTGTTGGTTGAAATTTATGGGATAATTGGTATTTAGTTGTGGATAGTGGTTATGGGGTTGATTGTTTGTTGAATTTATTGTTGAATTGTTGTTGGTAAGTGATTGTGAGCGATGGTAGTGTGCGTGATTTGTGCATTGTTGTTGGGGAAATTTCTGGTTGTTAAGTATGGGAATGAATAAGGTTTGGGACACACCCATTGTCCCTACGTTTTTACTACCCTATTTTAACTGTTGCACACGAATGAGGACATTGTGTAGTTTAAGCGTGGGGGAGGGATTTATTGTATATAGTAATGTAGTCGTTATTTAATTTTTCAAAAAAATAAAATAAAATAATAATAAAAAATAAAAAATTAGAGAGGCTAAGTGAAAACCCGAAAGGGCGCTTAGACAAAAGGTGAGATATTGAGTGTTTTTATCATTTATTCACCGGAGAGAAGTCATAAGGGGGGTAAGGAGTCTCGGGTTAGGATATTTTGATGTTGGAGGTTCGGTTAGTGGGTAATATGATAGAAAACCTCGTTTTGTTTTTGGAGTTATAAGGGGGTGTTGGTGCTAAACACGAGGTGAGTTTTACGCGGGACCACTACCCGGCCAAAAACTTATTTTTATGAGGGAGACTTGTAGTGTGAGACTAGCGTGGGAGAAATTTAGGATATTTTAGTTCCCCGTGGCTTTTATGAGTGGGCGTTAGTCCGGATACGGTTTTTCACTATTTTGGAGTTTGTATCGGGCTAAGGCCATTGATTTTTATTTGATTCCCTGGAGTTATATGGGGACGGAGTTTCTTATACTCCAAATTTGTTTGTGTTTGTTGACTTTTGACTGAGGAGGCTTAGAGGAGATTAGGGGTCATTTTCTCCCATGCTACGCTTTATAGACCGGAGTTTAGAGTGGGGTTAGGATGTTACCCATGGACGAGTAACGGTCTAAGCGTGGGGGAATTTGATGTGGCGGATTTTGTATACATTATTTACCTTATTCTCTCATATATTTTGGTTCATTTTGATGTACTTTAGACTAGATTTGATGTATTTGAGACATTATTTTATCATTTGAGCTTTATTGTAATCCGGGGTAGAATAGTCGTTATTATTTAATTATTTTCCCGGATGTAATTTTTGGTGAGCTTCAACGTCTGTCTCGATGGTCAAGTAGTCAAAGTCAAGTCAAAGTTAACTGGCGGAAGAGCGCAGGGGCCAAACTGAAATTTCTGGAAGTTGAGGGGCTGTTTGGATAATTCTGAAACTTGGAGACTGAACTGACAATATTAAAACTTCAGGGATTGATTTGCAAAAAGTGAAAATTTTCCTCCGTTTCCGTACAAGTGCAGCGGCGGCTGAGTTTTGGGCTTTGGAATTATTTTTCTTTTTATATTTTATTAGTATTGTTTTTCTTTTTATTATCCTTTAGTAAATTTTTTTCTTATAATTAGTTTAGAATTACATTAGTATTAGGTCATTCTTTGGATCAAAAAAGGGTACGTTCTTTCTTTTTCTCTCTGGAGCTTTTGTAAACCATTAATGGAGAACTAAACTCCATTGCTTTGGGTTGAGATCTTGAACCTACTTTGATTCAATTGAGGTAATTTTTCTTATTCTTTTGTTGATCTATTTATAATTTTGTCTGTTCTGATTCTAGATTAATATTTAGGGTTTGTAGATTTGGCCAATCCATTAGTTCTATTTCTTGATCTATGCTAGAATTCTCTGTTCTGTGCCAGAATTAGAGTTTTCACCGTAGCATCTCCACGAATTGTGTATGTGCCATAGCAATTCGGGGAGTAGGCAAAATTAAACGATTATCTAGTAACCTAGAAAGCGTTCTTGATCTTAGTCTCTTAAATTGAATCAATTAATTCTGTGATCTAGACTGTGCCAGTTAGATTAATTATTAATTAGGGTTTATAGTGAGTGTGCCACTGCTATAGACTAATCTGTAAGAAGAGACAGAGATTGCAATATATCTCGTGATCAAGTGAATAGGATTAACAGAAAAATAGAAGTACCAATGAAATTGAATTAGAGGACGGGGATAGTAATCAATCTGAAGTGCTTTTTAATTAATTGTTTTAATCAAGTTAGTTTAATTTCCCGTCTTAGAAATTAATTACAATCAATTCAACCCCCAATCTGGTCAAGTGACTGTTCGTAAATAAATAACCGTTCTTCGTGGATCGACTCTGGACTTGCCCTAGCTATATTTTTAGAACCTAGTCCAGGTTTAATTTGTAGGTGTGCGACTAAGCCTACCAATAAGTTATAAAAAGTCATGTTTTTATAAGGTTTAAGGTTTAGGGTTTGGGGTTTTAGGTTTAGGTTCTAGGGTTTCATGTTTAGGGTATAAGGGTAAAAAACATGACTTTTTATAACTTATGGAGGAACTAGTTTTCCCCAAAACACACTCATATTTATATGGGTGTTTAGTTTAAATGTGAAGTGTAAGCTTTTTAAATTTTGTTTAAAAATAAAATAAAATAAAAAATAGTTCCGTATAAGCATTTAACTTTAAAGTTGTGTGTTCAAGTTCTATAGTATCAATTTTTCAGTACAATTAACAATTTATTTTTTTTATAATAAAATTGATGAATTCATTAAATACTCTCTCCGTCCCGGTTTAAGGTCCTTAGTTTGACTTTACACGCTTATTAAGAAACTAAGGCAAAATTGAGTCAAGAATAGTTGTGTGTAAAGGATGTAATTGTCCATTCATAAACTAAGTGGGTGAAAACTAGATGGGTAAGCGATTTTTTTTTTTTTTTTGTAATATATTAACTTGGATAAGGATGTCCAAAACAATATTCATCCTTTGTCATTTAAGAAATAAAGTAACTAAAAACTTTAAACTGAGACATACCAAAAAGGAACGTAAGAACTTTAAAATGGGACGGAGGGAGTAGTTAAAAAGGAAAAAAGTGTGTACAATCCTCCATTAGTTCCAAACTCTAGAGAGAAAGATGTTGGCTTCTAGATAATGGATAAGAAGAAGGAGAATTCAAGGGGAGAAGAGAACCTTCGAGTCTGTTTTATAAAAGTAATGTGAAGTTTCACTTTTCTTTTACACGTGCGTTCATGATTCAACAATTATCAACAAAAAAAAAAAAAAAAAGGAGGTTGATTTGTTGTATTTAAATACTAAAATCGGTTGCAAAGAATTGGTTTTCAATTTGGTCACCTGGGAGGCCGTTGTGAAATTAGCCACAGGTCCCCACACTGTTCATAAACTGTTGTTTCCTCTCGTTCCCTAAATTTATTTTTTTACATTTTAATTACTCTGTTATGTCCGTCTGGGAATATAGTACCCCAGTCAAATCATTTATGAAACACTAAATAAAGACAATAAATACAAGTCATAAGTGGGAACATTAGGTATGAACTGAGACGTGTTCATTTTAAGCAAATGTTTGCTGTTCTCACTTTGGAATTTCCCAACCACAAATTATACTATTTTTCGTCACGTTTTCAATGGGCCATATGCCACATTATTCCCTTATTATTAGGAAGGCCAACGCTAGACTTACAAAACAAAAGAAGTTTACAAAATGAAGGATAAAAGATGTGGTAGCGATATTTCATTGGCTACATCGATAGTGGACCCGACACATTCAAATTAAAAACACCAATACAAGTATGACACCTCATTTTGTAAGTCACATTTTTGTAGACATCTTTTGTAACTTTATTATTTCCCTATTAGGAAACCACTAGCCATTAAATTTTTATATATACCAGGTTTTTGTTAATGTATTATTTCGACCGTCTCAAAATCATCTTCCTACATTTTTTTTTTACAACGAATGTACTTTGAAGTTTGAACAATATATATAAGTTAATTTTATAATATTCATAAAAATTAAAAACTTATTATTGATACATTATTATAAATATTACTAATAATAAAAATAAAATTTTACTTAAAATAGCTTCGTATGGAAAAACAAGTAAAAAAAATTTTTTGGACGGAATAAGTAAGGACTTGCAGAACTTGAACTTGAACTTGTTATTGCTTAAGTATATTCAATGAAGGGCCAAGTACAAAACCAAAATAATTACTTACATAAATAAATATTATGGAACAATATACTCCTTCCGTCCCAAAATGATTTTCTCATTTGCCATTTTTCATTGTCCCAATAAGTTCTTCTCATTTCTACAATTTAGGCTTAATTGTTCATATACACAACATGGCTAGTGAAGCAAGTGTTCCTATCCTTAAAAAGTTTTTGAATAGACAAATGTGAAGATCATTTTGGGACGGAGGGAGTAGTTACTAACAACCCTACTATATATTCTATTATAGAGTTTATATATACACTCCATATTAGGACAGTAATTTAGAAAAAATAAAATAAAATAAATAAATCATAAAATATACACCCTACAATCTAAAAGAAATATGGGGAGATATTAATGAAGATAAGGCCCGAAAGGCCCTATATAGATCTTCATTTCTTATTTCTACGCCTTTTGCCGAATTTTAATTTTGACCAAATGGGTTGACTTAACTATTCTTGACTGACTGCATTGATTGGAAATTAAGACGTGTCCCCTTTCGTTTAAATTAGTGAATAGTTGTTGTGAGTGTGCAGTAGAGAGAAAATTGAATATTTAGAGTAAGTAGCAATAAGTATCATATACGCAAAATAAAAATAAGTAGCGATAATTTTGTGATGGAGGGAGTATATAATTTTCATCCCATGATAAATTATAGGGTACAGGCAAATGTTTTCTTTTTTTTCTTTTCATATAGTATAGTATGGCAAAAAAAATCTGTTTTTCTCCTCGGAAGAAAATATAAGGTTATAAAACCAAAATTGTGAACTCTCTCCGTCTCAAACTTGCTAATATGGGCCAAACTTGCTAGCTGTTGGACAAAAGGACAGGAAAACTGGGCCTTACCTTTCAGGATGTCTTTAGATAACTAGTCATGCTAATATGGGCCTGTTGCCCAGATCCGTTGATGATAATTTGATATGCACGGTTCATGGCACGGGCTGCTTCAAAAAAAAATTGTGTGTGGGTAGGGATGGCAATGGGGAGGGTCCGGGGAGGGTTCGTCAAACCCGACCCTAACCTTAAAGAGGGTGACCCGCCCCGACATGAAGTGTATCAATATCTAATTTTTTCAGCTCATATTTGCTTGGGCCCAAGCTATGTTTAAGCCTAAATGTGAACCAGTTATACAAATCAGTCTTAAATCATCAAACCTCACCCACAAACAACTATAAAAATAAATTGCTCAACACTTATAATATGATTAACTAGCATAATATGTTAACTTTATACATAGGGGTGCGGGTCAGGTCGGATACCTGCGGGTCAACATCAAAACCCGAACCCGACCCTAACCCGTCCGGGTCATGAAAATTGCAACCCGAACCCTACTTTTTCGGGGCGGATCGCCTTCGGTTCGGACAAATTGTCATCCGTGTGTGTGTGTGTGTGTGTGTTTTTTATGTGAATGCAACTAATTGATGTAAATGAAATTAATTGTTGTTCTCAAAAATAAAAAATAAAAAAATGTGTTTTTCAATCAAAGCAAGGAAGTGGTCGTCTTCATTATTTGAATAGTTGCTAATTTGTTGGTTCGTCAAAATTCTTATTATTTCATGTCTTTAAATTAATTTCATTTTTATTTTAAATATAATTAAAAAGTAAACATTTTTACAGAAGCAGGAGTGGAGGAAAGAAACTAGAGAACCGAACCGAACAAAGGCACATGAGAAAGACTTTTTCACATGCAATAGCTCAATGGATCTAAAACAATAAAAAAAAAACAAGTAAATCAGCTTCATAGACAAGCATGCATTTTGCATCCTATTCCCATTTGGATATCCAAATGTAATAATAAAGGGCAATGCTAGGTTTATAAAAGAAGTTTACAAAATGAAGGACACAAGATGTGTTGGCGATATTTCATTGGCTACATCGATAGTGGACCCAGCACACTCCAATTAAAAACACCAATACAATTATGACACCTCATTTTGTAAGCCACACTTTGCCTACATTATTCTCATATCAACTCAATGGATCTGCAACTGCTTCGTGGCCACACTTTGCCTACATTAGTTTACTTGTGTGTGTGATTGAGATCGATTTAATAAATTGTGAGTCTCACCTAATTCAAAATTATCTCGTCTGCCGAGCACAAGAATAAATTAAAAGTGGTAAATCGTGACTGTGGTTGCTTGGAGCAAATACAAATCCTTAATTGTTCTAGTGCATGCTATATCTCATTTACTCCTTTGATTGAATTTGGATCAAGGTTCTTTGTTTCTTGTGTCCATTGACCAACTTGCAGGGTATTATGGTCAAATTACCTCCTCATTTTGTCATTTCCTGATGGAAATGGCACTACAACAAAACATTTAATTTGTGCCAAAAACAAACAAACAAACAAACATTTAACTAGTGTTATGTTCAATCAGTTCAAAAGTCTTAAATTTAACATATGTCAAATTGATGCAGATAACACCTTATCAAAATAGACGGGTTATTTACTAATTTAATTAGTATTTCTTACAATATTTGCCCCCCCCCCCCTCTCTCTCTCTCCCTCTCTCTCTCTCTCTCTCTCTCTCTCTCTCTCTCTCTCTCTCTCTTACTTATTTTGAGATAAATCAAAAGGGACAATTTGATAATTTCTTAGAGATCAAGAGTATGATATAAAATGTTGGATACTTCAGTACATTGTTTATATTACATTCCCAAGTCCTTAAACAAGTACTCCCTCCGTCCCAGAGTAAGTGTCCACTTTTTTTTGCATGTTAGCACGAAAGAAATTTGAACAGTAACTTTAGGTTGATTTAAATATTTTAATGAAAATTTAAAAATTGTTATTGATAGTATATATAATGGTGTTTAAGAAACAAGTTTTATATTTTCATTATGATAATTAAATCAACCTAAACTTATAGATCAAAGTTTCTTCGTGCTAACATGTAAAAAAGGTAGACACTTACTCTGGGACGGAGGTAGTATTAATTTGCTAAGATATTTTTTTTTCTTTCTTTCTTTTTTTTTTTTAATTGGAGACTTATGTTTCACTAAAGTACAAAAATTAGAGTTGAGATCTCTTGTATCACTTTTGTGTTCCACTCTATGTATCACTTTCAATATAACCGTTCACATGTTTACATAATATTACGAAAATATCAATCTCAGTAGCTGTGAACCATTAGATCTCTTGTGGCACATAAAATGGTACACAAAGTGGCACAAGATTTGGACTTCAAAAATTACTTTATAAATGAGCATATGTCTTAATTAGACAGTCATTTAAGACCTAATTTTTCAGAAAAGTGATATATTTACATAAGTACGGATGAGAAATGATTCTCGAATGCAAAGTGTGTTAGGAAGTAATTAAATCCTTACATTCGCTCAAATACTCCCTCGGATCTTCACATTTGACTATTCAAGCTTTTTAAGGATAGGAACACTTGCTTTACTAGCCATGTTGGGTTTATGAACATTTAAGCCGAAATTGTAGAAATGAGAAAAACTTTTTGGGACAATGAAAAATGGCAAATGAGAAGATCATTTTGGGTCGGAGGGAGTAATAAATTAAATGGAGATGTTTGTTGAACTAAACATTTGACTTAAAGCTAAAATTGAACACTTGTTCATTTAAACCAATATTATAATGCTCGATTTAATATTCAATTCAATGATTAGAGTGACTTCGGTTAAAAAGTCGGATAAATTGAAACTGGGAAAAACAAAAAAATACATGAAATAAAAATATTTTTCCACCTAATAAAATAAAATGGAATGGAGAGATGAAAAGGGGAAAGAGAGAAAAGATAATGATAAACACTCCACGAAAGTGAAAAAAGCATCAACGAACATGCCTGCCCATTCACAACAGTGGACCTGGAATTGTTACAATGGTTTTTGCTGCACTGATATGAAACTCACGCAATATTTTGTAAAATATTTTCAGCACAATTTTAACTTGGAGTTAACACGTTTTTTATATTAGTTCAAAAATATTTTACATTATATAGCGAACGTTTTGTAAATAATGTTTCACATTGCTGGAGAGTTGAAGCAAACTCTTGTTAGAGCAGTTCAAAATCCCACATTAGTTAGCCACAACCTCTAAAACTCACCCCCTTTTTTCATGGTCAATATGGGTGGTGGTGCATGACCGTTCTTAGTTAGTGGAGCGATTTGTCTGGTTATTTCTGTTAACGAACGAGATCTCAACCGGCTAACTAGCTATGTGGAGGTATCCCTCCACGTCCAGCTTCTTAGAGGGACTACAGCCTTTTAGACCACGAAAGTTTGAAGCAATAACAGGTCTGTGATTCCTTTAGATGTTTCTGGGCCGCACGCGCACTACACTGATGAAATTCAACGAGGGCAATGTTAGGGGCACAAAAGAAACTTACAAAAACATGGATACAAAGTGAGGTGTGCGATATTTTATTGGTTGCATCGATAGTGGACCCGACACACTCTAATTAAAAACACCAATAAAATTTTGACACATCATTTTGTAAGCCACATTTTGTGACTTTATATTTACCCATTCAACGATCATATAACCTTGGCCGACATGCCTGGGAAATCTTTGAATGTGATCCCAAATCTCCAACACAAATAACTTCCTTTACTCTCTCTCTCTCTCTCTCTCTCTCTCTCTCTCTCTCTCTGAGAGAGATGGTCTCATTTTTAACTTTTTCTAATCAACATATTTTGATCAATCATTGATATTGGTCTAAAGGGAGTTTCTTTTCTTTTTTTTTTTTTTTTTTTTTTTGTGTGTGTGTGTTTTTGTTTCTATTTTTGGTTCTTTCAATCTCTCCAGCCTTTGCAAACACACAATTTTTTTAAGAGAACACACAAAGTTGAAGCTTATATATTTTATTAAATTTTTCGACATTTGAAAATCACACATTATAACATCTAATTTGATGGATGATAATTTGAGCTCATGTCATTAAAAATTCATCAAAACATATAAATTATTGAATAAGTCATAGTACAGTGCAAGAAATATAAACTTACAAAGCAATGAGACATAATGATAAGTAATGTAAACATACAATTAATCCGTTTGTTTGGGGGGAAACATTTTTCGGAAAATGATTTCTCGGAAAATGTTTTTCGAAAAATAAAAATATTTTTCAGAAAATGACATAAACATATTTTTGGTTGTTTGGTAAATCTAAGGAAAATGTTTTCCGGAAAATATTTTCATATGAGCAAAAAATAATTTAATATGAGAAATTTTTTGAAGGGAGGTGGGATGGGTAGTGTTGGGGAGGGGGTAGGGGAGGTGGTGGGGTAGGGGTGAGGTGGGGGAGGTGTTCAAAAATAATTTTAATGTGTGTGAAAAGAAAGTTTCTTTTTTGAGGGTGGGTGGATGGTGTGGTAGGGAGGGGGTGGAGGTGGGTGGGTGAGTGGGTGGTGGGGGAGGTGTTCAAAAATAATTTAAATATGAGTGAAAGAAGTTTTTTTTTTTTTTTTTTTTTTTTTTTTTGTTTTGTTGTTGTTGTTGGGTGGGGTGGGGGGGGGAGTGGGGGGTGTGGGTGGGATGGGTGGCGTGGAAAGGGGCGAGGCGGAGGTGAAAAGTGTTCAAAAATAATTTTGTGTCATCATTATTTTCTGGAAAAGGCTTTCCTTAGATGGAGGTAAGGAAAACATTTTCCTTAGAAAAGGAGAAAACTGTTTTCCGAAAAACATTTTCCCCACTTTCCGGTGCTTAACAAACACCGAAAAATGCGGAAAATGATTTCCGGAAAACAAATGGAGCTTATACAAACCATCGAATCACTAAGTTATACTCCGTCTGTCGCATAAAGATAGTCTCATTTTGACTTTTTATGGTCAACAAAAAATGAACTTTGACCAATCATTAGTGATAATCTAATTATTTTAGTGACATTCTAAAATTTGTAATTGATAAATCATTAAGTAATTTATTAATAACAATTTTTAGAAATTCATTGTCATCATTAAATTAACACTAATGTTTGGTCAAAGTTTATTTTTATGGACCATAAAAATTCAAAATGAGACTATCTTTCTGGGACAGAGGGAGTAGTACAGTGCAAGAAATGATTTTAACGCAAAACATACTCCCTCCGTCCCAACTTAAGAGTCAAAAATTTTCCAAAAGGGCGTCCTAACTTAAGAGTCAAAATCCTAAAATGAAAGGTGGGTCCTACATGTCATACTCATAACAATTATCCATTAACTCTTCTCTATCCCACTTTCTCTCTCTTACCTAACTATCAACACTCACAACACATCACATTTTTCTTAATTCTTGAACCCAAATTTTTTTTTTACTCTTAAATTGAGACGGAGAGAGTATAAATTATAGATCTAGAGGGAGTATGTTATTATAATTAGATATTAGTGATAAAAAAAAAGTGTCTTAAAAATTGAACCAAGGTACAGGGGAAAAAAATCCTGATATTGTTTTATAATTTTAACTTTTAATCTTTCAGGAAAAAAAAAAAAAAAAAAACTTTTAACGCAATTCCTATTTTTATTTTTTGAAACACGCAATTCCTATTTCTAATCTTAATTTTACCGTTTTGGTTGGACCCATAATTTAATTGAAAGCTTTGCCTTTTGTCCCCATTAAACTGTAGTAATTCACCCGGTCGTTTGTCGTATGTGTCCACAATTTCCGTCACTTACTCAGTTTTTAAAACTCTGTTGGTACCCCCGCCAGCAAAACATTCTGCCATTGTCCTGTAACGTGTCTTTGATCTTGACCATGTTCCATTTACCATACTAACCTTCCTCAATAGCGGACTACGGTATTCTTTTCTGTGCCATAATAAATTACATTACTCCATCCGTTCCAGAGTAAAATTTAGGGGCAACTCCCATTTAGTCCTTCATTAGTCCTTCATTAGAATCTAAACTACCACCTAGTCCAAGGTATTTTCAATATTACCACCTAGTCCAAGGGATATTAAAAGGGCATGAATGCCCTTACTAAATGACTGGAAATTACATGATTACCCCTCCCTCCTCAACCTTTCACCTTCTCACCGGTCAACAACTTTGACCGACCGGCCACCACCTCCAGCCGACCACCACCTCCGACAACCTTTTTCGGCCACTTTTCCGGCAATATTTTCCGGTGACATTTTCCGGTTCCATTTCCGGCGACCATTTCCGGTCACCGTCTCCGGCGACCATTTCCGGCGGCCGTCTCCGGCCACCATTTTCCGGCGGCCACCTCCGGCCACCGTTTTCCGGCGGCCACCGTTTCCCTCCGGCCACCATTTCCGGCCACCATTTTCCGGCGACCACCTTCGGCCACCATTTTCCGGCGACCGTTTTCCGGCGGCCATGTTCCGGCGACCACCCCCGCCCACAATTTTCCGGTGACCACCTCCGGCAACCATTTTCCGGCGACCACCTCCGGTCACCTTTTCCGGCGACTATTTTTTGACAACCACCTCCGTCAACCATTTTTCGGCGACCACCTTCGGTGAGTATTTTTTTGGTGCCATAATCCGGCGACCATCTCCGGTGATCAATTAACTGAGAACTTATCAGTATGTTCTCAGTTGTCATCTAAACAACTCCGGCGACCAAACAACTGTGAACTAATCAGTAAGTATACAGTTGTAAGTTTACAATTGTAAGTTCGCAAATGTAAGTTTCGCAATTGTAAGTTCGCAATTGTTCCAATAACAAGTTCATACTTGTTCCAAAACATGTTCGCAATTGTTCGAACAAGTTCACAGTTGTAAGTTTACAAATTGTAAGTTCAAAAATGTAAGTTCGCATTTGTAGGTTCGCAATTGTAAGTTCGCAATTGTTTCAATAACAAGTTCGCACTTGTTCCAAAAACAAGTTCGCAATTGTAAGTTCGCAATTGTAAGTTCGCAATTGTTTCAATAACAAGTTCGCACTTGTTCCAAAAACAAGTTCGTAATTGTAAGTTCACACTTGTTCCAAGAACAAGTTCGCACTTGTTCAAACAAGTTCACAGTTGTAAGTTCACAATTGTAAGTTCGCAAATGTAAGTTCGCAATTGTAAGTTCGCACTTGTAAGTTCGCAATTGTAAGTTCGCACTTGTAAGTTCGCAATTGTAAGTTCGCAATTGTTCCAATAACAAGTTCGCAATTGTTCCAATAACAAGTTCGCAGATGTTCTAACAACAAGTTCACAGTTGTTCCCAGAACAAATTCCAAGAACAAGTTCCTCTTTTTTTTCAAAAACCAGTTCAATTTTCTTTCTTCACACAAAGTGTTAATCTTTGTAGCTTCTATTTTGGTTAGCAAAGCATTTATTTCAGTATCGATCATCTAACACAAACTAACAAAAATACAAGCAAGCTCCACCTCATTCAAATACGGCATTATTACAAGAACAACTCAAATATAGAAAGAAAAAAAAACCAAATGTATTCGAGTATATAGTTCAAGTTAACCATTATAGAAACCCAAATGCAGTTAATACACAAATTTGATAATCCCCAATAAGGTCAAACAAAGTCAACACAAACACAAATTAACTCGAACCAAGCAGGCAAGTCAATGACAAGCAAAAGGCAACAGCTACACACCTTCACCGTTAGTAAGACCCCCTTGATAACTGATAGAACACCAAAATCAACCACAAAAAAGCTGAAGCAAAGATCGGCGACACCGACCGTTCCATTTCCACAACTACAAGAATATCACCCACATACTACAAAACCCGGATTACTGAAGGGAAGTTGCTCGATAAAAGTCTTCACAGACAGAAATGCTCTGGTCGTCCCTAATTCGAAAGGCAAGTCGGAGAGAATGAAAGTTTAACGGTTTGGGGGGAAGGAATGGTGGTGGCGGAGATGGAGGAGGTAGGGGAATGGATTTAGATCTGTAACTGTCGGAGGTAGGGTCGCCGGATCTGGACAGATCTTACCGGATTGAGGTGCTCAGAGATGAAGAAGACAACCGGAGATTGGGACGGTAATGGTGATCGGAGGGGTCGCCGGGGGAAGGGAGGCCGGTGGAAGGGAGGTCGCCGGAGGATGGGGATCGGAAACTGAGAAGGTTGCCGGAAATTCGCTAAAGCCCATAGTAAATCCGCCCGGAGACAGGAAATCTTCGCCGGGTTGAGAAGCCGGAACAGGGAGTGTTATGTCGGGGAGAGGGGAGTGGGTCGCCGGAGGTAGGTGACGGGAGAGGGTCGCCGGGGACTGGAAGGGAAGAGGTCGCCGGAAATTGCGAGGAAAGATGGTCGTCGTCGGAGGGAAGGCTAGAGAGAGAAAGTTAAGAGAGGGACGGGGAGTGCGTGACTGCGTGAAAGAGAGGAGGGGGTAAGGTTTTATTTATAGCAGGGTAGTTTCGGGATTTAATAATTTTAGTGGACTAGGTGGTAAATAAGAAAATTACCTTGGACTAGATGGTAGATGGAAATATTAGGTTGGACTAGGTGGTAGTTAGGCTTAGGATGAGGGATCATATGGTAATTTTCTCTAAAATTTATACTCCTTCCGTCCCAAAACAACCTGCATCCTTTTTGAAATGCACATGAATTAATAAAATGTGTAAGAAAAGTGGGTGGTGTGAGTGGGAAGGAGAGAGAAAGTGGGGTAGAGAATAGTAAGTGGATAGTTGTTGTGAGTGGAGAGGAAAGAGAAGTAGTGGGAATCTTTTCCATTTTGGGAAAGTGGGACTTACCAATGGAACACCCAAAAGGGAAATATGTGCAAGGTGTTTTGGGAGGAGGGAGTACTTTCTATTTTTGTACGTTTCCTTTCGTAAAATGGTAAAGAATTTTTATTATTAATCTCACTCATTATCTTTCCTACTTATTTTTATACTTACAACACCAATCAACTTATTATTCCTCTCACTTATTAGGTCTCCTACTTTACTTTTACACTAACAACACTTACTTTACTTCCACAATTTCTTAATCTCCGTGCAAATGGGAGGTATGACTATTACTCCGAGACGGATGTAGTTTTATTTTAGTACAAATGAAGTTGTAGAAATTGTGAGTATAATATTCGCAATTAAATTGTGTGAGTATAACAAGTGAAGTAAAATAAATTGAAAATGATACGTAACTATTTCAAAAAAGATGACTTAACAATATAACACTTAAAAAAATTAATATAAATTGTTATGAAACGAAAAGAGCTCATTAAACCCTGCAAATTTTAAATTAAAATGACTATTTTACCCACCACGTTTGTTTTAAGTTTGCTTCATGATCTCCACCACTTCCTTATGTGGTATGGTATGGTCAGTCACCAACCAACATCCTCTGTATCCCAGGGATTCCTTGCCACCAATAAATTATTACAACTTCCATTCCAAAATAATGATGTACAGTATTTTTTTTATTTAAAAAAAAAAAAAAAAACTACTCCATCCGTCTTAGAGTAAGAGTCCCATTTTCCTTTTTGGTCCGTCCCAGAGTAAGAGTCTCATTCCTAAAATGGCAAAGAATCTTTACTATTCACCCCACTCATTCTCTCTCCTATTTTACCTTTATACTCACAACACCAATCAATTCACTATTCTCTCCCACTTATTCTCTCTCATACTTACTTTTACACTCACAACATTTACATCACATCCAATATTGATTAATAAGCGTGCAAATGAGGGGTGAGACTCTTACTCCGTGACGGAGGGAGTACAACTTATTGATATGACGTTTGTTCACGGCCGGGCGCCTAATTACATTTTTCGGCATATACTTCTGCGGTCTATATAATTGCTCTTATCGTTATTGTAGTTTGTACTCATAATTTTGCAATTAGATTGCGTATGCAAATTTAAATTTTGATATTTCAATATTGGATAATCATTTTGTCCATTACCTTAAAATTTTACCTCCTCACTAAATTTTTTAGATCCGCCACTAATCAGATACGTTAATTGTGAAGTTGGAGCTAGGCATCAATCATGATGTATTTTTCTTCTTAGGTTTAATCTAGGGGATTTTGAACCGCTGCACCCCCTACTTATCTGAGTTTAGATATGTAGTAAATAATGATTTGTCCATAGTTAACCTTTTTTTTTTTTTTAAAAAGCAAATCCATAGTCAACTTAAGGGCTGAGATAAGCAACTGTATGTGATTGAAGTTGGGGTAACCATATGTAATGACTAATGAGGTAAGCAAGTTGATCAACAAACGATAAGACTAATAATACCACATCAATTTAAGATTTCTGTTGATGCTATATTACAACAGATGTATTAATATTGAATCTTTTTAAAGCATATAGTAATATTGATTAGTCACCTTTCATTTAGACCATGTATAATTGTTAAATTGATTTACTCCATATTTTATATCGTGTTTTCTTTATATTTTTGTGATTTGATGAAAACTAGATCGATAGTTAGACTAATGAACTATGAGCTCTGTATTTTAAATATTTCTTTCGGTCTAAAATACTTGTCTCTTTTATCATATTTTTTTTTTCGAAAACTCTTTTATCATAATTTAATACAATAAGTATTTTTTTTCTATGTTAATGTCTCCCACTAAGACAATTGATAAAATAAAACAAGAATTTCAATGTAAGCATAAAGTGACATTTCAATGTTTTTTTGCTCAAAAATAACTCTTATTTTGGACCATAATTATAATTTAAAACTGATAGCTATTTTGAACCAGAATGAGTATCATGTTTTTTTAACCGATTTCTTTTTAATTTTCGAGATTAGATGAAAACTAGATCGACAGTTTGTCACAATTTATTTATTTTCCCACTCTTCTTAAACGCGAGTGCATATTTGCCCAACAATTTTCCTCATCCCCTCTAACTTACGGTCCTGATTCAATTTGATTATAATATGTTGTTTATTTTATATGCAGTTGAGCTCGATTTAAAATTTCTGGATCCTGCTAACTCCAAAAACATCCATCAATAAAAATAAAAAAACAAGAGAAATAGCAAAACTAGGGGGTTGGAGCTAGGAGCAAATTCAATTCCCTTACCACCAACATTGTTTGAAAGTTCAAACCTAACCCAAAAAGGCAAAAATCCTTTTTTAGGCTAAGAACTAAAGGAAATCCCACCTAAGTTACTAAAACCGTATGTGGTCAATCAATTTCTTGGCCAGGACATTTAGGTTCCATGTGGTCCCATAGGGGCAAATTAATTAATGTTTGTTGGTGGGGCCAATACCGCTCCCGCGAGCTGTCTTCCAGCGGATTTCGAACCGCTCCACCCACAAGTTAGCTCCACCCAATGGTGGTAGAGATTTGAGTCACCTTATTTTAGCTATACCCAACGGTTGAGATGTGGCCGAGCTCGGTGGGATCCACAAAAATTAAAATCATCCGAGCCGCATAGATGATGAGTGTGTGTATGTGGCCTTGATCGGAGCCGTTGGGTGGAGAGGTGGAGCTAACTCGGTGGAGCGGTTCCGGGTCCGTCTTCCAGCAATGCTGCAGCAGCGTGTTTCAGAGCACTTATACGTATTGAGATAGCGGCTCTCGCTAGTAGGGGTGACTTGGTTGGTATACCAAGTGTATTTTGCATATACCGTGTACCAACTAAGTTACACTTGGTACGACAAAATGCATACCATTACCAACCGTCAAAGTCTGTAGACCAACTAAGTGGTACGGTTGGTATTTGGTTGGTATGGTCGGTACATGGTACTCTGCCAAGTATGAATTGAGATACAAAATACAAAAAAAAAAAAAAAAAAAAAAAAAAAAAAAATTGAACAATTTTTGTATTTTCCATCAATTATTAAAGAAGTGAATAATATAAAGAACAAAAGGTGAAACATGCATTTAAAAATGGTAAAAACAAACATGCATTACAATTTTATTATACAATAAACGTTAAATCAAATATAAATCTCAACCAATCAAAGGTCATCTAGGTACATAATTATTAATTTAACACATTTTTCAAAATGTTGGTACTTGATATACCAACCAAAGTCAAATATTCATTCCGTGTACCGACCAAAATTTTAAAGTTGGTACGGTATACCAACCAAAATAAGATATTTATACCATGTACAAACTTTTGGTATACCCAATGCATTTGATACGTGGTTGGTTGGTTTAGATTTGTACTATTGGTCACTCCTACTCGCTAGTTCACGTTGTCTTCTTTCTTCTCGTGCAGCCGACGAGATCAATTTGTAAATTGTGAATTTTATTTAGCTTGAAAATCATCTAATCCGTCATTCAAAAATCGATCTTATATGAACGGATCGACACCACTGACAACAGCTCATTGAAGCAATACCGAATTCAATCTAATGCATGGGTATTTTGTTTTAAATTGTTGAATGTTTATTTTTAGCTAAAAAGTTAAAAATATACTATATGTTAAAGAAAATTACTAATTAAAATGGATAAATAATTTATAACCTATTTATAACATTTATTTGGTAGTTGAAATTGGAATACGACCTTGTTAAAGATAAAAATTCATCTGCGACAAGTGAAAATCTCGAAAAAAAACTTGTTTTACACTCGTTTTAGTGTAAAACTTGTTTTCGTCCCTTAATGTAAAACATAATCTCTTAACGTAAAACAAGTTTTACACATCTTTTAGTGTAAAACAGGTTTTTCATAAGACTGACTCCTGCGACAATATTTTTAGTATATGAATATCTATATAATATATAAAGCCAGAAACAATTCCAAGCCTCACAGCCCGCCACGTGGCTTTATGATGTGGAATTCCACGTGGCGCCATTCGATTCGCCGGCACAATTGTCATGGTTTCAAAAATAAAAAATAAAAAAATTATCTCTTCTAATAAATTTGGCTGATTCAAAATATGAAGTTAATTAGTTAGTTATACGTTTTGAATTAGTCACGTATCTTCAATTATATACTTAGTTTAGTGAGATCAATGGTAGAAAGAATTCAAAATTTGAAAATTATATATGCCAAGATTGGAAGATCATGCGATCATACAAGAGTCATTTTAGGAAACGATTTGACCAATTAAATCCTATGGTAGTTTAAACATAAATTTTAAAATTATTTGAATTTTTTGATAACACAAAAAGCCTCATTTATGGATATGATTTCAATATCTATTCATATCCTAATTTAAACCTCAATTTAAAATTGCTGGAAACTAAAATTCTATCTATATTAGGAATCACTCGGTTTTGATTTAGACATTTCGAGTAGTACTATTTTATCCCAATTTTTTTCCTGAATGAAGGCTATTGGACTTAACCCCTAATATGTTCTATATTCTACCCTAAATGACTGCTAATTCAGCCCTTTTTTTGTGCAGGAACCTCTGCTTAATATAGTGAAGCGGGAACTTCATGAAATTGATACTAAGGTAAAGACATGGTTGGTTTTTTTTCCTGCCGTTTCTTTGAAAGTTTCTTTGAAAATGAAATACTATTCCCTCTGTCCCTAAATGAGTGTCCATTTATTTACAGAAAAATTTTGTCAGTAAATAAAACTAAAATTATTGCTCAAATAACTTTCATAGAAACGACAAGAAAAGTATAAAGATCATTATGAAACGGAAGGAGTATTATATATAGTGCTCATTTTCATAGCTTTGCAATGTTTAGGATTTATTACTCCCTCAAGTTCCGTTTATATTTGCCCTTTAACTTTCTTATAGTCTGCAATTTTAATGCTACTTGAATTTTCTGTTTGTCACTGATCACTTGGTTCAGGAGGAAATGTGTCACTAATCACTTTATTCAGGAGGAAAAGAATAAGAGCTACAACTGGAGCAAAGATTAGTCATTTCTTTGTATAAAGATATTATACATCCATGTGAAAGCTTGAGTGCTCATCACAAATGAAGATGCAATCGTGTTGAAGATATTGATGCTAACGCTAGGCCCACACCTCTAATCAATTTGATTGGTCAAGACAAGGGTACAACTGTAAATGTGTACGTAGTCGGTCAGTCTGTTAAGAAGTTGTTTACTTTTGCAGACGAGAAGTAATTCCATGTTCGATATTTCACTTTTCTCAAGTCTATTTTTAGTTTTGTGCAACATAGTTCCATTAGTGAATAATGATTAACTGCTACTTCAATTTTTAATGAGCTACTGCTAAAATCTAATGATACAACGTATGATTGCTTTATCAATTTTTATGTGTCTCATGATGTGGATCAGTGCCGCGTGATTATGCCTCAACTGACATCGGATCTTCTTTTTATAAGGTGGGAAAAAACTAAAACCAAAATTCTATAATTCTGTGTGTCATTAATTAACGAGCACCCACAATTTCAAGAGCCATTGAATTCAGAAAACAATTTGTTCATGTTGATTTCGAGTGCTGGAATTACTTATTGAACTTGCATTTTGTTGTTTTAGGCATTCAATTTGCAATTCCGTCTTTTTAGTTTGTTTAAACTTGGAAGTTGGAACTCATATAATTTGTTTATATTTATAGAAAACAGGTTCACATAGAGCTCCCAGATGATCTATCATTGAAAGAAGTACATACAATAGGAGAGACACTACAAATAAAGATTGAAAAACTCCCAGAGGTTGAACGAGCATTTGTTCATGTTGATTTCGAGTGTGGTCATAAACCAGAGCACACTGTTCTGAGAAGGCTCCCCAACAACGAGTCTTGAGAGATCATTGAGCGATTACACATAGTACATAACACATTGTATGATAAATGTTTGTATATTAGCATCTTCTTTTGTCTGACATTTGAAGTTCCTTTCGGACGAAATTTCGGTTACACCTAAAATTTGCTTCTCTGAATAATCAATTAGTCCAAGCACCAGTTTTTTTTGCCCTACTTTATTGATGTATAAGTATATATCTCTTTGTATATTATTTTCTCAAATAAAGATTGTTAATTTAAATTTGAAAAATGCTTTGCTATCAAAGTCTGAACTTTGATTAATCCATTCTTTAAATTCAGCAAGGGTTCTCATTTGCCAAGATCATTATCCTCAGCAACTCACTGACATTTATGATGGTTAGTTACGTTGGCTTTTCCTTCTGCTTATTATTTTATTTTTTTATTTTTTTTAGGGGGGGGGGGAGGTCTATGTATTGGTTAAATTGGGTGTCAATGTACCAATTGAGTTCTGATTTCCCCCTCTCTTGTGCCTTTTTAGTCTGCAGGTTTACGTCTAGAGAAAATAAAATCCATTTATTTATATGAGCTTCTTGGGTCTCTTTACTTTTACAGCGTCTTACCTTTCATGGGTATGTTGTCTTCAGTAAACATCATATGTTTGAATTATGTTGTCTTCAATAAACATCATCTGTTTGAATTGTGTTGGAATTACTTATTGAACTTGCATTTTGTTGTTTCACGCATTCAATTTGCAATTCCGTATTTTTAGTTTGTTCAAACTTGGAAGTTGGAACTCATATAATTTGTTTTATATTTATAGAAAACAGGTTCACATAGAGCTCTCAGATGATCTATCATTGAAAGAAGTACATACAATAGGAGAGACACTACAAATAAAGATTGAAAAACTCCCAGATGTTGAACGAGCATTTATTCATGTTGATTTTGAGTGTGGTCATAACCAGAGCACACTGTTCTGAGAAGGCTCCCCAACAACGAGTCTTGAGAGATCATTGAGCGATTACACATAGTACATAACACATTATATGATAAATGTTTGTATATTAGCATCTTCTTTTGTCTGACATTTGAAGTTCCTTTCGGACGAAATTTCGGTTACACCTAAAATTTGCTTCTCTGAATAATCAATTAGTCCAAGCACCAGTTTTGTTGCCCTACTTTATTTAAGTAGTTGGGCATGGGATGATAGTATCATCCTGCTAATGTATGTATCAATATATTGCACGCTAAATAAAATGACTTTCATCTTCCTTGAGCAGGAGACTTCGCGGCAGGCATCGGCTGCTGAGCCGTTGATCGTTATTCTCTTTTACTTTTGAGCAGCCACCTCCTTCAAAAGACTTAGTAGTTGATTCATATTCCATCTTTTACTGTCTTCTCCAATTGGCCTCCACCGAATAAGGCTTTACATCACCCCCGGTGTCTGGATTGAAGTCCTGGAGGAGGGTTCATGGCAACGGGCAATGTTGCGGGACATGTGCTACTATACAAGTTGCATCATTATCACCGGGCTTAAAATGGTGAGATGATGAAATTTTCCAGTATCTTGGTGATCAGAATTAGTTTTGTATTTTTTATTCGCTTATATTGGTGTAACATGGTAGACAATGTCCCTAACATATGCTATTTTTATTTTTATCTTTGGTCAAACAATAATTTTATTTTTTAAAAAAAATTATCCAGTTATTATTATTTGAAATGGGAATGAGTGTGTTTGGTTATGTTTATACAATGATGTTAATATTTCAGGGATATTTAGTGTATATGTATGATTAGTTTGTCAATTGGATGTTTAGAATACCATTTTTTTTTTCTTAATTAGTCTAGAAGGAACTTCAATCATAGTGTTTCAATTGGATATTTTGAATAACTTTTTTCTTTGATTAGTTTAGAAGGAATTTCAATCATACGGGTTCAGTGAGATGGAATGTATTAAGTATTAACAATATTGGGCTATAGTGGATGAACAAATTAATGGAGCAAAGAGAAACTCAATCTGAGTACTGATTGTAATGTGTGTGTAATTATGTAGAATTGTCCAACATATCTGCCACTTATTATGCACATAATTATCTTTATGCTTTTTGTAACTGTGTGGAATAACATGATTTTTTCGGTTAATGTTTTATCATAATGAGTGGCTACCCATTTTTTATGCTGGACTATAGTTTTAAGACTCTCTCTCTCTCTCTCTCTCTCTCTCTCTCTCTCAGTATGAAATGCCTTGCATCAGTTTTTTTTAATTAGTTAGAGCATCCACAATAGTAGAGCTCTTTAAAATTGCTTTTTTGTAGTTCCTAGATGCCAAGTCAACAAATAAGAAGCTCAAAGCTTTTTCCACAATGGAAAAGCTCTTTAAAATTAATGCTCTAACATGGAAAATTGGGGAAGAGTCATGGAAATGCTCATGTAAAGAGCTCTTTCTAGAAAGAGTTGCTTTTTACTAAAGAGCTTTTTCATTTTCTCCACAATGGTAAAAAGCTTGAAAGAGCTCTTTCACCAAAATAAAAAGCTATCAAAAAGCCCCCATTGTGGATGCTCTTAGCCTTATTATTCCCGTCGAATTTCGACGGGTTACTTACTAGTTTATTTAAAGAGAAAATCATTTAGAAACATTATTTAGATAGGTATAACGATTACGTTTACATAAAAAGAAATAATAACGGGATAACATAGGTTTTCTTTATCAATCTAAATTATCTTTAACAAAATTTATGATATTATAACTATTCTATTAAAGTTCATTGACTTTCTTGATAAAATCCATAAATAGGAAAAAACAATTTATCGGTAACACTAGCCTTTCTGTAAGCTTCTATCAAATTAATTGTTAGTGTGAAAACAAAATGAAATTCCTTTCATCATCATCCATTGTTGATAAAGTAGAGCAGGGACCATATAGTACTGGAGTTTTTATAAACAAACCACCGACTATCTTATATACTCCTTCTGCCCCAGCTTATTTGACGCCTTTTGATAAAAAATGGTCAACTTAAAGTCGGTTTGACTAACATTTTATAAAAATATTTATGATCCGAATAACAATTTAAAAAATGTAAAATGATCACCATTAAAAATTCTCTCAATAACAATTTTTAATTTTTTTGGAACATAAATATTTCTATAAAGTGTTGGTCAAAACGACCGTAAGTTGACCATTTTTAATCAAAAGGTGTCAAGTGAGCTGGGACGGAGGGACATACTCCCTATGTCCCTAAATGAGTGTCCATTTTCAAGAAATCTTTGTCCCTAAATGAGTGTCTTTTTTTAACATAACTTTCTCCATACACATTTTTTTTTCGAAAAGTTTTTCACCGGTTTCTTTATACGTGCAAAACTAAAAGTTTGGAAAGGAGATTACAAGATTATACAAGAATCGTTGTTACCAAATTGTTCAAAAAGTTGAGATTTTCAGTGTCCCTTAAAATAAAATTTGGACACTCATTTAGGGACAGAGGAAGTATATTATATTACAGTATTTTCCTTTAAATATGATAGTTTCCTTTAATTTTTTAAATATCTTAAAATTATATTTTAAGTTTTAAATTTTGAATAATTTTCTTAATTTTAAAAATAAATTAATTTTCTGAGACAAATAAAAAGAAAAAAAAAATGAAACTATCATTAAGAACGTTAGTTTTGTTATTAATTAAACTACACAAAAGCTTTCTGTAAACTTATTTTATAATGGATGCATCAGCGTTGGCTTTCAGTGTAAGTCGATAAACACTAAACTTCATTTATAAATATGCTAATTAGAGGTTGACTTAATTTGTAGTTTTATTTAAGCACAAAAAACTGATATACTTTGACAAGAATAAGCTGAAATGAAATTAGAGATTGTTTGAAGCAATCTAAAGTAAAAAAAATTATATCATAAAATCTATTCCATCCATTCCTTCCAAATTTTATTTAATGGATGTTTTAAAAATATTTATTTTCATACAATAAAATGGGAAAGATGCATAATATTTTTGTTATCTATTATAAACACTTATTCTTTTTAAATGACTATTGAAAAAATTGATGAACACCCGTTTTTCTTCTCTACTCCGACGAATCAATTAAATTAGGAATAACACTTTCTACAAAAAAAAAAAAAAAACTTTTTTAGGACATTTTTTTTTTAAATGACATTCATTTAAAGATGAATATAAATCCTCAACTTTGAAATGAACTTCCGACTGTTGTGGAGCGCCATCTTCTTAATTATTAGTAATAAAATTTGTGTTATTTGTTTTGTTTTTTTTTTTGAAGAAAAAATTTGTGTTTTTTGTTTTAAAAAAATGCTTAAAAAAGTTGGTTGTAAAAATGGACCCAAAATAAAATGCGTCGACCACGAGGGTATTTCTGTCAGGATAAATAATCAAGGTTAAATAGTGTCTAGTGACGGACCACGACCCGCGGCACGCCTATTATTTAGCTAGTAAACGACGAGTAACTGGTATTAAAAAAATCACAATAAAATATTTCTACAAGTATAGTCTACTGTATTTCAGTATAGTATATTTTTTATTTCTCTC
The DNA here is from genome assembly GCA_026119855.1 of Campanula takesimana. Taxonomy (NCBI): domain Eukaryota; kingdom Viridiplantae; phylum Streptophyta; class Magnoliopsida; order Asterales; family Campanulaceae; genus Campanula; species Campanula takesimana. The sequence goes on from JAOWBW010000110.1 coordinate 355,389, forward strand.
TCTCTTGATTTTTCTCCATTAATGGAAAAGTTCATATTTGGTGCGTTGTTCAAGTGTTTCTTTCACCGGATCTTATTTTTCTCCTGCTGTTGTCTTCTCAAGGATTCCTTTTCCTCTATCGAGTTCTTGATTCTCCAGATTTCCGGCTAATTTTGGAGCAACATTTTTTGTAACTGCTTCCGACGGTCATTTTCTCCCATCTAACAGGTATAGTAGACACAACCTCCTTCACGCCGATCATTGCGTTACGGCTTTTTGAAATTTTGAACTGCTCTGCTTTTTACATAAACATATAATTGATGTCCATTTTCTGTGAATTATTGTTTTTGTTGGTAAAGTTGATCTAAGAATTGGCTGTTCGCGTCTTTGGATGCTCATAAAATTGCAAGGAAAATGCTGATTATGAGTTTAATTCAGTGTTTTTTTTTTTTTTTTTTGTTGCTCTTCATACGCTAAAAGTCAAAGGTTGCAGCAATTTGGCTGACGGCGTTTGTTTTTTATTCAGTCTTTGGGGATTGGTGGCGAATTCCTGTTTTTCATCGTCTGGATTTTGTGTGAAATGATAACATCTGGCATTGAAGTTTGTGGTTTCTAAATTTTCCTACATTTTCTAGTCAATGAAGTTTGTGGTTTCTAAATTTTCCTACATTTTAATATAAATCTTATTTTAAGGCTAACCAATACTCTACAGGTATGATGGGCTGGATGCTTGGATAGCGACAATTGGAGCACAAACTAGGAGATGAAAGACCTATCTTCTGGGCTGATCATAGGGGTTTCCATTGGAGTGGTAATTGGAGTGCTTTTGGCAATTATTGGACTCTTCTGCTTTAGGTATCACAGGAAGCAATCACAAATAGGGAATAGCAGTTCTAGAAGAGCGGCAACTATCCCCATTCGTGCTAATGGTTCTTGCTCCGTATTGTCAGACTCGTCAATCCGTACTGAATCATCCAAAGCGTCTGTGCAAAATGGCACATCCTTTTGGCTTGGGGGAGTTAAGAAGACTCATATGGTTGCTGCTTCTGGAATTCTTGAGTACTCATACAAGTATGATAACTGACTCTTTTGACCAATGCACCTATGCTGTTAAATGTGTATTTTATTCAACTGCATGGATTTCATGTCATGAAAATATTTGAAGAGTCTGTTCACTTATTTGCATAATGTGGCAGAATAAGTTTATATTGACTAAAATTACATTGGGATAATCACACTGGTGATCTGGATATATACTTCTTTTAAATTTTGAGAGAGCAAAATTCAAATCCTCCCAGCACACCTACACTTCCAAGTGTTTTGAAAAATTGGGTGCATTTTGTGGCGTCAAAGTTTCTTTAATTTCCATAATATAGTAATGGAACAACTTCCCACAGTTAAAATAGTTTATGGACAGGTAAATGAGTGGTTGATAGTTATCCTGTTTGAGCATATGTAAGAGCCTTCACAAATATGAGAGACCAGTTATGCCAGCTGAATGGTTTTGCTGTTAGCCGATAACTTATGTTGTTTCTATGTAACACAAGCACAGCACCTGCAGTTCGGGTAGTCAACGTTTTCATTGGCATATACCGCAGAAGTTCACTAATCACACAAGATACCCAGTAACCCAGCATCAGATTTGAATGCAAAATGATTCTATTTATACATTAAAGAACCTTTCAACCAAGATTATGACATTTTTGTGTATTGGTGGACATCTACGCACATGCTTTTGGTTTTGCTTATAAATCTTATTGAACAATAATGTGTTTTCCCTCCATGGGTTTCATGATTCTTTACTGGTGCCTATTGCTGCATGCGTATTCTTCGTTTTCATCTCTTAACCATGTTTTTTTTGCTGCTCAAGCAGAGATTTACAGAAAGCAACCTACAATTTTACCTCCTTGATCGGCCAAGGGGCATTTGGTCCTGTTTATAAAGCTCAAATGTTAACTGGTGAGACAGTTGCTGTCAAAGTTCTTGCAACCGATTCCAAGCAAGGCGAAAAAGAGTTCCAAACGGAGGTATTACTATTGGTGGATGATGATTTCTTCTTTACTCAAACGGTGTAATTATGTTAAAGATGCAGGCACATATATATGGCTTAGAATTAGTATTTGATTAATATGTTAGATACTTAACCTCGTACAACATATATTCACATTCTCTATATTATTCTGGTTGGTTTATTAGAGAACTATATTGTGAAATGATGCATGCCATACGACTCCGTTGGAATATGATAGTAGCTTTGTGCAGGAAAATAATCAATAGAACATGCTTCGTCGATAGTCCATGTGATAACCATATCAATTTGCAACAAATGATAAGGGAAGAGGCATTCTCTCTTACCTCCAAATGTAACTCGGCCAGTGAAGCAATCTGGATTTCCAATAATAAAATTAAATGATTTTAATGCTGGCTTTCTTGTATTTGACATGATGACCTTTTGGACTAGAGAAACCTTAAGCTAGCTTTTAGGAATTACTTGTTTCTAATGAGACGATTTACAAAGGAAAAACTACCATGGAATTACTTTTCTTGAGTTCTAATACATGGTATATAGGTGATTCGTGATGCTCTCAACGTATTCCAGACACCGGGATGGAAATATCTGGAAAAATGTTTATTCCTGCCTTTGTTATCTAGGGACAATAACATTTATTTTTTTGCTATTACTATTTCTTTGAAAGTTTGCTAAAAGTTTCTGATCTGGGACTAGCCTGATTAATGGTGGAAAATATGATGGGGCATGTTTTCCACTACTAGGGATTCTAAATGAAAAGTTTGGCCAATCATGTGACACTTTTTTTTTGTCTTGGATTTATCTAATGACGTTGATACTCCCTCCGCCCCATAATTATCGCTACTTTTCGTTGACCACGTTTAAACCTTGACTAACATTTTATGCTAAACTATTAATCTCTATAAAAATTTAAAGATGGTTATTGATAATGTTTCTATTGGTGATTTAATAACTATATTTAATTTTTTATGGAGATTAATAGTTTAGCATAAAATGTTAGTCAAAGTTCAAATATGGTCAACAAAAAGTAGCGACAAGTATGGGACGGAGGGAGTATATAATATCTTTTGGCTGCACTTAAAAGTTTGTAGTTTTAGCTTTTGAATGTTTCTTTACATAAATCTGTTCTCAGGTTATGTTATTGGGTAGGTTACATCACAGGAACCTTGTGAATTTAATTGGATACTGTGCGGAAAAGGGTCAACATATGCTCATATATGTCTTCATGAGCAAAGGAAGTCTGGCTTCTCATTTGTACAGTAAGTTTGCTCACAACTTTGTCTTTATACTATCTAGTGGAAGAAAAAAAAAAGTCATGAATTGCATAGGGCAACATGATATGTGCATGCTTCTTTCTTTTTTGCAAGCAACAAATAAGTAAACAGCTTTGCATTGACAAATAACTAAAAATTCAACTTAACTCCGTGCTACTTATTTTGGAATAATAAGCCAACAATTCATCTTTTCTAGACCTCTAGTCCTCTACCTGATTGGTGAGAACATTTGGGGTCAAGTACTCATACCAACTGGCATATATAGATGGGAATCACGATATACCCATCATCAGATGAATTTTGCTTAAGAAGTGATTATATAAAATGTCCTAGGCCTCAGTTTACTTAGAACTATATTTGATATGACACGACATGATCACTTTTTATAATTTATGGAAGGAAGAGGTATTTTTCTTTCTTTGTTTTTCTTCTACTCTTGCTTAAAACATACTCCCTCTATCCCGAAATGATCTTCTCATTGCCATTTTTCATTGTCCCAAAAAGTTCTTCTCATTTCTACAATTTAGCCTTAAATGTGCATAAACACAACATGACTAGTGAAGCAAGTGTTCATATCCTTCTTAGAAAGTTATGAATAGTCAAATGTGAAGATCTTTTTGGGACGGAGGGAGTATTTTCTTATCAAATGCTCTCGTTGTGGAGGTTCAGGTGAAAAGCACGAACCATTGAGCTGGAATCTGAGGGTGCAAATAGCTCTGGATGTAGCAAGGGGATTGGAGTACCTCCATGATGGGGTAAGATCTCCTTTCTCTAGCATTAACACATTACTTTTATCTATTGTGCATTTGGTCAACTTCCATGCTTTGCCATTGGTGTGCACATATTTTTCCACGTTTTAATCTCATTTTTTAAACTTCAGGCAATCCCTCCCGTGATACACCGGGACATCAAGTCTTCCAATATTCTGTTGGACCAATCCATGGGAGCCAGGGCAAGTCTTCCTTTTATTACCCTTTTGGTTATGTCTGCCTACTATAGATTATATTTCTCTCTTGCACTAAGGTACTCCCTCCGTCCCAAAATAAATGTCGCATTTGACTTGTCAACGTTTCTAAGAAAGGCGCTTTACTAGTTTGTACATTGCATGTACAGTGACAAAATTGCACTGAGGCTCTTCCCTTATTTAGAAACACGACATGTATTTTGGGACTGACAAAAAATGAAAGTGCGTGTACATTAATAAAATTGCACTGAGGCTCTTCCCTTATCTAGAAACGCGACATGTATTCTGGGACGGACAAAAAAGGAAAGTGCGACATTTATTATAGGTGGAAGGGATTTTTATCTATAGTACTCCTTCGTCCCAATTTAAGGTTCTTACTTTCCTTTTTGGTCTGTCCTGGTTTAAGGTTCTTAGTTGCTTTATTCCATAAATGGAAAAATATGAATAGTGCTTTGGAGAGTCTTGCCCTCAAAAAGTTCATTTATTACAAAAAAAAAAAAAAAAACCAATACTTACCTAACTTCCTTTTCACCCATTTGCTTTATGAATAGTGTTTAGGACAATTATATCATCACCTCCCTACTTTTGTTGACCCATTTTTCTTTGTTTTTCATTTGATTTCTTAATAAGTGTGCAAAGTAAAACTAAGAAACTTAAATCGGGACGAAGGGAGTAATTCTGAGAAGCGTCTAAATTTAAAATTTTGTACTGATGCATATAGATTTTAATGTTCTAAGCAGGTGGCAGATTTTGGGCTTTCAAGGGAGGATATGGTTAATAGACACGCTACCAATATACAAGGAACTTTTGGATACCTTGATCCAGAATATATATCAACAAGGGCCTTCACTAAGAAAAGTGATGTTTACAGTTATGGAGTTTTGCTTTTCGAACTCGTGGCAGGAAGAAACCCTCAACAAGGTCTCATGGAGTACGTTGAGCTCGTAAGATCCCCTCACAAACTCACTCTTAAATTATTTCCATTTTTTTCCTATAAACAAAAATAATTTAATTACCATTTCTGGATAAATAGGCAGCGATGAATGCAGAGGAAAAAGTGGGATGGGAAGAAATTGTTGATTCACGGCTGGAGGGTAAATTTGATGTGCAAGAGCTTAATGATGTGGCAGGTCTCGCGTACAAATGTGTTAACCGGGCCCCGCGTAAAAGACCGTCCATGAGGGATATTGTACAAGTTTTGTCACATATTGTTAATGAAAGGCAAAAGAGAAAGCATCAAAATAGAAATAGAAATGCTGCACCGGATGAGATTGCCGTAAATGTCGACCAGTTGGACCGCCGGAGTCCGATGAATGGATACCACCGGCGAGATGAGTCAATGGACAGCACAACCGACTCCTGTGAAATTTAAGTGACCTTTAATTTTGTTTGTTCTCTTTTATTCATTTTCCCCTTGACTTTGCCTTGTAATATACACACATCTTTGTAGATAGGAACAGAATGTAGATTAGTCTTTGCTAGAAAAGACCCAATCGAATGTCTCTTGGTTTTGTAATTTGAGTGCAATACAAACATCATTCCTGGTTTTTTTTTTTGTGTTAAAATGATCTGGTTAACCATATACTCCCTCTGTCCCTAAATGAGTGTCCATTTTCAAGAAATCTTTGTCCCTAAATGAGTGTCTTTTTTTAACATAACTTTCTCCCTAAACGTTTTTTTTCGAAAAAAAATTCACCGGTTTCTTTATACGTGCAAAACTAAAGGTTTGGAAAGGAGATTACAAGATTATATATGAATCGTTGTTACCAAATTGTTCAAAAAGTTGAGATTTTCAGTGTCCCTTAAAATGAAATTTGAACACTCATTTAGGGACAGAGGGAGAGGGAGTAAGAAATTCCTGCTTTCCTGGGAGGCAGAGAGAACTTTTAAAAACCCCTTCAGCTTAATCTCATGCTCCTTTTTCATACTATAGTTGAAGAATGAGACCCTGCAATTTCTCTTGCATCCAAATGAAAGAAAAAGAGTTAACACTGTCCAAATAGAAAGATAAAGAGTGGAGAAGGATAGAAATTAGGAGGAAATGAGTAGCAAAAAAAAAAAAAACTAAAAACTTACTAAATATGATAAATTGAAGTATAAGAGATCCATTCCATACCAGATGCATCTTCTTGCACTTACAATAGTATTGTTTGTGTTTGTTGGCTTTTTGTTGGCGGCTCTGAAGCACGCGACAAGGGTAAAATTGCCGAAATAATAAACATCATTGATCTGCGACCATGTCTGACAACTTCACCCCTTAACATTTGCATTCACACAATAACCCCGTCCAACTCACCAGAGCAACTCTAGCCTTCCGCATCATCTTCTCTGGCTCTCTTTCTCTCTAATATCGGACCAAATTTTTCCTTCATTTTAGAAACGATTATAATCTACTCCCTACATCCCATTTTAAGCTTCACAAAGATCTCTCTCCCTCCCTCCCTCATATATCAGACCAAATTTGTCCTTCATTTTAGAAATGGATTACAATCTATGTGAATTGGTTTTCAGATCTAGATTCGGATCCAAATCCAATTGATCACTCCTTAAAGAAGAAAAGAGTAGGTCGAGCTCCAGCAACTACTTCTGAGGTATCTTTTTCATGAAGTACAATACGGAAAGCTCGAATGGAGGTATGTCTATTTTTGCATAAATGTTTATCCTGACAGAAAATAAACTAGACTGGAAATGGGTATACAAATCCGTGCGCAACCTCTATGATCTCATCATATATTCGTAGGGGGTCCTATGATGAGGTTGTTGAGCCTTGATGTTAACTACCAAATGAAGTTTTTTGTAATTTAGGATGATGTTTAGATTTTGTTTTTGTTGTAAATGAGAAAATTTGATGTTAACTACCAAGAGTAAATTTAATTTGCTCATGATCAAGAGTAAATTTAATTTTTTACCAAAGATAGTATTAGTTATTGCTCCATTAAGCTATCTAAGCACCGATTTACAGCCATAAACATGGCAAAATATAGTATGATTTTCTCTAATACATAAGCACAGAGAAACTTTTTGATGGCAAATGTCAAGTTTTTTGACCTACAGACGAATGCTTGACAAGCTCATCAATCTTAACTTTCATGGAATGACAATCAGTCTGAGACTCGACTCGAAACTCAAATGTGAATGCTACATGCTACTCCTATTGCTGAACGGAATCAAGATCAAAGATTCACTCACCAACAAATGGCAGCTATTAATGATTTATTCCTTATACTACGACAGAAAGCAACTCTTCAGTTTGTTAGTAGGACCACACATGAGCAAAAACGAATGCTCACCCAGCCAAAAGCTATTATCACCATTAACGCTACAAACATTTTTCTCGATAACAAAAATGGATATTCATTTTGAAACTAGATAATGTGATTTCAAAATCTTGAACAACCTAATTTTACCGTGGCATTTTGGGGGTGTCATCTGATGCTAATTGAAATTTGAATTTTTACTGCAACTTTCTTGACAACATAAGGTAGAAGTTCTGAGGAGTTAATTTCAGACAGTAGAAATGTTTCTGCTGTGCAAAGAGACAGCTTAACCTTATGAAGGGTTTAAATCAAGAGTAAATGCCAACTGCAAATTGGCATCTTTTCTCTTCGTATATTCAAACATTCAAATTCTGTCCATTTCATTCCTATTTTTTCGAATTTTCCTTGATTCCAAAAGATAAAAAAAAAAAAAAAAAAAAAAAAAAAAACTGCACATACCCCCATCGCATTTATAACCATACAGATACTTCATTAACAAAACTGATGAACCCCAACGGTCCCACCTTTGTAGATACTCCTAAAAAGACCTTGAAAAACGACCAAATAGAAAGGAAGATGGAACTCAATACCTATGCTACTATGTCGACAAGTTGTACGCTGTGCTCTCATACTTGTACACTACTTGAACAAAACCAATATATATACATGGTTTGGCAGCAGTTCCTAATACCCATTCTTGAAAATCAATGGAGAAAGAGATAGGGATGCTAGCCTTATCTGAATTGAGATGGTGAGGTCCTAAAACAAAAAGAAAACCCCCAAAGAAAAGAACAAAATACACAAAAAGATAATTTGCCTTTAATTGGCAGGAACATGTAATATGGCAGTACAATCTTTATCATTTTCACCTCTATGTACAAACCCTAATGAATAAACAACTATGCCTAGCAAAAATCCAGCCATCTAAGAACAGTCATGGTCATCTTAATGTACAACTCACATGGTCATACTTGTACCTTAATGTTATATTACTAATTCTAGTCCGAATTTTTTTGAACTACCTCAAATCTAGGTGTGAACATGTGGTGTTGTTCGGTGCCAAAAGTTTTGGCCGTATTCTTCAAAATATTTAATTGAAATCTCGAAGTGAGTTACCAAAACGTGACAATTATTAGTTGTGGTTCCAAGAAACGCACGGAGGAGATTCAAACTCAAATTCAAGGCAAGATGCGTAAAAGATGCAAGAAAAATTAACCTCAACATCTCAGTTAAACTTAATGCTAATCAAACTCGGACTGCAATATCAAAGCTGGATCTTCATTAGAATACTCCCTTGAGTTCAGCAAGAGGACAATCACAATCATGCCATATGAGAATTATTTAAAAATTTACTTAAAACGATGCAATTCGTAGCCCTATAAAAAATTAATAAACACCCTAATCCATTTGGGCATGCTTAATGTATTACTATATGCTTCTTGAAGGATTTCTTCCAATTTGAGTTATATGTTGAATGGATTCCTAACTTTACCATGAACAGAAACATGAAGTGTAGTCAAAAGTAAGTAACCAAGATCATAAATAAATTAAAAAAGAAAATGATAAAAAGATAAAGCTTCATAGAGGAATCAAGAACTTTACCATGAATCAAAAGGGAGTTTTTACAAAATCTTGTCAACAAAAAGTTCCTTCCTTTCTTCAGGATTTGCAGATTACCACAAAGCACGGAAGCAGAGCTTTAGGATTAAGCAAATAAAGCTCCTCAATATTTGAATAAAGACCTACTTTCCCTGCCAACGAATCAAACCCGACTTGCCCAGCAATATCTTGAATATTCTCCAAAGGCCTATGCACCCGTCCCGCTATAACTCTACAAACTATCAAAGCTTTCCTCATAAACGGATCATCTTCAAATATTTCTATTGCCTCAAAAGCTCTTCCACTAGTTGAAGTTGTAAAAACCCCAATTCCACCTTTAAGTTCCCGTTTCATGGAAAACCCATTTCTTATAATTCGACAAACACAACATTTGTCGGATATACAGAGACTGGAGGCTCCATTCATGCCTAGAGAACATGCAATGGTAGTTCCGTAAAAACGTAGAAGTTCATTCCCATCTGCAAGGCATCGAGGGTGTTTTTTTGGGAGTTTGCTGGCTTTCATTTTCACGGTCTCCCTGTATTCTTCGAATCGAGCTAGGGTTTTCTGCATGTTGTGTACTTTCAAAACTTTCTCGATTCGACCACATTGGCTTTCTGACTTTAGCCAGCTCGATCTACAAATTATTTCCACAATTTTCCTAGATGAATCACCCTCAACAAGCTCGGTAACTGCAAAGTCGAGCATTTGGTTAGCAATGAACAAGATAATGTAAATTGTTATCTTCAAACTCCATAGAAACTAAAGGGCACAATGGAACTAAGATTTAGCCAAGAAAAATAAATACAAGCATAAACCCTGAGAAAGCCTGAATTCTCAGTGTAAAGCCTAAAAAAGATTGGATTTTTAGTACAAACCCCAAGAAATATTGGTTTTTTAGTATTAGCCCTAAAGAAAGATTGGATTTTTGGTATAAACCCTAAGAAAGATTGGATTTTTACCAGCAGATGAACAGAAACAGAATTGAAGAAACAAAGCAAACCCTAAAAAAAATGGATTTTTACCAGCAGATGAACAGAAACAGAATTGAAGAAACAGAGCAAACCCTAAAAAAAAGATTGGATTTTTACCAGCAGATGAACAGAAACAAAATTGAAGAAACAGAGCAAACCCTAAAAAAAAAAAAAAAAAAAAAAAAAGAATTTTTACCAGCATGTTTGGTGAGATGATGAGCTTCAAGAGCTTCAAACTTCCCAAACTGTTTGCCACACTTGTGGCACGTGACACCAGACGACCCATTTATTTCAGAGTCAAGGGAAGCCCTTCGTTTTGGGGGAATTCCATTTCCACCCCCAAAATTCCCATCCCCTCTTTCTGATAAAATCGATGCACTCTTTCTCCCTTGATTCTTATACGAAGAATTAAAGTAATGCATTGACTGATTCCCGCCGGGACCAGGTGTTCCCGGCGTTAAAGTACCCACAAATGTCGTCCCATCCCCGCCGCCGCCGCCTCCACCGCCGGTTCCTTCTTGAAGACCACCATAGCCGGTGATTTTGAGCTCACATCTTGAATTACTGAGAATTACTTCGTGGGTAATTGGGTTAAGGAATTCATTACTACCTATGGATCTTGGACTACAACTAACTGGCTTTTCAGAGTGTCTTTTGCTGCCGCCATGGATGACATCTTTGAGATTTGCAATTGACCTTGAACACCCTGACCTCCCTCCTCCTCCTCCTCCTACTTTTTTAGTCAAGATTGAGCTCAACTGTTTTCTTGATTTTGGGTCAATTACATCTGAGGGCTCTGATTTGCAATGTAGTGATTTCTTCAAAGAAAACCAAACTGTTGGCATCTCTCTCACACACTCAAACACACAGAGAGTAAGAACCCTTAAACCAAATTCAAATCCCTTGGGATACCCATTTGAAAAGTAGCTTTAAAAAAATGTCAAAGATAACATCACTTTACACAATCACCTCACATTACCCTTCTGAAAAAAAATGTAATCTTGAAGACAAAAACAGAGCAAGGTTGAGCAAGAAACATTAAAATGAAGGCACTTTTTACAGTTAATTTTGCTAGTAATGGGAATCCATGGACGATGAAGAGAGACTAAAAACGGATTGGATTGAAAGGGAGAAAGAAAGAAAGTACTTTGGGGTGTTTGTTTTCTAAATTAAAAGAAGAAGACAAGGCAACTTGATAAGAAAATATTTAGGAAATCTTGGATTCAGACAGCGATAATGCAGCCTTTATTACCTAAGATTTCAAATTTTGATTGATATTCACCACTCACCTCATTTGAATGAGTGATTTTAAAGAGAGTAGGGGCTTGCATTATGATTTGGAATCACTAATTCCGATAAACCAATAATTTGTTGACACTAAAAGAGTGGTTCAGTGGTAAAGTCAAGCTTTACTTTCGAAAAGCGTTATGGTTTGATCCCTCTCTTCTTCTCTTTATGGCGTGAACATCGTCAAAATAAAAATAAAAAAATTGTTAATTTTTCCCCTTGTAAACTCAAATTGCCATAGAATGGCACTAGCGCACAAAATAAGGTTATAAAATTTTCCTCACAATATAAGCAGACGATATTGGTTGCATTGATAGTGGAGTTGTTATACTCTAATTAAAAATGTCAGTAAAATTATTACACTAAATATTTGTGAACAAAAAATTGTAACTATTTTGTACCCTTAGTATTATTCATTGCTATCTAAGCTCCATCTCATTTGAAAGTGGAAAAAAAAAAAAACTCTCATGCATAAAAATTAAGAAAAAGCATACTAATACTAAGTGTAAAAAATATTAAGTTGTTGCGAGTATAACTAGTGGGATAGTAATTATTTATAGAGAAAAGAATGTGTTTTTTTTTTAGCAAATTGAGAAAAGAATGTTAGTGAGTTGTTAATGTTTTTACTTTATGTTTTTGTAATTTCAGTTAATTTCTCAAAACAATAAATTTCAAAATAAGACGGATATATTCAACACAAAGTTTTAGTTGTCAAAAACATGGAAAATACTACATTTACACTAAGTGTATAGAATCTTCCTATACACTACAAATAACATAATGCCAAGTGTCTTAGATGGACCCCATAGGAAAATCTATCTAAAATGAAAATTTGAAGGCCTAATTTGATTTTTTTTTAATTTGAAATTCAAATCTAGACAACTTAATAATTTCCTCGTCTTTCCATGCTCTTTTCACATCTCCCATAAAAAAATTACAATCTCCCATTTCTGAAATTATTACTCAACCAAATCTTTAACATTTTTACTTTTATTATTTAAATTCATACTATATTCAGATTTATTTGGACAAAAATTAAAGGTTTGTATTTTTTGTGTTCTTGATCAATATTTGCATTCCTTTTAGTTTTAGCACAAAAAATGAAATGCGCGGTTAATTTTAATTTTTGTATTAGATAATAACTGATTATAAAACATTGGTTAAATAATTGAATTATTGTTTCAAAATAATAATAATAATTAAATTATGGCCTTGTAGTTTGACAATAATTTTAGTCAAAAGAAAAAAAAGGGGGGCTTAGAGAAAGACTTAAACAATTTAAGCTAGTGGTTTTAGTGGGTCCACATTTAAGCATTAACGCACAGTCCACCAAAACCACCATCCATAACCACCACCATTCGCCACCGTTCACCACAACCACCGTCCACTAAGGAAGCCAAGAAAACCAAAAAAAAAACAAGAGAAATGGAGAGGGAGAAAAGGAGACAGATCATTTCTTTTTAAAAAATAAACTATTATTATCAGTACTATTAGTGGTCATTTAATATAAAAAAAATATTTATATTCAAAAAAATATTTAGTAATAATAATGAAAATAATGAAATATCTAATATTAAAAATTATAATGATTAATAATAATAATTAAATACTCCCTCTGTCCTACTCAAATTAAGACAAAATTCCATTTTGGGTGTCCCATTCGAATTAGGACAACCCAAAAATAAAAATATTTTATTTAATGGGACCCACATTCACACTCACAACAACTTTTCACTCATTATTCTCTACCTCACTTTCTCTCTCCTACTTTACTTTTCATACTCACAATACCTACTCCACTAACACTTTTTCCTTAATCCCCGTGCCCAACCCAAAAATCTTAATTCGGGTGGGACGGAGGGAGTACTTATTATAAAACAATAATGATGGGAAATCTTATAACAAAAAATCAATAATACTCATTAATAATGATAATAAATAATAATGATAATAATTAATAATTATTATAATTAATAATTATTATAATTAATAATGATTATAATTAAATAATTAAAATATGGGAGGGTCTATTACCACTACAACATTTGCTAATCCTCTACATCCATTGTGATTTTAGTAAATTAATCATTTATCTGACACAATTGCCCCTCATAAAGAGACTACATATATTTCAAAATTTGCTTATCCAATACAACTATTAATACTCTTTAAGTTTTGATTAATTTGTTTTACAAAATTTTTTTCTTCTCTTTTTTATCCCAAATTATGTTCTTTTAATTACGTTAAGATATATGAATAATTTATATGTAAAAAATTGAAGAAAAATATAAGAATAATATAATATAAAATTATTTATTTTTCACTCTGATCTTTTATATGCAAAGAATTAAATATCTTTATTCACCTAGTCTTACTTTTATATCTCCAACAAGTATGCTTTTCTATTTGTTGTGATCTCAATTAACGATAAATAAAATGAGAGAAAGGGGACCTGACGCAGTGATGAGAAATTAATGAATTTTAAATAATGAATTTTTCAAATTAAGCATAAAACATGAGTAGGGAATAAAATTAAATATTTTTACCTTATATTGAAAAAAAAATGTTGTCATATTGATTTTTTTTCAGTATTTATTAGTTATAATTCTTCTTAAGTTTGAAACTAAGTGATAAAGTTTCTCGCAAAATTTTCCTTGGTAGTATAATAAAATATTAAATAATATGTTGGTGAAGACAAATATCTAAAAGTAATATACGTCCATTAAATTAACAAAATCGTTTTTATTAAAAAAATATGAGACGAAAAAAAATGCATTGGATTTGTTATTAACAGTTTAATATGGATAATGGAAAAATATAAATAAAGTTTGGTTAAAAGGGAAATTTAGGAGATTAGTTAACACAAATTATCCATCTCAAAATTCCCTCCTTAGGTATTTAAGAATCTACCACATGTTATGTTTACATTTATAGTGTATAAAAAAATTCTATACACTGAGTGTAAGTGTATCAGCTTCCCAAAAACATAAGGTAGCATAAATAGAATTTAGGGCAGTGTATTTAGAATTTCCAACTTTGCGTACTCTTCACTTTTACTAGTGGGTAACCCGTGCCATGCACGGGTAACTAATTATTAATTTTATTATATTTTGTTCGTTTATATTTTTATTTAATAATATTAGTTAATTATCAATCATAATAATGGAGTATATAATTTTAATTATAATAGTTAACTATTAATAGTTAAATATAATTATTAAATAAATAGTTAATTATTAATAGTTAGATATAATAGTTATTTATATAATAACTATTATAATAAATAGTAATTATAATAATAATAGTTACTATAATAAGTAACTATTACTTATAATAGAAATAGTTACTATAATAGTTAACAATAATAGTAACTATTACTTATAATAGTAATAGTTAACTATAATAGTTACTATAATAGTTAACAATAATAGTAACTATTACTTATAATAGTAATAGTTAACTATAATAGTTAACAATAATAGTAACTATTACTTATAATAGTAATAGTTAACTATAATAGTTACTATAATAGTTAACTTTTATAGTTACTATTACTATTATAAGTAATAGTTACTTATTATAGTAACTATTACTATTATATGTATTATTTATTATAATAGTTAACTATAATAGATACCTCATTTAGTAACTAATATTATTAGCTAATACTATTAGCTAATAGAAAAAAAATGAAAAGTCACTTATTTATTAGGATAGATTTGATGTGGCATCACCAAATTCATCCTTCCTCCATGACTTATACACATGGCAACACGACATCCCTCTTCACCAACTTTAATATATATATATATAGATTTGAAAAGAAAGGTCAATCCGAAATGAAAAAGGTACAGCTGACAAGAATTAATGGGTTAATCAATTTTATAGTAAATGAAATGAAATTGGGACTACCAGTATTGTTGTCACTAGTGGTAAAAGGCACGGAAGGGTAGGCCAAAAAAAAAAAAATAAGCTCACAAAATCTTCCTCACAAAATGAAGTGGCGATATTTTATTGGTTCCATCGATAATGGATCAAGCCACACTTTACTTAAAAACACCAATAAAATCATTACATTTAGGATTTTATGAGTAAGATTTTATGACTTTTGTGTCCCTAGTATTATTCAAAGGCAAACACTATGGAGCATGGGCTGTTTTGGAGAAGACCAAAATATTACTCCCTCCGTCCAATTTAACGTTACTACTTTGACTTTGCACGGATATTTGAAAAAATGTTGTAAGTATGAAAAGTAAAGTATGAAAAAGAAAGTGGGTAGAAAGTTTTTATTATGAGAATGACAAGTGGATCTCATTATCTATTTTAAGTAATAAAGTAAAGTAAAAAGCTTAAATTGAGATGGAGTAAAAAAGAAAGTGGGAACCTTAAAAACTTAAAAACAGGACAGAGGGGGTATCTTTTTCTATTGTTTCCCAGCCCAATTAGTCAGCAAGCATAGTAGAACTTTAATCAGATAAGGGCCGATCCACATGGCTTAAGGGGGTGTTGGCCCAATGGCGATTGACAGCGTTCAAGAAAAATAAAATATTCTCGTCTCGGTTTAAGATTCTTAGTTTTACATTACACGAAAATTAAAAATGAATAAATATTGTGAGTATGAAAAATAATTTAGGAAAAAGAAAGTGTGTAAGGAGTTTTTGTTGTGAGAATGACAAGTTGGTCTCATTGTTCATTGGGAAAATTACCACCTAATCCCTCACCCTAACTGAAATTACCACTTAATCCAAGATCATATTTTCATTTACCATCTAATCCAAGACTTAAAAGTAAATTACCATAAGATCCACTAGTAGTTTAGTTGACAACTGTGAACTTACTGATTAGTTCACAGTTGTTTGGTCGCAGGAGTTGGTGGTCGCAGGAGTCGATCGTGTTCTTAGTAGTTTAGTTGACAACTGTGAACTTACTGATTAGTTCACAGTTGTTTGGTCGCAGGAGTTGGTGGTCGCCGGAGTCGATCCTCATTTTCAATCAAAGAACTGGTTAGGGTTATTTACTATGCTATACGCATATATATTATATGAAATATTCGTAACAAATTCCTCTTTCAAACTGAGGCGCCATCACTGTGCAGAAATTTCAAACATTACTTTCTCTGTTATAATATATTATTATGTGGATGTCCTTTGAACCAGAAGTGTACAAGAGAAGCTTTGCAAGATTATCTTTCGCGAAGCTTACTAAGGAAGCTTTGTAAATATCTTCAGTGAAGCTTACTAGGGAAGCTTGGTAAAATATCTTTAGAGAAGCTTACAAAGGAAGCCTTACTAAAGGATAATGTTTATCCTTAAGGAAGCTTATAGAGGAAGCAAATTTTCACCTATAAATAGTAGGCTCTAGTTTTCATTTCAATATACTTCAGAAGTTCTTAACTTCTATCTTTCTCTCTTGTACACTCTCTCTATAATAGTCTTGAAATAAAATATTATCTATTGAGGTTATGCTCTTGGTTCTTTAGTTTTATAACACGTTATCAGCACGACTTCGTTCTAGTTCCAGATCCTGAGCTATAGTCACCAAAGTAGGTACGGTATCGGTAAGATCTACCTAGTCTCTTTTCAAGTTATTTCAAAATTATATCTTATATATGTTTGCAGGATTTTAAAATAATAAGTGAATATAATTCTACGATGTTGAAAATTACATCACAGTTAAAACTATGTGGAGAAAGAATAACTGATAACGATATGCTAAAGAAAACTTTCTCCACATTCCTTCTTTGATTTGCTCCTGCAGTAGCAATATCGAGAAAAAGGTTTTAAATGATATTCTGAATTGATCTCATATGGCTGAGAAAAATAATGAGATCTTATTGAAAAACCACGAAGCCCGCCCCACTGGCTCTACTCCGTTCCCTGAAGTGAACGCGAGTATATATGATAATACTGAGCGAGGCCGAGAACGTGGTCGTGGACGTAATCGCGACCGTGGTCGGGGAAGATTTAATAATCGGTATCATAATGACAATCACCCCACCCAATAATGATGAAAAAAAATTTCGCCACCAGAAGTGGAATAGAGAAGGTAATAATGAAATATCATCGACTAGACAAATTAAGCAACCGATAAAAATTGAGAATTTATGTTATCGGTGAAGAATGAAAAGCCATTGAGCCCGTACCTGTCGTACGCCTAAACATCTTGTTAAGTTGTATCAAGCATCAATGCTGAATAAAGGGAAAGATGTTGAAACAAATTTTGTCTATGAAAACGATGATGTAAAGCAAGATCCATCTACAAGTAAACATCTGGATATATCAGATTTTCTCAATCCAGATGTAAATGATTACATACTTAATGGGGGAGAAGCCCAAACTAACTAAAGTATCTGACTCATTATAATTTACTTAAGTGTGTTCTATTATTTCAGTGTGTGTGTGTTCTAACATATTTAACTTTTACTTATAAGTATATTTGATTGTAAATGATGTTAATATTAGTAGAATATGAGATAGTACAAAGATAATTGATGGCTCCAGAAGAGTTAACATAGTACTACTAAGAGGAACAAAAATAAGTATAAAAATGCATTGTTTTCATTTATGTCTCAAAGAAATTTACTATGCTTTAAAGATATTTGTGAAAATGGATGTCATATTGAGACAAGTAATGAAGGAGAAATGAAATATTTATGCATTACAAATACTGAATCAGGTAACAAATATGTGGTAGAAAAGTTACCTGTATTTTCCTCTAAAGTATGCTATACAAAGATTAGCATAATTGAAGTACAAATGACAATAAACCAGAAGTTTACTGATATAAATGGTCTTACCAGTAAACCAGAAGTTTACTAATATAAATGATTTTAACAGTAAACCAGAAGTTTACTAATATAAATGGTTTTACCAGTAAACCCGAAGTTTACTGATATAAATGGTTCTACTATATGGCATGACCGGTTGGGGCATTCCGGTTCTAATATGATGCGAAGAATTATGGAAAATTCACATGGGCATCCATTGAAAAACCAGAAGATTTTTCAATCTAATGAATTCTCATGTGCTGCTTGCTCTCAAGGCAAATTGATAATTAAGCCATCACCAGCAAAAGTTGGAGTTGAATCTCCAAAATTTTTAGAGATAATTCAAGGTAATATATGTGGACCGATTGATCCACCGTGTGGGCCATTTAGATATTTTATGATTTTAGTAGATGCATCTACTAAATGGTCACACATAAGTTTATTATTAACTCGCAACCTGCCGTTTGCGAGAAATTCGATTACGATCACAATTTCCAGATTATGTGATCAAGACAATTAGCCTTGATAATACTGGTGAATTTACATCAGAGGCTTTTAATAACTATTGTACATCTATTGGAATAGATGTTGAACATCCAATTGCTTATGTTCATTCACATAAAATGGTTTAGCTGAATCATTTATTAAACGAATTCAGTTAATAGCTAGACCGTTGCTTATGAGAGCAAAGCTACCTGTCGTAGCTTGGGGGCCTGGTATTTTTACATGCAGCAGCACTTATACGCATCATGCCATAGAGTAATCATAAGTTCTCCCCATTAGAATTGGCTTATGGTCAGGAGCCAAATATTTCCCATCTAAGAATTTTTGGGTGTGCGGTATATGTTCCAATGGCTCCACCACAACGCACCAAGATGGGACCCCAACGGAGATTGGGGATATATGTTGGGTATGATTCTTTTTCTATTATACGATATCTTGAACCATTAACAGGTGATCTATTTGCGGAACATTTTGCCGATTGTCATTTTGATGAAAAAAAATATTCCCAACATTAGGGGGAGAAAGTAATAAGATGGAAAAGGAAATCAAGTGGAATACATTGAAATATTATCTTGATCCTCGTACGAAGCAATATGAACCAGAAGTTCAAAAGATAATCCACTTGCAAGAGATAGCGAATTAATTGCCAGACGCATTTACTGACCTTAAAAGAGTGACAAAGTCACATGTTCCAGTTGTAAATGCTCATATACGGATTGATGTCCCGATTGGACAATCCACTAATGAATCTAAACCATTCCTGAAGCGTGGAAGGCCTATCGGATCCAAAGACAAAAATCCTCGAAAAAGTAAATGAGCAAATTATGAGAAAAGCCCCGTCGAGGTAAATGAATCTCCTGAAGAGATACATGACAAATCTAATCAAATACTTCCAGAAGAAGTTTAGATACATGTAATCATTAAGAATGATGATATCTCGATCAGTTATGTCAGTACAGGAAAAATATGGAACCGAGAGGAAAGAATTGTCGACAATATTTTTGCATATAATATAGCGCTTAATGTTATGGAAAATAACGAGGATCACAAACCTAGGTGTATCGACGAGTATCGATGTTGAAATGATTGGCCAAAGAGGAAAGACGCAATTCAAGCAGAATTCAACTCACTTGAGAAGCGTGAGTTTTCCGGACCTGTAGTCCATACACCTGAAGGTGTAAAACTAGTAGAGTACAAGTGTGAAAACAAAATATATAGCACATTTTGTTGCACAAGAATAAAGCACGTCTTGTTGCACAAGGTTTTTCGCAAAGACCTGGAATTGATTATGAGGAGACATATTCTCCTGTGGTGGATGTAATTACATTTTGCTATCTCAGTAGTCTGGCAATACATGAAAAGCTTGATATGCGTTTAATGGATATTGTCACTGCATATTTGTATGGCAGACTTGACAATGATATTTATATAAGAATCCCAGAAGGATTTAAGAGAATCCCCGAAGGATTCAAGATGTATGATGCATGCAATTCAAATTCTCGAGAAGTTTGTTAAATTAAATTACAAAGATCTTTGTATGGTTTAAAACGATCTGGACGGATGTGGTATAACCGTCTCAGTGAATACTTGGCGAAAGAAAAATACAAGAATGATCCTATTTGCCCATGTATTTTTCATTAGAAAATCTGTTTCAGGATTTGTTATAACGGCTATTTATGTTAATCTAAATGTTATTGAAAGTCCAGAAGAATTTTCAATAGTTGTTAAGCTGCAAATGTGCCTACGAGGATAGAACTCCCAGAAGGAGTATTATCAGGAAGGCCAGTGATCTCACCTAACGAAATACATACCCCTGCCCAGAATAGAGGGAGGCCAATTGATTCCAAGGATTCGCATCCCCGTAAACGGGTGAGTGCACAAAAGTCGAATCCCGTTAGCGATAATAAAATTGGAATCTCATCCGATCTATCTCATGATATTGTTCCAGATTATGGACTCGTTTGGAAAACGAAGTCGGGGGACGCCTCGACATTGACATCCATTTCTGAGAATAAAGAAATATCAGTTAGTCATGCATGCATATATGAGATATGTAATCTGGATGGAACAATTATCAACGGTGTATTTACTTATACAGTAGCAACTGAGATTATATGTGGTAATGGTATTGAACCTCGCTCCGTAAATGAGTGTAAACAAAGAATTGATTGGCCTAAATGAGAGAAAGCAATCCAGTCAAAGTTCGATTCCTTAAAGAAAAGAGGAGTGTTTGGACCAGTAGTTCCTACACCTCTTAGGGCTATACCCGTGAGATATAAATGGGTATTTACGAGAAAAAGGAATGAGAGAAATGAGATTACGAGATATAAAGCTCGCCTTGTGGTATAAAGTTTCTCTCAACGGCTTGGGATTGACTTTGATAAAATACTCTCACGTTATGGAAGTTATTAGATTCTGATATTTTGTCAGATAATGATCCAGCAGATCAGAAGTCAAGACAACTGCGGCGACTGATTCACGAAGTCACTACCTAAAGCCACTTTTGAGAAGTATATGAAAACAATTGGCTTACGCAGATTGTTAGAGCTTCCACCCTTGTAGTTTTCAGGGGGAGTATCCAGACGATACTCAGATTTCATTGTACTCTTTTTCCTTCGCGCGGGGTTATTTTTCCCACCGGGTTTTGTTACCCGCCAAGGTTTTAACGAGGCAATGAGCGTTTATTGAAAAGATTGTGAGTTGTACTCTTTTCCTTCGAGATTATTTTTCCTAAAGGGTTTTTGCTCGGAAGGTTTTTAATGAGGCAACACGTGCGGCACAATTACCATTCAATAGGAATCTCCAAGGAGGAGTAGGCGACTAAGAAATCGCGAGTAATGTTTTGTTCAAGAGGAGCATCATGAAGCTAAGAAATCGTGTACTCTTTTTCCTTCACTAGAGTTTTTATCCCACAGGGTTTTTCTCTGGTAAGGTTTTAATGAGGCATGCTACTTAGCTACGGACATCCAAGGGGGAGTGTTATACTATATTATTATGTGGATGTCCTTTGAACCAGAAGTGTACAAGAGAAGCTTTGCAAGATTATCTTTCGCGAAGCTTACTAAGGAAGCTTTGTAAATATCTTCAGTGAAGCTTACTAGGGAAGCTTGGTAAAATATCTTTAGAGAAGCTTACAAAGGAAGCCTTACTAAAGGATAATGTTTATCCTTATGGAAGCTTATAGAGGAAGCAAATTTTCACCTATAAATAGTAGGCTCTAGTTTTCATTTCAATATACTTCAGAAGTTCTTAACTTCTATCTTTCTCTCTTGTACACTCTCTCTATAATAGTCTTGAAATAAAATATTATCTATTGAGGTTATGCTCTTGGTTCTTTAGTTTTATAACATTCTCAAGCTTTTTTGGATAATCAAGAATGTTTTCCTTCTTGTACAAATGTTGTTGGCCCAAAAATTTTGATCTCCATCCTTTGATTATATCTTCAACCCAGTTGGTTTTTATCCTTTTTTAGTGTATTTTTAATAAGCGTAGACGATCAATATAAAACTCCTAATCTAAAATGGAGGAAGTGTCATTAATAGAGATGCCTAAGGCATGAGCACAAGGTGGCAACCATGCCTTCTCCATTCATGGCTTTTATAAAAGTCCTCCATGCCATATTGCAAAATATGGAGAGCGAAAAGGAAAATCTATTACTATTAATAGTATTAGTTAACCATAATAGTTACTATTTAAGTTAACTATTACTATTAATAGTATTTGTTAACCATAATAGTTACTATATAAGTTACTATTATTAGTAGTAGTATTAGTTAACAATGATAGTTACTATATAAGTTAACTATTACTATTAGTAGTATTAGTTATTTCTTGGGTTATTATGATTGATTAATCTCAATTATCAAGTCACAATAACAATTAGGAGCTTCGAAAAATAGTTCTTCAACATCGTTGATCAATCCGAAGACCTAGCAATCAAGTTCAAGAAGGCGTTCTTGAAATCTGTTCGTTGTGTGGATCACCGGTACAGGGCGTTTGTCTTAACGCTTAATCCAAGTTTTACATAACGATCTACAAGGGTTAGTTTCCTTCATCTTGTTATTATGAATTATTGTGCCTTGAATGGGTATAGCTAGACATCTTTGATATGTGCCCTCAATTGCGTTTGTGCATGTCGATGTAGCTGATTGACTAAGGGAAGCCAATCCTTTTGCCAAAAATTCATTAGCTTTTATATTTTTCTTCAATTCTCTTATTCTTAACTTTACTCGAGGATTTAAGCATCTTTAGATTTTTCCCTAGTTTGGTGTCGTATTAGTACTCCCTTAGTCTCAAAATTTTCTTACTACACCTTTTGACGACGACTATATGCCGGGTGAGCCAAGGCTACTATCACATTTGTCCACTGAATTTCTCCAAGGTAATGGCATGCAGTTTACATATGATTTTAGTCTTTTAAATGCTACTACTACATGCATAATGATCTTTTCTGGCTTAGATATGCTTTGAATTGAATGAATCTTCTTCAAAAGGAAAACATGGCAACTGCTACTTTTGAGGTGTTCTTTGGTTATTCACACCTAAGGAACTAGAGATAGCAAGAAAGTTGCCCTTCATAGTTGGTAGTACCTTAAAGAATGTCCCACAATTCTGTTTGACCACACCATTTCACCTCTTTTCATTCTTTACGATTTCGACTTTGAATATTGCCTCCATCTTTTATGAAACAACGCGAAAAGGTAAGTTTTTGTTTTTTTTTTTGAAGAAGCAAACAAATATATTACTTATAAAGGAAGTAAGGCTCGGGGCCCACAAAGTTAATATACATTTTCCTAGCAAAACTAGTGTTGTTATGGGCATAGCGAACAACATCTCTGGTCACTTTACAAATGCTAAAACTAAGACATTTTTTAGAAAGAGTAATGATAACTTGAATCATCGGATCAAGACTCGATGGGGGAGAGATAATACTATTTAAGAAAGAGTAAGCTAGCTGAGAGTCCGTGAGAACATCAATTCTTTTGAACTCATGATTCACCGCCCAATCCAGACCTTTAAGAATAGCTAAACATTCAGATTGAATGCTGGAACTCGTTTTTTGGGACGAACTTTCAATAGCTATTCTTCCTCTATTAGCATCCCAAAGTTCCCAGCCAATACCTGCCCACGCCGTGTCTTTTTTCCAAGCTCCATCTGTGATCAGAGTTTGACAATTCCTTGATTCTGAGTTTTTGAGGTGGTCTTCCAAAGTCTTGCCATTCAAAGAATCTAGACTCCGTTCTGAAAACTAATTGTTCCTATTATTTAACCTTAAGAGGTCAGATATTCGAACCTTTTCTTTCTGATCTGCCTTCTCCTTCTCAATTTTTTCCACCCTTTTGAGCTGTTCCAAAGCTTTAGGAATGATCTCATCAATTGCAGCCGTAGCTTGTTGAAAGATGACTCTGTTCATGTCCAACCAAATCTCCCAACAGATGAAAATAAGAAGGTAGAAATCCTTATTCTCTATTTTCTGATTAATCCAGATAGTTAACCATTGAAGCAGGGATGTGTTTGGGTTGTCCACAGGAATTGGAGGAGGAGGAAGGGGTGAATTTTCCCAAACTTGTTGAGAATGCATACAAGTAAAAAAGAGGTGAAGAGCGGATTCTTCAGATAAAAGACAATTTGGACAATTTGGCGAGGGAGCACATTTCTTACGGGATAGCTGCAAATTTGTAGGGAGAGTATTGTTGAGTAATCTCCACATAAAAATCTTAACCTTTGGTTCCAACAGAGAATTCCATAAAGTTCGCCATAACTTTTGGGAGTCTGTGTTCAGATTATCATCTAAAAGCCCTTCTGTGTCTTTATGAGTGATCAGACTTCTGTAGTATCCTGATTTGACTGTGAACTTTCCATTATTAGTATAAGTCCATACCTGGTCATCTTCCCCCTGAGTAGGGATATACGAGGCAAGAATGGAGTCTGAAATATTTTGAGGGAAGAGTTGTTTTATCAAGGGAGCTTTCCAGGAATTTGATCTTCTATTTATTAAATCAGCTACTAGGAGATTTGGAATACTTGATTGTAGAGAGTGGTTTGAAATGAATGTTGGGTGATTTGGAATCCAATTTTGCTTAAGGGCTTGTATGTTGATGCCGCTTTCAACTCTCCGGTGGATGTTTCTCTTTATCAGTTTCTTTCCCCAAGAAATACTCTTCCATGCCCAAGTTCCCTAAATTTTTGTTCTTGTTTCAAGAAAGAGGTCATTTGGGTGATATTTTGTGTACAACATATTCAATGTAGATCATGAACAAAAGCATTTGGCGGGCACCATACTATGAAGATGGGGAAGAACAAAATGTAGACCAAATTACCATTAAGGTACAGGTCATACAGCCCCAGAAATTTCATCATGCCAAACTCACTTTAAGATTTAATGGGTTATTTTGGCAATGCAAAAAAGATGAATTCATGTTAGCATGGTGTTAGAGTGTTAGTGACAGGGTGAACAAAATTTTGGAAAGCTATAGTGAGTATCAACATGTTCATTGCATTCAAAATCAAGAACTTGTACACTGATTCGAATTCGACAAAACAAGAAGAGAAAAACCCAACTATTGTTTTAATTTCTACCCTTTCAAACAAAATCCTATTCAACTAACCCTAACAATTTCACCAGCCAGTTTTCAGTCGGTCAACTGGATGTTGCCGATCTAATCATCAGCGTCGGCTTTGGAGGAGGCACCGCCTGCCTTCTTTGGCAAGAGGTGAGCGTGAATGTTAGGCATCACACCCCCATTAGCAATCGTCACGGTTCCAAGCAACTTGCTCAACTCCTCGTCGTTCCTCACGGCCAACTGAATATGACGAGGAACCACTCGCGTCTTCTTGTTGTCTCTCGCAGCGTTCCCAGCCAATTCCAAAACCTAATTCCCAAATCAAGCAAAATCGCACATAATTAAAATCAGATCTAAAGTAATCTAATCCAATTTAATGAGTAAATATATAGAGAAGTACCTCAGCGGCGAGATATTCAAGGACGGCGGCGAGATAGACTGGTGCACCGGCGCCGACACGCTCGGCGTACTTTCCGGCTTTGAGGAAACGGGCGATACGACCGACGGGGAACTGGAGTCCGGCCTTGCTACTGCGGGAGGTGGCTTTCTTGGGGGCGGCGGAGCCAAGTGATTTTCCTCTTCCGGCCATTTTTTGATGTAAGTCGACAGAGGGAAATTCTAAAGTTAGGGCGGGGGTTTTGTGATTGATTTCAAACTGTGAGATCTGTAACTTGTTCGATGTTGATTATATAGTGAAAGGTCAAGCGAAAACTAGCCAATGAAAATAATTGACGCGGATCGGAAACTGAGTCGTAGATTTACTTACTAATGAACGGTCACGATACAACATCTCGACTCCCACTTGCCCTATTTGTTTTTTTCTTTGGACGAACGAACTATCCAAAAGGTCCCTGTAATGTATGTCACTTATGAAATCGGTCCTTACACAAAAATTTAAATAAATTACATCCTTATACTTCGTTCAATTTCCATTAATTTTGAACCGTTAAATCATGTCATTGTGCAATTCATGTTATATTTGCCGTGGTTAATGAAGACAATAATGCCATCAAAGAAAATGTCTGTATTAACCATCTATAAGCTTCTTCCCATTCCCACCGTCAACATTCTTCTCCTCGATCTCTTCACTGTCACAACCCCTCCCATTTCTGCCACTCCCGTAACCTAACCACTCAAACCTCTCACTTCTTCTTCTCCTCAATACATTTGACATCGTAAGGTGAGTGGACGAGGAATGGTGAGGAGCTTATTGGAGATCGAAAACACAACGGTAGGACCCAAACGCAACAACAAATGGAATTTTTCGGCCAAAGCCTCTGAACATTATCAAAATGTTCGGTCACAAAGGTAGGACCTAAACTAATATAAGAACAAATGTAAATATGTATATCTGATAAAGACTGAGGTTTCATCCCAAAACCAATTGGCAATGAGAGGAGTAGCCTAGGATCTTTATATAGTTAATGCTTGGCTAGTTAATTCCCGATGTGGGATAATTGTCTCTAACACGCCCCCTCACGTGTAGCCGGGCTTTGCCAAGGCTTACAACGTAGACTTTTTTCGGGTGGCGCGGAGCAACATCGTGGGCCGTTGGGCCTGCACGTGTAACTGTAATACCATGATAAAGTCTGAGGTTCCATCTTAGTTAATTCCCGATGTGGGATAATTGTCTCTAACACGCCCCCTCACGTGTAGCCGGGCTTTGCCAAGGCTTACAACGTGGACTTGTTTCGGGTGGCGCGGAGCAACATCATGGGCCGTTGGGTCTGCACGTGTAACAGTAATACTATGATAAAGTCTGAGGTTCCATCCCAAAACCAATTGGCAATGGGAGTAGTGGTCCATGATCTTTATATAGTCAAGGCATAACTTGTTAATTTATTAGAATTGGGTCCTCATCCCCTTAAAAGGCCTTGTTAAGGGGTGAGGTTAGCCAATCAATTTTACTCTCCAAGTTGATGTGGGATATATGAGGCTTCATCAATATCTCTTCATCTTCAACCTTTTGCACAACCACCCACCACCACCACCGCCACCAAAAAACTAGCACCGCCTCCTTCTTGTTGTCGTCGCCGCCGTGCCACCACCATAAACAAAATTATAACATAAGCCTTTTCACTTCAGTTGTTTTCCCAATCCAAACAATAAAAGCAATGAATTAAACCAAAGAAACACCAAATCACCCACCACCACCATGCCGCCGCTACCACCGGTATATTCAAGAATCCAAAAACAACGAAAAGAACTATTGCTACTACGCCACCGGATTTCAACTTGAATATAGAGAGGTCCCGGTTTGATTCCTTCCAAACTGGATTCAACCCGAGCGATTTTCTTGGTTTGTTATTTTTTGGATTCGATCAGTGACCGGTTATCAGTTTTCATGGATTCGAGTTTCTTGGAGGCTCTATTAATGGTGTATTTGAGGTATTTGTATGAGGAAGTGCGGTAGATGTGGAGGTAAGAGATGGTTTCGTGGACTAAGGGCGTTAAGAGTGAGATTGCTACTACGTTTATACTATCGGAGCAGTGGGAATTGTTAGAACAATTTTAATCCCTGAATGCCACACTCATATTTAAGTAAGAGAAAGAGGAAAAGATGAAGCGGAAGCATGTAATAAATGTATACCTGTTGAATCCATTATTGTGTCTTGAAGGGAGATTAAGGATGATGAAGATGTAGGGAGATGATCTTCTAAATGAGAGTGTCTCTTAAGTTTCTCAGAATTTCTTCTAGATAATTATGAAGAGAGTATGTAGAGAGAAAAGTAAGAATTTAGTATGTTTAAAGGCTTGATGGAGGGGCCTTTATATAGTAAACATGGTGACACTTCAAATAGGGACCATACCTATTCATTTCCAAAGCAATGTTGATTTACCATCTTGCCCATCAAAGATAGATAAATAACATTTCAGGGATTCTACACATTGACTATTTTGACCATACTTTATATTAATGTCATAGTCATGACTTTATTTATGGAAGGTGCCTATTAACTTGTGTTGCAAGCCACAATGATCTAACAATCTCCCACTTGGGTTGCAAAACAAATTTCTTCCTTTAAATCACAAGTATAACATAAATGACAACCCTTATGTGCACTTTGTTGTCATCTATAACAATCTCGTCCATTAGCCATATAAGTATAGGACTAAAGGGGCAGTCGTTGTAATTGATTCGCAACTAAACCCACTATAATCACATATACTAATTCAACTAAATGACATAGATCAAAAGTATGGATGTGTAGCATGGATCTTAATGAATATATACATATTCTTCCAACTAGTCCAACTTAACCAAATGAGATCAAACTTTAATAATTAATAGAACAATAAATGAAAAACAACACAAACTCCCACTATATTAAATGTTATCAAAAGTTGTTACACCCATATGAGCAACATGCTCGTGAAACACTAAAGGTGATAACGCCTTAGTACACGGATCCGCTAACATAGAGTTTGTACCAATAAGTTGTATTTCTATTTGTTCTTTTTGTACCCTCTCTCTTACAACAAGAAATTTAATGTCAATGTGTTTAGACTTTGACGAGCTCTTGTTATTGTTGGAGTACAAGACCGCTGCCCTATTGTCACAATATAGCTTAATAGGTCTTTCGACGCTATCGACAATACGGAGACCCTCAATGAATTTACGCAGCCATATAGCTTGATTGGATGCCTCAAAACAAGCAACAAACTCGGCTTCCATGGTAGAGGAAGTTACGAGTGTCTGCTTGGCACTTCTCCAAGAAATTGCTCCACCGGCTAATGTGAAGACATACCCAGACGTTGATTTACGGCTGTCTTGGCATCCAGCAAAGTCGGAATCGGAATACCCAACGATCTCAAGATGATCCGACTTTGAATATGTAAGCATGTAGTCCTTGGTGTTTTGTAAATACCGCATCACTCTTTTGGCTGCGACCCAATGTTCTCTCCCCGGATTGCTTTGGTATCGACCAAGCATTCCAACAATAAAAGCTAAGTCTGGACGAGTACAGACTTGAGCATACATTAAGCTTCCTACTGCTGATGCATAAGGGATGTTTTCCATATACTTGGTTTCAAAATTGTTTTTGGGACATTGATTAAGACTGAATTTATCTCCTTTAGAAACAGGGGTGTCATGTGGTTTACAGTTTTGCATGCTACACCTTTGTAATACCTTCTCTATATAGGCCTTTTGTGATAATCCTAAAGTACCTCGTGAGCGATCACGGTGTATTTGGATTCCTAATACAAAAGTTGCCTCTCCAAGATCTTTCATTTCAAATTTCTTTGAAAGAAATTTCTTAGTGTCTTTTAGAAGGTTTATATCATTACTAGCTAGCAAAATATCATCCACATATAAGACTAAGAATATAAACTTACTCCCACTGAACTTATGGTATATACAATCTTCACCAATATTCATTTCAAAGCCAAATGAAAGAATTACTTGGTTAAATTTGAGATACCATTGACGGGAAGCTTGCTTGAGCCCATAAATGGATTTCTTAAGTTTACAAACTAAATGATTAGTTTGTTCCAAATCATCCACCATTTCTGGTTTCTTCATATAGATGGTTTCCTCAATGTCTCCATTGAGAAAAGCTGTTTTTACATCCATTTGATGAAGCTCAAGGTCATAATGTGCCACTAAAGCCATAATGATCCTAAAGGAGTTTTTAGAAGACACCGGAGAGAATGTTTCTTTGTAGTCAATACCTTCCTTTTGAGTGAAACCTTTGGCAACAAGACGAGCCTTATGTCTTTCCACATTACCTTGTGAATCCCTTTTGGTTTTAAATATCCATTTACAACCAATCGGTTTCACATCCTTCGGTAATGGGACAAGATCCCAAACGTCGTTGTCTTTCATAGATTTTAACTCTTCATTAATGGCATTGATCCACTTATGAGAATTAGGACCTTTAATGGCTTGATGGAAGGTGAGAGGCTCATCTCCCACTAAACCTAAGTGTCCTTCATTCTCGGCTAGATACACCTCATAATCATCCGAGATGGCACTTCTTCTTACTCTATTTGATCTTCTTAAAGGCACTGGTTCTTCCTCATTTTGAGGTTGTTGAATTTCCTCATTTTGATCAACATTTTCATGTTGTTCAATATTTATAGGGGAGTCAATATTTTGAATTTGTTCCTCTTGAATTTCAGGTACAAGTACTTGATTTCCAATTGGAACTATTAAGGGAAGAGGTATAGAAATGGATTCCTCTTCCTTAAATTCAAAATTATTATTCCTAGTTTCCCCTCTAAACTCAACATCCTCAAAGAACCTAGCATTTCCCGTTTCAAAAAACGTTCTAGTTTTCGGGTTGTAAAATTTATAGCCCCTTGATCTTTCGGCATACCCTACAAAGTAGCAACTAACTGTCTTAGCGTCCAGTTTTCCTTCGTTAGGCCTATAAGGCCTAGCTTCCGCTGGACATCCCCAAACATGAAGATGATTTAAGGACGGTTTCTTATTCGTCCATAATTCATAAGGGATTTTATTGTTAGTAGCCTTAGAGGGAGCCCTATTAAGAAGATAAGTAGCGGTTTTTAAAGCATCGCCCCATAATGAGTGAGGTAAAGAAGTACAAGAAACCATACTTCTTACCATATCCTTAAGGGTTCTATTACGTCTCTCAGCTACACCATTCATGCTAGGCGTACCCGGCATAGTGTAGTGAGGGACAATCCCACACTCTTCAAGATAGCGAGCAAAAGGACCCGGACGTTGTTCTCCCGAACCGTCATTCCGACCATAGTACTCCCCACCACGATCGGATCTAACGTTCTTAATAGTCTTCCCAAGTTGATTTTCAACTTCGGCCTTAAAAGACTTGAAAACGTCCAAAGATTGAGATTTATCATGAAGTAAATAAATGTATCCATATCGAGAATAGTCGTCTATGAACGTAATAAAATATTGTTGACCATTCCAAGAAGGAGTAGGAAATGGTCCACAAATATCCGTATGTATTAGTTCTAAGACGCTTGATGCTCTCGAGGATACTTTCCTTTTCGTGTTTGTAAATTTTCCTTTTAGGCATTCAATGCAAAAGTCTTTATCCGGAATATCAAGTTTATTTATGATTCCCTCAGACACAAGCTTGTCAATTCTCCTTTTGGAGATATGACCTAAACGCCTATGCCATAAGGTATAAGAATTTTCACTTGAAAACTTTCGCTTTTTACTTTTAGTTTCATTATTATGGGACTCATTGATTGTTTGAGTAGTGTTAAGCAAATAAAGATTATCACTACTCGATAAAGTACTAGTACCAACAATAATGGAATTAAAATAAAGATCACATCTATTATTTCCGAACGAACAAGAGTAACCCTCTTTGTCCAAAACAGTGATAGATATTAAATTCCTTCTAAACGAAGGTACAATGAAAGTATTATTTAATACAAAATAATATCCGGTACTTAATAACAATCTAAATGTCCCAATGCCTATTACTTCAACCGGGTTCCCAGCTCCCATATAGATGAATCTTTCATCCTTGCTAGGTCTTCGGTAATTCAGGCAACCCTGCATAGACATACTAATGTGAGTTGTTGCACCAGAATCCAACCACCATGTATATGAAGGAATTGAAACTAAATTAGCCTCAGTACAAACAAGACCAAATGACATACCTTTCTTAGCACGCCAAGCGTGATACTTAGGGCAGTCATACTTCATGTGCGTTAGGTCCTTGCAAAAGAAGCACTTCTTTTCTTTATGATCGTTAGATCCCTTAGGCTTCTTGTTGCTTGTTACCGCAACTTCTTTCCCTCTTCTCTTAGTCCCATGAGAAGAGGTAGATGCTAAGTGAGCACTTTCAACCTTAGATTGCTTCAACCTATCTTCCTCTTGTGTCACATGTGAAATCAATTCATTAATGTTCCACTTGTCCTTTTGACAATTATAGGTCACCTCAAAGTGACCAAACTGAGGAGGAAGAGAGATCAAAACTAAATGCACGAGGAGCTCTTCAGTCACCTCTAACTTAAGTGCTTTTAGTTTTGTCGAAAGGTGAAGCATTTCCAAGATATACTCCCTAAGATTCCCGGTACCCTTGTACTTCATGGAAACAAGTTTCCTAAGGGTAGAACTTGTTTCCGACTTTTCGCTTTTTACAAAGCGTTCTTCAAGGGTCTCGAGGAAAGTCTTAGCATCAACGTCCTCGGGAACACTGTTCAAAAATGTTTCCGGGACGACATTTTTCATAATCATTAGGCTTACTCGATTGGAGCGTTTCCATTTCTCAACATATAAGCGGTCCTCAGGGGTGCTTTCTTCATTAAGAGGAATGGGAAACGGCTCCCTAAAAGCGAGGTCAATATCCATACAGCCTAAGATCATTACAATTTTGTTTTTCCAAGTTTTAAAGTTTGTCCCATTAAGCATAGGAATTGTGCTCATCGCAGCAGTAATAGAAGAAGCGTTAAGTAAATCTGGGAATCGAGAACAAGAATGAATACAAAACAATAACAAGTAACTACATTATGAATTAAAAGATTAATTATATCAAATGAAATCCATCAATAAAGCAATTAACATGACATCAAAACTAATCTTTGGATTGCGAATTGACTCATAAATAATTACTTTAGATGACAAGTAATTTGAACAATATTTGATTAAATGCTTAATCTTCCTTTGGGTAGTCTTAAGCATTTAATAAAATTACTAAATGTTCATTTTATATGTCATCACATGAATGCTTAAGCCTTTCTTAGTACGTGGCGTTGTTCAACCTTAGTCGTTCCACCAATCCGTTCGGATGGTTGAGGAGACCAGTCAAGGTTTCCAGCCTGATATACCATCGTTAGTCAAATGTCAAGATTTTCTTTGGAAAATTCAAGTCATTCATATCTTAAACATTCAACACTTTAATAATTTTGCATTTAAATAACGTTAATCACTTAGGTGATAATATTATTTAAATAATGAATAAAATTATTTAAGCATATAATTAATCCAAGCTTTAAGGTTTGAAAAATGAATGATTTTTGTTCAAGAGAAAATAACAAAATATTGCAGAACTTGATTTTCTTTCGACATACTTAGCACGACCGTGCCAAACAAAGGGCACGACCGTGCCAAAATATGGGGAAAAAAACATGTTTTCACGGTGCAGATGGCACGACCGTGCCAAAAAAATAGACACGACCGTGCCAAACGAAACGGTCCGACCGGTTTAAACAACACACCCGTCCGGACCAGCACCAATGTACACACCGGTTCAAGGTAATAGAGGCGCACGGCCGTGCCAAAACAAAGAGCACGACCGTGCCATATAATCTGCACTTCTGAATTTTTGTCTAAATTTTCCTCAAAATCAAATGAATTGCAAGTAGATCCGCATGGTATGTACTTAAAACATAAAACCATGTTATTTAGGATAATCTTGCTTTTTTTTTTTTAAATTAATGGAATCAAGTGAGTAGATCCACATGGTATGCACTTAAAACATAAAACCATGTTATGAAAGGATAGTCTCACTTGAACCTTTTAATGAACAAAAACTTTCAAACCATTTTTCTTAATTTTAGATGAAGATCATCAGCACTCTATTAACGAATTAGAGTCTCTAATCGACATCAAAAACCTTATGATTCAACAGAGAAAATGAATCAAAGCAAAGCATGAAAGCTTTTTCTTAATACAAGAACTCAAACTCAAACTAAATAATGAGCGGGGCTCTGATACCAATTGTTAGAACAATTTTAATCCCTGAATGCCACACTCATATTTAAGTAAGAGAAAGAGGAAAAGATGAAGCGGAAGCATGTAATAAATGTATACCTGTTGAATCCATTATTGTGTCTTGAAGGGAGATTAAGGATGATGAAGATGTAGGGAGATGATCTTCTAAATGAGAGTGTCTCTTAAGTTTCTCAGAATTTCTTCTAGATAATTATGAAGAGAGTATGTAGAGAGAAAAGTAAGAATTTAGTATGTTTAAAGGCTTGATGGAGGGGCCTTTATATAGTAAACATGGTGACACTTCAAATAGGGACCATACCTATTCATTTCCAAAGCAATGTTGATTTACCATCTTGCCCATCAAAGATAGATAAATAACATTTCAGGGATTCTACACATTGACTATTTTGACCATACTTTATATTAATGTCATAGTCATGACTTTATTTATGGAAGGTGCCTATTAACTTGTGTTGCAAGCCACAATGATCTAACAGGAATTGGCAAAGAAGAATTGGGACGCCATTATTGTTGCTTGGAGTAGGAGAAAGAAGAAGAAGAATTTTGGGGCTAAAGTGTTTTGTGATTAGTTTTTTTTTTTTTTCCTTCAGTAAGAGTAATTTGGTTCTCTTTTTTTCCCTTTCTTTTTTCGTTTCTTTTACTTTTTGCTTCTTTCTTTTTTTTCTCTCTCTTTTTTATTTTTTTTTGTTTGCTTGATATAATGTTCATATTATTATAATAATTAGTAAGTTAACTTTTTATTTATTGTTTAATCTTATTAAAAATATTAAAGGGTTTAATGAAATTTCTGAATTAAATCAATTCCAAATTTGAGATTCGTTTATCTTTTTAATTTTTTGGTAAAATTTTTTGAATTAGGGGTTTCTATCCGTTAAGAGCTAGGGGGTGTAGTGAGATAATTTAAACGGTAGGCATGATCATTACGATTTTGAAAGAAGCTTGTTACGTTTTTCATTCATTTTCGTTAGTTTTTTGACGGGCTAACCAAAATTACACCTGATTGCAACAAAGACACATTCAGTAACCAAATTGTAACGGATAAAAATTAGATAACCAATTGAAACATCGTGACAAACTCGGTAACTAAATTGCAATTTGCCCATAAATTAGGTCAAAATTTAGCTTAAATTCAAGTTTCTCAAACACATCCAAATTGAGACCCAAACATGGCTTAACAGAATACTGACAGAAATTGTATTTCTATTGTCTCGAATAAATTATACATTGCACAAAAATACTTGTTTTTTTGCTCTAAAGAGCAACATTGACCTATTTCTACCTTCTACAAATATTTCCTACCAACAAAGAATTATCAACAAACTATTGAAATAATGAAAAAAAAAAAAAAAAAAAGACCTGAAGCTTTCTAAACCAATGGCAGCATTAACATATTGCTGATGATGATATTCTTTCGTAAACCATATACAGTATACATAACGGCAAAGGTAAAACTGTTGGTATCATTCCACGGTTAGCTTCCGTTAGGAGTCGGTACAACCAAAAGGTTCAAACCCCTTTCATCGTTTCTACCAGCTACTCCAAAAATGCCGATCCCTTATAGGGGATCATAACTTCTTCAACCGCTTTTACCCGCAGCAGTACAGCAAGACTGCACAAGATATATAATTTCTCATCACAAACAAATAAAAGCATTGGAGTAGGAAGACAGCCAAAAGAAATAATCCCTCCGTTCCATTTTAAGCTTCAAAAATTTCTCTTTTGGGGGTCCCATTTTAAACTTCAAAAAACCCAAAAAGAAAGTTTTTTATACTTCTTTATTTAGTGGACCCTAAATGCCATACACACAACAACTATCAATTAACTATTCCCTACCCAGTTTCTCTCTCCCACCCACTTTCTATACTCACAACTCTATCCCACTTTCTATCCTTCATAATATAAAGATTCCCCACTTTAATTCTTGTGCCCATTTTTTTAAGCTTAAAATGGGACGGAGGGCGTATACACACACACACACACACATATAGAAAGAGAGAGAGAGAGAGACAAAGAGCTCTAGCTCAAGCAGCACATCCTATATTCTTTTCAGTATCGGTGGTTCAATCCTCACCAGATGCACTTTCTCATCAAAACTCATTTTAAAAGAGAGAGAGAGATTCACATACCTAAGGACTGTCCTCATCTGAACTAGAATTATCCATCCGTCTTTCTGCAATAGCAGGAAAAAGCTTCTGGCGCGGATCAATAGGAGGGGGCTGTGGGGGCCCAGGAGCGGTGCTCGCTGTTGGCGGGTCCTCCTTCTTAGGTGGTGGCTTATTTGGCGGCTTCCTAGGAGCATTTTTCACTTCTTTGCATGATTTATCTAATATTATCAGGAAATCCCGAACGATGACAAATAATCTCAACCCCTCATCCCTTCCAGCTTTCCCATGAAAGTAATCTGCCGTGTTCTTCACAAGAGCCATTATTCTTTTTTCCTCTGAGAGCAACCACATAATGTCCTCCTCAGCATTCTGCACAAAGTTCTTCAAAGTTTCTTGAAATCCGTTATCCTCTTCTACATTCTTCATCTCTGAATTCAAAAAGTCCCGGGATTTTATAAGGGCGTGACCAAGTTTCGCCACTGTACCGGTTACATTGTCAGCATCAAGAATTGCAGCTTTCTTGACATTTTCAAGCTCACTCCCTAAACCAGACACGACCTGGAGGCCAAGATTTCTATAGTGCTCTTCTGAATCATTAGATGTGTCCTCAAGAAGATCGTCTGTTTTGATGCTGGAGAAGCTCTTATTATCTCGGAGGGTACGGGCAGCTCGTATACCTTCTGACCGAATTATCTCCTGAACAACAAAGTGCAAAAGGGTAGTTTTCCCGTCTATTCCTTTAACATCTGATAACTTCAACAATGTATCGAGTTTGAATGCTTGTGCACTGCCACGGAAAGTCCCATCATTCATCCGGTTCCCTGTTTTGAGAACAGCCTCCAAGAGTTTGAGAAATAAACGACTTTTTCTCAATTCTACGCAAGCTGCCTGCAAAATGACATGTTGACATTGAATATCATAAGCAAACTTCTACTAGGCCTGTGTGGTCAACGACTCAAACACACACAAGCACATACACACAACAACAAAGCCTTAGTCTCGAAACGATTTGAGGTCGGCTAACATGAATCATCATGTATGTGTGTGTATACTAGATCAGGGGTTGAGAAAATGTTTAAATCATAAATGTTGATGCAATCAAGAGATCAGAAGTGGCACCTCTAAAGTTGTGAATGCCTCTTTGATTATGGTTTCCTCCTCTTGAAGGGTGCACATGAAAAGCAAAGATTCTAGCCTTTTAAAGGCAAAGGGTATGTCGACCAAAAATTTAAGGAACCTCTCCGCATTTCCA
The DNA here is from genome assembly GCA_026119855.1 of Campanula takesimana. Lineage (NCBI taxonomy): Eukaryota > Viridiplantae > Streptophyta > Magnoliopsida > Asterales > Campanulaceae > Campanula > Campanula takesimana. Next base: position 392,619 of record JAOWBW010000110.1, read on the forward strand.
AGTCGAGAAATTTCACCACTATAAAGCCTCAGCTTGAGTTCTTCTTCTGCTGTGGGGGCCATCTTTATCAATGTGTGAAGGAGTTCTATGGGAAGCTCGTTTCCTGATGATTCAGCAGAGCAGCTCATACATGTTAGTCAATACATTGGTGAGAAAATCTGTAACGATACCAGTAAATTCATCAAAAAGAAAAAGGAAAAAAACACTCGCATACAATTGCACTTGCTCCTTTCCTTATTAATAGACCACGCTAGAAAGTAAATCTTTATAATTTTGTATATTTACATTGAATCTCTTATGATTTGGAGTATACTATCTATTTTCCACAACGATCAATACAATTCACATATTTTGAATATGTTTTTTTTTTAAAGAAAAAGTCAAATAATTACAGCTTAATTACGGAAGTACTACTCAAGAAGATCTAGTCCAACTATTAAACTGTGCATGACCACGTGTGCTTATGCTGGAATGAAATAAGAAAGCTTCTTCAGTACGATAAGCAAGGACAAGGCGAAGGTATCATGAGTAAGGAGGATATGAGGCTATCTTCAGGTGTTTCCTTAACCAATCTGTATTTGGGGTCATCGGAGAGTAGTGGATTGGAGGGTAGAATACGGAGTCAAGCCACAAGGTCCAATGCACTAGCTAGGTCAATCTAGGTCAAAAGGAGAATTGCTCGTGGTCCCCTCCTCACCCAAGGGAACAAGCAACAATACCATATGAAACACTTAAAGAGTGACATCATGTTGACGAACCGCTCATGGTCCGCACATGAACCTCTTCCTGTACATCTACAAGTGCCTTTCCCTGGGCAGTTTATGAGATCGAGAGTGTAATGTCATTCACAATCCTAGTCTTCTACAAGGAGTGGCAAAGCAGTAGCTAACCCATGGTAGTCGATCAACCCCCTCAATTTTAGAGTGTCATTTTTACCATTTTCAAGTTCAAAAATACAACAATTTTACCACTAAAAAGGATAGTTTTATCGTTTTTCACCCTTTTTGGTTTGGTAAAAAATATCACCTTATCATAATTTTAACCCCTTCTACAAAACTCATGGCTTCGCCACTTCCCACAAGGACTTGCTATGAACAAGTGTAAATATATTTATCTAGTGCAATTATCAAGCGGTGTCTATTAAGTCTGATTTCAAGCAGCAGTAGTAGAAGTATACTGAAAACATGACCGCAGGAATGAGGTAGCTATCTAGAGCCAAGCTATGTGAAAGAAGTCTGTTTCATAATCGAGAATGAGGCACGAAAGTACCCACAACAAAGTGAGAAGTAGAAGCACAGAGTTCTTCAACAATAGTAACTACGGAGCTGACACAAATCTAAGCATTAAATGGGTTAAAAGAGAAAGCACATCCACTGTGTATATTTTAGTTTCAGGTCATAGCTAACTAGTTCACTTCTTTTTTTGGAAACTTCCTCTTGTTTGCCAAGGATTTATTAATTTTATTTATTTATAATTATTACTCTCTCCGTCCCTTTTTGTTTGTCCCAAAAAGTTACTCCCATGTCCAAAATGAAGGATTCAAAATTACTGAATTTCCAAAACTTATACTGTAACCTTAAAATGCTTGAAAAGTCAAACGGAACTATCATTTTGGGACGAAGGGAGTATTTTATTTTATTTTTATTTTTAGGGGGTTGGGGTGGAAAACCTCTTGTTTGCCAAGTTTTAAAGATTACATTTTTCAGAAAGAAAATTCATCGGGCTTTGAAGTGCCAATCACCGTTTGGGAGTGTACGAATATGGATTGACAACTAGAGTAAGAGCTCGTATTAAATAATCATCGGACTCAGCGATATTCAACCTTTTTTTTCCACTCTGAGAGGTTGTTATGACCCTTTAAAGTCCGACTTTCAGAAATGGACTCTAAGAGCGGACTGTAAGGAGTTCCACTTAAATGATTCCAACAATTAATCTCATAATCCTACAGTGAGTTTCCATTTGGTTTAATGAAGACATCTGGGTAATATGTAAAGAGATAAAAGACTCACTAACCTTCTTGAAGTGCATCACAAACTTCTTCTGTTGTCACATTCAATGCTTTCAGAAGAATCGATAGATTTTGTGCCTTCTTTGGATCAATAATTTGAATATACTGAGTCGACGGGTCCTGGGATGAAGAAGTCTTTTGTTGCTTTTTATTATTGTCAGTAGTCGTGCCAAACAGAGTTTCTATCATTTCTTCATTAAACCTGCCATTAAACATACGTATTGCCTTTAAGAAGCTTGATAAATTTAATTTGGGAACTGAAGAACCAGGAGAAACAAAAAGGAACTTACTGGAATGACCCTGATTTAATCTGATGCCAAACCATCGACTGGTCTGGATTGGCTAACACTTTGTCCCAGAAGAACGGCTTCAACTTAGCCTTAGAACTATCAGATTCATCTAGTGGGCGGTTGGGTGCAAGAGGTGCATTTGGCCGGGGCGGCTTCAAGCCTATAGCCGGTGGTCGTGGGGGAGGGATACCACCACCTGGTGGTGGTGGGGGACGAGGACCACCAGTTTTCATTCCAAAAGGTGGCGGTGGTGGTGGGGGCCCTGCAGAGGGAGGACGTGGTGGTCCACCAGAAGGAGGCCTTAGGGAAGGTGGTGGGGGTGGGCCTGTAGGAGGGAGAGGAGCTCCAATGGCAACAGGGGGCGGGAGGGGCACACTATTTGCAGAAGGAGGTGGCAGAGATGAGGTGTCCACCCTTCCAGGCGGAGGTGGTAATGGGGGCTCCATCCTTCCGGGGGGAGGCTTTAAAGGAGGTAGTCCAGAAGTGCTCAACCTCCCAGGAGGCGCCTCTAGTGGATTTTCAATTTTTGATGCATCTGAATCCATGTACAATCTTGCATCTAATGACAAAGATGAGTTGTCATAGAATGACTGGTGGCCAATCTTTCCTTTGCCAAGTGAATTTTCTGAAGCATATGGCCTCTGTGAACCACCTGAAAGATCAAAAGTGACATGACACATCAGAAAAGCAACACACAAATAACATCTGACCCAAGAGTTTCAGGGTTTTTAGACACATACCATTAGAATATTCACTTAAACTTAGGCTAAGAAGAGGCTTTTCGTCATATCGTCCTGCACGGCCACTTCCGCAGATCCTGCTATAGCATAAAAACAGCACCGCAACAATAAAAAATGTAACAGCTGCAGTTACAACAACAGCAATAACAACTGTTCTGTTGCTGTTGTTTTTCTTTTCAGACGTCGCATTAGCAGAATCAGGAGTTGGATCGTTATTTGAAACTGCTGAAGTATCGTTGACATCTCGAGGGAAAAAAGGTGCCAATGGAGGACCTGGAACACCCGGAGTAGTGGGAACCCTAGAATGTGAAGGTATTCGATCAGAAGATGGTGACGGGCCCGGACTAACCAACGAGGAAGGGGACGGAGCTTCCACCAATTTCCGTCTAATAGAAGTATCACGAGTCAAAAAAATGGACTCCACATATTCTGTGTACCAGTTCTTTGTTTGACTCTCTTCTCCAGAAACTGGGAATCCAATACTCTTCTTCCTTATGCAATCTAAAAGTATATCTTCAACATGGGGATCATGGATGCTCAAAGATTTTAAAATCCTCTCTTTAGCAGACAGACTGCTATCTGCAGATATTGTATCCTCTGTAACATCCAATTTAATATCTACAACAGATTCCTTGGAATGGCTCAACTCTAGTTTACAGTTGTCCCATAATAGTTCAACCTGCAAAGAGGACTTCGTTACATCTCAATATGATCATACTTCCTCAACTGAGAATTCTCTTTTCTGGTTAAAGCAAAAACGAAAAGAAATGAAGACAGAGATATCTTGCAGATAAGCTTGTACGAGGAAATTGATGTGCAACAATGGCAAGCAACTTCTATAACAGAGAGAGTATATAGAGAACCGACACAAAAACTTTTGTCGCAATGGTCACATTGTTGTTAATAATATAATTGAGCTCCTAGGCAATAAACTGTACTCAAATTAAAAATTAAGGACCCATCCATTCATTTTCAACTTTGAACATTCAGCTGATCTATTCTCTACAGATGAACCACTTCCAAGTTCACCTATGGATCTTGAAAGGGTATGATTTATGCAGCCTACCTTGACACCCGGAAGGCTGGTTCTTCTAAGTTATTCAAATACCCGTGCATAAACCCTAGTTCTTGGGACCGCATTTATCTTCATCAGGTAGCCTAAAGGGCACATGATTTGTTCTTGCATACCTATCAGGCTGCAGAGTTTGTAGGCTTAGCTAGATTTTTGTACCCATTTGCTCACTAAATTTCTCCCCTAAATTAAGAGGGCCACTATGACCTGAACATTTTACAAGAAGACAAGCAGATCAAAGATCCTCAAATGGTAACTTCAGAAAGCAATTTGTATGTACTAAGATGAAAGCAAATTAAGTTTAAGTAAGAGTAATAGATTAGTACCACGTCCTCATTAATCTCCCCAAAATCAATCAAATTTGCAGCTGAATTCTTGTTGCTATCTGAACATACAACTTCTGAAGCAAAAAGTACAACAAGAGCAAATGCAATCAAACAACCCACTGCTTTCACATCCATTTGTTCTTCAATCACACAAAACTATCTTCATTCCATCCAAACCCTAAAACCCAAATTGGAGCACACAACCCAATAAGCCATTGACGACAAACGAACCCTAACTTAAAATTCTCTTTTTCGAAGAAAGCCTCAAAGAATCCCAATTATAGAGGCTTAAACACAATATGATCGTAGACCCTCAACCCAATTATTTGTAAAATTCGAACCCAGAAATCAGCTTGCCCAAGAAAACGCCAATTCCTGGAATAAAAATAAAAATTAACTCGAAAATCAATCCAGATCCAGCTGAGGGAGCGCGAGAATGTAAACCAAAGAAGACCCTGTAAAATCAAAGAGCGAAGGCGCGTTGAGTTGACCAGGAAAATTAGAATGTGGAACTGAAATTCTTGAATTGAAAAGCAGCCAACGATGATAAAATGGACTTTCTGTTTAACTTTCTTTCTTTCTGAGTGGAATTTTTCTTGATTGGATGATTAACTTTTGTGACACGCGCCTGTATAAAATGAAAATAAATAAAAGTGAGACAATGACACGGAAAGGAGGCGTACTGGGACAGCCGCTTTCGTTTTTGACTATTTCCGGAAAAATTCAAATTCATCAACAACAAAAAAATAAAATAATAATAATAATAATAAATTGTAGTATCATTAAGCATTTAGATTAGGTATTACTGAGTGATTGAGGTGGTGTTTGATGAATAAAGCACTTGATACTTGATGCTTAATGGATTGCAAGGTATAATTTGGAGGTAAGGTGTCTTGATAATATTGAGCTCTACATGTTGAAAGTTCCATGAGGCTCTTATTGGTTAAACAATGATTTTGATTCTCAATCATTAAAGAGAATCACGTAACCTCCAACATCTATATCCCAATGTCATCAAAAGCACTCTACCTCCAAAATATACCTTGCAATCTATTAAGCATCAAGCATTAAGGGCTTAATACATCAAACACCACCTGAGTCTAAGCGATGATTTTGAAAAGAAAAAAATATTCACTCCATGCTCTCATATCTCATGATTTGTCAATATATTTATAAGTATGTTTTATAATCATTTTTTAAATATATGTTTATTTAAAAATTGTTCGTATTATAATAAAATTACAATTAAGATTATTTCTTCACTTTAAAATGCAACGCTTATCTAGTAAAAAAATAATATAGTTCAACTTAGCTACAGTTTTAGAAAAACGCACAATTGTATTTTTGTAGATAACCGAAATATATTAAAATACGTATCAACATTTAAAAATAATTGTAACCATCAACACATACGAGAACTTATTAACATATATCATACACACATAAGCACTCGTTAATGTACCACATAAGCACTCGTTAATGTACGCACTGATACTTCTTACTAAGTGTTAAAAGTGTCGTTGAATTTTTATGCGACCCAACACGAATGTTATAATCACTAGTACTTAACCCGTGCTACGCACGGAAATATATAATGAACTGGACATAGATTTGAAGCAGGAGCACAATTTATTATAAAAGATAAGGAAGGAATTTGTGATCATTTTCTTTCTTAAGGAAAGAAATTTACAATCTTACTCTACTTGAAATTTCGAAATAAGTAAATTACCACAAAGCATTTTAATAAGTGATTAACCAAGTGATTAACGAATCACTATTGCGCTAAGTTAAAACATCATCAAATGTTTTTTATTTTTAAGTTTCTTTGCAAATTACCTAAAATATCCTTTTACAATGCTTGGATTGGTAAATTAACTACTCCATCTTCCAATACAATAGAAGGAGTCACTAAAAAAAGACATTTACCATTTCTTGAATGAACTTTTGTGTGCAACTTTTTTTGTTTTAACATCACTGTAATAAGCATCTCGAATATGGGTAATTTATTCATTATATAGCGTGAGTGCTTGAGTTTGAAATAGATTTATGCTTTGCAATTTTGTGCCTATAATAAAAATGTTGCAAGTTTACACTTTTGTAAGTTTGAATGTCTTTTCTGAATTTGCTCTCTTTGAATCCAGTAAGAAATTGTGTGATGTTGTACTACTATAGGAAATCTCTTGGTTGGTTAATATTTCATTGGCTCTTTCAATATGCAATAAACGAACATATAGGTTCCTAAAGAAAATAAAAAATATATATATTGAGCTAAAAGTTTATCATAAATATATAAGAAATCTCTTGGTTGCTGAAATTTACATAAATCATAACAAAAAATCTAAAACAAAATAAAAAATATTTATCAGTTGATCTTACATCAAAATAAAGACCAAATATTCACAACAAAGTAAAATGTAAAACTTAAATCAAAAAACCAAAAATGAAAAGAAAATTAAGTGTCCCCAAAGGAGTGGCTCAAGTGGTAAAGCCAAGCCTCACCTTCGGTGAGTGCTAGGGTTCGATCTATCTCCTCGCCTCCTTCTGGCGTGGACATCTTCAAAAAAAAAAAAAAAAAAAAAAGCAAGTTTAGTCTTTAAAGTACATGATTCCTTAAGAGACATAACCAAAAATATTCATAGAGATGATACCAACCATCCTAAGCAACATTCATTCGCTATAATGATTGATGATTGTGCAATGGATAGTCGAAGATGCAAAGTTTCTTTTATGGTATAGCCATATAGGCCCTGCTAAAGGGAAAAAAAAAAGAGTATTTATCAATATTATGCTACAAATTGTTGATATGAAAATTGAAGAATAGGGTTAAACATGAGTTTATATATTCAGAGAGACATACATAGTAGAGAAAAAAACACTTGGCAAGAGCACTAAAGGAAAGAAGTTAAGCAATCATGATCATTTTTTCTGTATATATATGACTGGCCAAATTAAAAGATACAAAATTTTTTAAATTTTTTTTAATGAAAAACACAAAAATAAAGAAAGCAGATGCATACCATTTATCAATATTATGCTACAAATCAATATTATTTTCAAATGTAGACAATTTATAATGTAGTATAATGTAGTAGAGTGCTGGCGATGGCGGGGGAGAAAGGAGATGGAAGAGCCGGTCTCACGTGTTTGGTTGATGACTTAATTTGGATGTAGGTTAGCTTATATAATCACGTAATATTCACAGAACATGTACATTATTGATCCATTCCCCTTGTATACATTGTAACAGTTAAAAAATTACTACTCCATCCATTCCATATTTATTGCTACTAAATAGGAGTGCACGGAGATTAATAAAATATGTTGGAAAAGTAACTATTGTGAGTGAGTAGGAGTGAGAAAATAAGTTAGTCGATAGTTGTTGTGAGTGGCTAGGAGCGAGAAAAGTGAACATTTTGGTTAAGTAGCAATCAGTATGGACGCCCAAAATGAGAATAAATAGCGATAAGTATGGGACGGGGAATGAATGAATATCATTTAACATCTACTAAGCATTTATAATTTTGACGTTTACAATTTTGAATGAATAAAAGAACATGTTACCGTTTCAAACTATGAATAGGAAAAGTTGCTCCACCTTATACATGATGTTTTTTTTAAATAAAAAATGAATAATGTGCTTATCTCATAATAGTTCAAATTCTCTTCATAATGTGATGTATATATGTAAGTTATGATTTTTGCATTTATTCTAAAATTCAATGATATATAATAACTACTACTATTAATTATTATGAGATAATAATGAATTAAATTTATTCTAGCTCTTGAGTTACCAATGTTCTCATCTAGTAGTAGTATAAATAGTAGTGTATTACCTATTAGAAGACACCAAAAGAAGAACTTGATATCTTCTTCTATTATCTCTAAGAACATAAAGGTTAACTAATGTAGTAACTATTTATATAATCTATTGTGATTAGCTAAGACCAAAAAATTGAAAAGTCACTTAATCGATGACTAACTATTATGGTTAACTAATACTATTAATAGTAATAGTTAACAAACATAGTAACTATTATTGTTAACTAATAATATTTAACTTATATATGTTAACTATTATGGTTAACTAATACTATTAATAGTAATAGTTAACTTATATAGTAACTATTATGTTAACTAATACTATTAATAGTAATAATTAACAAATATATATGTTAACTATTATGGTTAACTAATACTATTAATAGTAATGGTTTACTTATATAGTAACTATTATGGTTAACTAATACTATTAATAGTAATAGTTAACTTATATAGTAACTATTATGGTTAACTAATACTATTAATAGTAATAGTTAACCTATATAATAACTATTATAGTTAACCAATACTATTAATAGTAATGGCTTACTTATATAGTAACTATTATGGTTAACTAATACTATTAATAGTAATAGTTAACAAAGATAGTAACTATTATTGTTAACTAATAATATTTAACTTATATATGTTAACTATTATGGTTAACTAATACTATTAATAGTAATAGTTAACTTATATAGTAACTATTATGGTTAACTAATACTATTAATAGTAATAGTTAACAAATATAGTAACTATTATTGTTAACTAGTAACTATTATGGTTAACTAATACTATTAATAGTAATAGTTAACAAATATTGTAACTATTATTGTTAACTAATAATATTTAACTTATATAAGTTAATTAATACTATTAATAGTAATAGTTAACCTATATAATAACTATTATTATTAACTAATAGTATTAGCTAATAATAAGAATTCCAAAAGTCAAATATTAATTTGAGAAGTGGGGATGTGGCTTCATGTGAATCATTCCTTGTCCACGTGGCGTCTTTATAGCCCTCCGCGTCGACTTTTATATATATAGATTTGTGTTTGTTAGGAAACTAGTGCCTTGAATCTCAAAGGCTTGAAGTTGAACAATTTGGATTGCAGATAGGTCCAGCGTAAAGACAACTATGTGGATGCATCATCACATGCTAATCTGAGGTGATCAATATTCTGGGAGATTATAAGCCCGCATAGAGCCGTCAATTTGGGTTGAGCCCGTTGGGCTGGCCCGGCCCACCATAGAATAAGGGTGGGTTTGGCCCTAAATATACTAACCCAAATACAAGTGGGCCATTTTGGGCTAGCCCATTAGGGTCGCGGGCCAAACGGGTTTGGGGCCGGGTTGGGGCGGGCCAGCCCACCCTTTTTTTTTTTTTTTTTTTGGCTTACCGATGTCTTGACTTTGAGACTCAATCACTCAACGCTTTCTCCTCCTCTCCTTCCCATTTTCAACTCACGCTTTCTCTCTCTAAAACACACACACACAGAGCACAAAATTCTCTCTCCTTCCTCTCTAAACATAGCTCCTCTCTTCCTCCTCCATTACTGGTATCCAGATACGGCTACCATCATCGGCATCGTTCAAGCCATATCCGGCGACCGGTGTCTCTACTTCATCCCTTTCTCTACAGATCCGTTTTTCTCTCTCTCTCTCTCAGATCTGTCGCGAGGTTCCTCTCTCTTTCTCGCATCTGTCGTCGGCTCCCTCTATTTGCCTTCCTTTCCGGTCATCGACCTCAGACGCCGGCGAGCTCACCTTCATCGCCGGCTTTGCCTTCATCCACCAATTCGCCGGCGAGCTCCCTCTTTGGCATTCAAAAATAAGTCTTTGGGTTGTTTCAAAAATAAAAAATAAAAAAATAAGTCTTGGGCTCTTGGCCCGTCTTGCCCACCAACCCAAGGTGGGTTGGATTGGGATGGCATTTTCTCAGCCCGCCAAGAATTTGGGCCAGCCCACCCCACCCCGTTTGAAGGTGGGCTGTGGTGGGTTGGGCCCAACCCGCCCCGCCAGCCCATATTGACAGTTATACGCCCGCATGGAGAGTGTCATGTGCTCACTCATGCGGCCCCATAACTCTGAGAAAAAGTCAAGTATGAACCGCGAAAATTAGAGTTTTTTGTTTCTCTAAGGATTAGAGTTAGCTATTATGAATGCTAGCTATTATTGGTGTGTCACAAGATATACTATCATTAATAACTTTTTCAGATCAATTGAGTAAATCACTACAATTAAAGTCAGTGCGGAGATAATATTATTGATAAAAAAAAAATCAAAAATATTATTGGTGTGGAGAGAATATTAATTTAATTACTTATTTTATATATTAATTAAAATTTAGTCAAATAATAAATTTTTATTGATCATATACTTTGAATTCTTTAAAATAAAATTTAAATTGTATAAAGTCGTATATCTACGCATAAAATTTTAATATATTATGCAATATTTATTGAGTAGATATAAAAAATAAATATTTTTCTCATGTTTATTCATTGAGTAAAATCAATGTATGTTATTGTTTCTGATAATGAACTATTATATTGATGCTAACTTAGATAATGGTATACAAAATAAAATTTTAAATTAATTAATCATGTTAATGGAATATCAAAAATTGGTGATGAAGATGATAAAAAGGACTGATGGATCTATTCAAATGGGATCAATTCGCCCCTTATCTTTTAAAATTTTATCACTCCCAACCCTTTTTTTGTTGTGAAAAGCTATATTTACCAAAGCATACCCTTCCAATTTTTGTAATATGACCCCCCCCCCGCCTAAAAACTATGATCCCATCAATCATAAAAAAAAAAAAAAAAAAAAAAATGTCTTTTCTATTATCTTTTATTAGAAAGTTTGATTTACTTTTTTATAATATATATTTTTTTTTTTTGAAACGTTCAAGATTATTGCATTCACATAGTGTATTTTTTAAAAAAAAATATTAAAGGCTCCAATACTTATATTTCACACAAAGGCCCTACATATATTGAGACGGGACACGGATGGGTATAAGTTAAAGATTATAAATAGTTTTTGTATATGTGCTTAATTATTTAGGTAATTGTAAGGATAATTTAATATATTTTTTATTTTTATGTATTAAAATAACAAATATTTTGAGATAGAGGAGTACACTCTTCCTTTAAAAATGGCAAATAAAAATACTTTTACTACAAAGAAATTTACGTAATCTGATTCTTTGCAATTTTTATAATCTTATTATGGCGATTGTCAAACCATTATCAAAATCTGAAGTGTAATCTTAACACTCTTTTAGGTGTCTTGTAATAAAAGTAGGAGCAAGTAATTAATCATTGGTTAAAATTGTAGAATAGGCGAATTATATTTCAGGCCCCAAAGTTTGGGGGGTGTTCCTATGATGGGCTCTAAAGTATCTCCGTTAGCAGTTTGGGTCCCAAAGTTGTCATTCTGTTAGCATTTAGGTCTTTTAACCAGTTTTGTTAGAAAAACTCGTTAAATAGGCACGTGCCACGCACATGCCACCTAACGGAGGATAGTTTGAAATTGATTTAACTTATAGGGGGGTTACTGCACATTCTTAAATTTAATGGGCTTAAATATTAAAAATTATTTTCCAAATAATTAACCTTCAAAATTATAAGAAGGCAAAAATTTTAAAATGTTAAACCCCCCTCCCTGTTCAATTCAATCAGCACCCACACACACCACCATCCACCGATTCCTCATATTTTCCCCAAATTCAACATCAACAGTTCATCCATGTTCCCCCTTCCCCTTCCCTTCGGCTCGCCACCCCTCCCTTTCCCTCTGCCCCGCCACCCTTCCCCTCCACCATCTCGCCCCCCATTCTATTTATACCCAGATCTGTGATTTTTTTTATTTATTTATTTATGCCCAGATCTGGGATTTTGAATTATTTTGGTGGAAGAAATCCGAACCAATTTCCAGATTTTGTTTAGCCTACCATGAATCTGAATTCAACAATTTTACAATGATTTTCTTAGACAAAAAAAAAACACTCACCAAGTTCCTTAATACAAAACAACCCAAGCGAACTCCCTCTCCCTCTGTTTTCATCTATCACCAACATGAATTCCGGCAAGGAATTGCAGAGAACAAAAACGGGAATAGCACTCAACCTTTTTTCAATAACGTCATTGACATCGCTAGATTGGAACAGAAAGGAGGGTGCCGACCACCACCACCTCTTTTATCCCCAATTAGACCCCAGAGGTTATCGTGGGTGGGTGTGCTTCTGATTAATTTGATGATTATGTTTGAGGATTAATGTTTCCAAATCTATGGATAATGGGTGGGTGTGCTTCTGATTAATTTGATATTTTTATGTTTGTTGTAACTTTAAAGTTTAAACTCAAATTTGAGATTTGAAAGGGATGTTAATGGTGGTTGGTGTTTGGAAATGGTGGAGGTGGGTGGCAGTTTTAGATGGTAGTAGTGTGGTGGCGGTTTAAGATAGCCGTGGTGAGTGGTGGTTTTAGATGGTGGAGAGTGGAAGTTTTAAAGGTGGCGGTTGGTGGCGATGGTGGTGGTAGGGAAGAGTGAGGTTAGGGAAGATGAAGAACGGTAGGGTTGAGGGGACTGGGCATCATCTCCCTCTCTCTATATCTATCCTTTTAATTTAAGAAATTTCATTTAACCCCTTAAATGACACGTGACTTACACGTGTGCGTGGCACGTGCCTATTTAACGAGTTTTTGTAACAAAATTGGTTAAAAACCCTAACTCGACAAAAATGACAACTTTGGGGCCCAAAATGCTAACGGAGATACTTTAGAGCCCATCATAGGAACACCCCCCAAACTTTGGGGCCTAAAATGTAATTCGCCCTTGTAGAATTTAATATCAAGTTTGCAATGATGAACTAAAAATGCTAGTTTAACTTTTTGAAAAATTCATGAGCACCTAATTCACATGGCAATTTTTTTCTCAACATAGGCATACGTGTCTTCTTATTTTGCTGTCCACATGACTTTACTATATTGATACTTAGAGCATTCACAATTGAAGTTTTTTATGAGGTTATTATTTTTATAAAAGAGTTCTTTAGAGTTTTTTACCATTGTAGAGTTTTTGAAAGAGCTCTTTATCTAAAGAGCACTCTTTCCACAAAGAGCTCTTTCTATGAGCTCTTTCATTAACTTTTCACTAATTTCACATGTTAGCCGTTAAATATTAAGAGCTCTACCATTGTAGATAAAATTTTGAAAATTTTATTATCTACTTGGCATGTTAAAATCATAAAAAATCAATTTTGAAGAAGCTCTACTATTGTGGATACTCTTATCGTATTTCAATATACACCTAACAATTAAATAAAGAGGAAATTATCACACAAATGGCCTAGTAGCCACAAAATTAATTGCTTGAAATTGGAAAAAATAGAGACAGCGCACTGCTTTTGCGAGCTGGCGCTCTGGTGTTTGGTGTTCGGCTCGTCACATCATCCATTTTTTTGTTAGACCATGCACAATGGTTTAAACAAAAAAAAACCATTCAACACCCACTTTATCACTCCACATCAGTTTCTCTCTCTTCCAACTCATCCATTCAACACCCATTCAACAAAACACTCTACAATGGTTTGTTTAATCCCACATTCAACAATTTTCTCACTCATCATCCTATACCCACCACTTAAAATTTATTTTTTATTTTTTTATTTTTATGATTAGTGTTGAAATAGTTATTATTGAGATCCATTTAAAAAAAATGGGTTTTTTTTTTTGTGTCGGAATACAATGAAACTTACGTCAATTTAAAGAGATTTTTTTTAGGAATTTTGGTGTAAAAAAAAAAAAAACAAATTTTCTGTGAAATAATTGAGCTCAAAATAAATGAGATAAAAGTAAAAATAGCACCGGCCAATGGAAGGCAGCCAAATGTCAAAACAGGAAAAAAAAAAAAAGTCTGGCCCTTTTTGCTGTGACTCGCCTCCATAGAGAGTGACTTTCACGCGCCACCCCAGGCCCAATAAGAAGCTGACACGTGTCAATTCCGGGGGACACAAATAGCATTCACAGTGTGTGAATTATTTTCACACAAAAATTCACACAAAGCCATTTCAACAACCATTGGAGCAATTCATGTGAACTTTTTTTGTGAATTGGTATTCAACAAAGATTTTCTTCTCCATTGTAGATGGTCTTATACTTCTATTCCAGAATAAATGCTACTACCCATGTACCTAAACGAGTGTTAAAATTCATTTTAAGAGACATAATTTTTTGTACAATTTAGTGGCAAAATTCATATATAATCTTGTAGTCCTTTATACGAACATTTAGTTTTTGCCAGTATAAAGAGACCGGTGAAAAAAAATCGAAAAAAACATTTAGGGACACAGTTATGATCAAAATGGACACTCATTTTGGGACAAAAATTTCCTGAAAATACACTCATTTAGAGATAGAAAGAGTAATTCACAAGTTAATGTTTTTAATACTCCATCTGTCTCAGAAAGATAGTATCATTTTAACTTTTTATGGTAAACAAAATTGAACTTTGATCAAACATTGGTATCAATCTAACCATCACAATAAAATTTTAAAATGTGTTATTGATAAATCACTTAATGATTAATCAATTACAACTTTTAGAATTTCACTAGAATGATTATATCGACACTAATGTTTGGTCAAAGTTTATTTTTGTTGACCATAAAAGTCAAAATAAAACTATCTTTCTGGGACAGAGGGAGTATTTTAATTGTGTTTTCTTAATTGTCTCAATCTATTCATATATGTAGAGTGACACTTCTTATAGCATTCCAATGTTTGTGCCTATTAGAATAGGGCCAAAATCTTGGGTAAATCGTATTTTACAAGATGCCCAGGAAAACGTGTTTTTTTAAAAAAGCGCGGTGTCATTTTTGTAAATCGGAACCTCTCAAACGGTTCTGGATATCAATATAAAGTCTTCTGGATGTAATTTTTGAAGCACATTTGAAGAAGGTCATGACCAACAAACATTCTGGATATCAACATCAAATTGTTCTGAATATATATATAAAGTCATCTGGACATGAGTTTCAAGCACATTTTAAGAAAGTCTTGACTAAGAAAAATTCTGGATATCAACCTCAAAAGATTTTAGACATCAATAATAAAGCACTCTGGATATGATTTTAAAGATATTTGAACAAAGACATGACGAACAAACCTTCTGGGTATCAAGTTAAGAGGTTCTGTATAGAAATAATAAAGGTTTCTAGATAGTGTTTTTTATTGTGAAAGTGAGGGGAAAAAAAAAACTAAACATAAAAAACATGATTTTTTTAGTGCAAGTGAGAGTGTATTTTTTAGTGTCAGTTCTAGTGTTTTTGATAGCCAGAGAGTATTTTGAAAGAACCTTTAAAGCTGAAAAGAACATTTGAGACTGATAGCCAGAACCTTTGAAATTGATATCCAGATGAGTTTTTTTTTTTAAGGAAATTTGAAGAGAAACAGAAGTCATTGGGCTTTGCTCCCTGATTCTGTGTTTAAAATCGCCAAAAGACGTCGTTTAGGCCTTCAAATTGTCATTTGAAGTTTTTTCCAACAAATCGCGCCGTTTTTGCAAAACACGTTTTTCCTAATCACTTGGTAAAACGCGTTTTACGAGAGACCAACCCTATAATAGGTAGGATAGGACGCTCGCCAAACTGCGTACCTATTTTTAATAAGACGACATTTATTTTGAGACAAATAAAAATGAAAAGTAGAATATTTATTTCGGGACAAAATGAATATAAGATCGTTAGACTTGGATCTAATTTATATATGGAATTTAAATTGATTTATTTATCTTGATAAAAATTTAAAACTTGCTATTTATAGTATTGGGGTTAATGACAATTTAGACCCTAAAGTCATATACCACCCTTCCAAACGAACTTCAATGTTTTGTTTTTGCCAGATCAGACCTTGACGTGTAAAAAACTCGCCAGTTAAGGCCTTTTTGACGGAATTTGTTAAAAAATCAGTTAAGTTAAGTACACATGTGCGGAGCACATGATAGACGGATCAATTAACTTGAGATTGATATTACATTTTAAGTTCTAAATGCAATTTTGTGAAAGTTTGGAGAGGATTTTTTTTTTTTAAAAAAAAAAAAAACCCAACAAACCCAATCCCCAACCCCAGACTCCATCTTCATGTCCATCTTCTCCAATCCTCATCCCCACCTCACCCACCGATGACCTTATCTTTTCCCCCACCTCACCACCACAAACCAAAGCCCACAAGTCAAAGCAGTTAACTCAGCTACCTGAATGAAGAATCCAAAATTCAAACTTTCTCAAATGGATTTGCATCCAAAATTTTCTTGAACCCAATTGTTATTTTATCTAAAATAAAAATTACAAATCTAGATCGTTCATGGCTTGAATTCAAAGTGAATGGATTAATCTTACATTACCGGAAACATGGGAAATGATGAGCAATAGAAGAAGGGAGTGAAGGGAAAGGCGCAGGGTGTAGCGTTAGTGGGTGGAGTCGACAGAGCACGGAGGAGTGGAGGTGGGGCGGCAATTTCTTAATGGAGAACTTGTAATGACTTGGGGTAAAAATGAGATTTGGGTCTTAATTACCGGTGGGAATGACGAAGGAGTTAGAGTGGGTAGATTTATATGAAACTTGAAGGGGATGATAGGGGATAATTGCCAGAGTGTGAGGAGAGGATCTAAGAGAAGGGGAGAGAGAGTCTCAGGGGAGGAATGAAGAAGATGAAGGGGGGAATTTGGTGTTATGTTTTATTATATTTATTTTGTTTTTAAAACTATGCATATTATATATATTAAATTAAGCATAAACACATTGTACATTATAAGTGTTGCACAATAATTGGTAAATATTTTGATAAGAAAATTAATTATATAATATGTTAATTTTTTTAATTTTAATATTTTATATTTGAAAATGTAACTATTTATTATTTTTTTATTATTTTTGTAAAAAAAAATATTGATGAAAATAGACGATAATTAATTTATTTTAAATTTTATTAATATTTAAATAATTATTTTGATTTTCAGCCTTATTAAGTTTGGAGTTTTCATTAAACCCCTTGGAAGAAATATCAACTTCAAACTACTCAATTCTGTTAGTCACGTGCATGGCATATGCATTTTAACTGACTTTTTAACGAATTCCGTCAAGAAGGCCTTAACTGGCGAGTTTTTTACACGTCAAAGTCTGACCTGGCAAAAAAAAACCCAGGGTTCGTTTGGGAGGGTGTTATATGACTTTAGGGTCTAAATTATCATTAACCCATAATATTTTTAATGATATATCAATAAAAATTAAATTTTTATTATTATAATTGAGTTTGTCTAAAATAACCGATGTCTTTCGTTGTAAGAATGTAAAGATCGTTAGCACGGAGGGAGTATTTTGTTTACGATAAACTGGTTTGGGCCAATTTTGATGTTTCTAAGGCCTAGCGTTTTGGGTTAGAAGTCCGAATTAACATCCAGTAGAAAAAAAGCCCAATATCCAATGAAGAAATGCCCGATGGTGACAATCTATATACATATAATATTCCACTGTCCCGGAAAGACAATCTCATTTTGATTTTTTATGGTAAAAAAAAAAATGAACTTTGACCAGCCATTAGTAACAATCTAATCATTCTCTAGTGAAATTATAAAATTTGTAATTGATAAATTATTAACTGATTTATTATTAATATTTTTTTATATTTTCATTGTGATAATTAAAATTGACACCAATATTTGGCCAAAATTTATTTTTGTTGACTATAAAAAGTCAAAATGAGGCTATCTTTTTGGGACAGAGGGAGTATAAGAGAGTCTTTATTCATTCTCTCATCGCATCACGTGGATTTATGACGTGGAATTCCACGTGGCATTGAAGATATTTTCATCCAATAGCTTTAGTCAATTGATCATGATGACAATTTACATCATAATTCAAAATTTAAACTTCTCCAGAGTATAGCAACAAAACTCAAATTAAAGTTATTCCTTAATTTTCATTTTATGCATTTTAATATTTATTCAATTGTATTTTATAATACACAATATTATTATGCACCGTCGATTATCGACGGGTGACAAACTAGTACTCCCTCCGTCTCCGTCCCAAAATGATATTCACGTTTGACCATTCAAACTTTTTAAGGATATGAATACTTGCTACACTAGCCATGATCACTTTTAAGCCTAAATCGTAGAAATGTGAAGAATTTTTTGGGAGAATGAGAAATGACAAATGAGAAGACCATTTTGAGACGGAGGGAGTATAAATAGGGAGAGGGATTATTACTTCGGGGTAGAAAGAGTATGATATAACTGGATATATTAAATATAAGAAAATAAGATGTATAAACCGACCTTAGCTCAGTTGGTAGAGCGGAGGACTGTAGTGGGTAAAAACCTCAGCCATCCTTAGGTCGCTGGTTCGAATCCGGCAGGTCGGATTTTTCCTTTTTCATCTTAATACAATTTTATTGGTCTAGAACAAAGATTTGTCGTTTTCCCACCACAATAAAACATGATCATGAAATCAGATCAAAACCTTATTAGTGGCTGCCATGTGCACCTCCTGTTCTTTTCCCCTCTCCTGTGAATACATCTAATCATGTTTCATCACACCACTTTTCTTACTCTTAATCACACTTTATTAAGTGCTAACCTAACATTAATACTATATTATTATTATTATTATAGTAGTAGTAATAAAGAATCCAGTGGTTGATTAGATTAGAATCCAATGATTCATTCTATAAACAACAAATCATTTGCATCCATCGCAAAACCAATTGGCAGGAAACACGCCCCCTCACGTGTAACCGGGCTTTGCCAAAAACATACAACATGTACGTGTAACGTGCCAACTCTGATACCATGATAAAGTCCGAGGTTCCATTCCAAAACCAATTGACAATAGGAGAGTAGCCCAAGATCTTTATATAGTCAAAGAATGACTTATTAATTCCCTACGTGAAATAATGTCTCTAACAATGGCAAACAAGGATTTGGGTTTTTTCAGAGTTCAAACGTACATATATTTTTTTATCTATATATATTTTGTCAATTTTAGCCATTTGATTATTCGTTAAAAGTATAATTTCATCATGGAACAACCATTTGTATGAAATTAAATTTCCAACACTATACATTTGGAATGCACCAACCCCAAATCTAGCTAACAGGCCTCACCTTTGGATTCTATTTGTAGTAGTATATTTTTAGCTACTTAATTAATTTCAATAATTTTAAGCTGCAGGCTTCTCACTCTCTCCAACTTCATTAATTTATTATAAAGGTCAATAAACCAATTAATTCAATTCCTCATTCATTATCCCTTCATCTAAAAAAGAAAATCAAAGAAAAAGCAATTTATTCGTTCCATTTAAATATCAGTACAATTATTTATCAAACTATTTAAGGTAGTATAATTTTGAAACACACACACACACACAATGCGGGACAAATATGAGATAAGCTGACGCGATCACCCGATCACAAACAAATGGCGATTTTTCAAGTTGAAGTGAGCATTAAGCCATCACTCAAATTTGTCCCGTCACTATCGATAACCAGCGGCAATTCATAGTCCGGAATTTAGTCCGAGATTTAACTAACTGTTAATGGCCACTGAAAAGAAGAATGTATAATCGAGATATTGGCGATTGTTAATACAAAGAAAAAGCCACTTAATTAGTAAAAACCATACATGTTTGTGTACGAAATCTAAATTAAAAAGCATAGATGGACAGACAACAGGCCTCATAACTAAATGCTGCTACTAAATACAGGAAAAATTAGTAAAACCCAAAAAGAAACAGAAAAATAGAAAGACAAAATTGTACATTCCGATCTTTAAAACCTGCCATATTATGTAGAGTATTTTAGATGGATAAAATCATAATACCACATTAGGGTCAGATATAAAATTAAAAGCATGTTCCAAAGAGTAGGTGCACCATGCTAAATCGGGAATGATTTGAGTTGGGGTTCAAGTACTTGTAGGTACGTTTATACCAAAAAATTGAATGGACAGACAAGTTTTGTTTTTTAATATTACCAAATGATACGGTCATAGCTAGATCATTTTAATGACATGTTTGAGTTACTTGGAAGTTGGTTAAACGATGGGTATTAGTAGTACTCTCTCCGTCTCAAAATGGGTGTCGTTTTGGGAGTTAAATTTTGTCTCAAAATACTTGTCGTTTCACTATTTTCAAAGCCTTTTTATTGCTCTATACCAATTATACCATTAATAATGGTAGTGGACTATCTCTTACCTAACCATTCAATTATCTAAGTAGTTGAATTGCTTTAGGAGTATTTGAGAGTTCTTCACATGCATTAATAGCATTTCTTAATATGTATAAAACACTCCAAAACGATATTTATTTTGAGACTGAGGGAGTAATAAATAAATTATTACCAACCGTAAAGTACATTTGGATTAATTCCCCTTTACGTTTGTCTGCAAAAACCAAAAAGCATAGACGATGGATGCAATGCTTCAGAAGGAGGCATTTTAAGTCTCCCATTTGCCACTTCTGCCTTCGATCACAGTAACTCCCATTAGCTTAATTTGGGCAAATTGCAATTTAGTTACCTGAGTTTGTCACGATTTTTCAATTGGTTATCTAACTTGTGTTTGTTACAATTTGGTTATTGAATGTGTCTTTTAGTTGCAATCAGGTATAATTTTGGATGACCCGTTAAAAATCTAACGAAAAGTATGTCATGTGTCACTCACATGACACATGACATACTTTTGGATAGTTGATTTATGAAAGGGTTTGGGAGAAAAAACAACGGATTAGGGAGAATCCGTGAAGGGACGAAGGGGAATGGTTGGTCGGCGCAAACATAGGGTCGGAGGGGTGTCGGGAAAGGTACGGAGGTGTCGATCTGGTTGCAAATTGGGCTGGTGATCGCCGGAGAGAGCATGTAAAAAGAGCAGAGTGAGGGTTTTGTATAGTTGATTTATGACAGGGACTTGGGGACTGGGGAGGAAGGAGATGAGTTTAGTTTTTATTTTAACAAATTTATGGACATCAATTGATAAATGCCCTTTAAGTATGTCATGTGAGTGGCACATGACATATTTTCGTTATAGAAGCAGTCTGGTAGATCGATTAAATTAACGGGTCAATTGGTTTGGAACCAATATGTGAGCAAAAATAATAAACGGGTCAATTGGTTTGGAATCAATATGATCTTCTATTATAGAAGTAGTCTGGTAGATCGATATACTTAAAGCCTTAGTGTTTGGTTGGTGGTCAAATGGTCAATGCGTTTGACTATATTTACTCTTTGTCCATCACAAAAACAAGAATTCTCACCCACAAAATGAGGTAATCAAAACAGCAAATATAGTGAATTAAGCTTTAATAAAAGTACATATAATAGCACAATGATTTTACAGAGGATCAGGTGATTGCAGTAAGACATCATAACAGTCGTGCTGCATTAGCCGCTTGATAAAAAAATTAACGCTTAAAATGCGAGTAATATTGTAAAAGATAACACACACATGAGTTAGATGTCATGCAATGAGATTATTCCACCCTATACGTTAGTTTTACTTATCAAACACTCGTGGGACAATTTTTTTTTTTTTTTTTTTTTTTTGTGAATTGAGGAAGAGTTGTTTACTCCATCCGTCCCAAAATGATATTCGTACTTTTATCGATGTTATTGCGAAGAAACTTTGAGAATTTTTTTTATGTTGATATAATTGTCGTAATGAAAATCTGAAACTTGGTATTGATGGTATTGTTGATGATGTATCGATAATAAGTTTTAGATTTCCATTAGGACAATTAAATCAACTTAAATTTATTGCTCAAAGTTCCTTCGCAACAACAACGGAAAAAACATGAAGATCATTTTGGGACGGAGGGAGTATATAAGAAGCATTTTTGTAGTCCAGGTAGGGAGTTGAAGTTATAGAAGGCAAGCAATGAACATCAATGGGTTTGGAAGAGGGTGGGTCGGGCTCGTCTGGTGCACAGTTTTAAAAACGAAGATTTTTTTAAACGGAGCTTCCTTTTGGACGCTACTATTTTGAGCGGCCAAAATTAGCCAAGATTTTCAAAAAGCTCCGGTTGAAAACTCTTCATTGAGACGCTTAATTAGCAAAAAGCTGACTTTTCTCCACTTAGTTTTTAAACGTGCCGCTCTACCAAACAAGGTCTTAATTTGTTTATTGAAAAATTAGGTAGGGTTGATTTTGAGTTGGAAAGCTTACTTCTCACCAATCTTTTTGGTATGGAATAGAATAATGAGAAGGGCGGTAGTACACGTTTGGTATATTAAATTTTGTGACCAAATAGGTGCAAGAGATAGAGAAAGATTGATGGATATATGGGAGGTGGTCATAAAAGAAAGAAACCACTTCCAAAGAGGTTCAAAGAAAAACACTTCAAGGGATTAGAGTGCTACAACCACCAACAATCAAATATATATAAATATACATATGTATATATCAACCAATCGCGTATAGTTAATGGGTCAAACATATGTAATATTTAACTGAAGTGTAATCAGATAAAACATACTAATGCTCAAATAAAATCTGTTACAAACAATGGGGTGGGAAGAGAAAATACAATAAAATTCACAAAAATTCAACTGCTGACATATAATTATATAAACTCATTTAAACTGCTATTTAATCCTATGTCATATGCACCGGCTTATGCGCAATTTCTTTCTCCATTTTTACTTTTATCCTAGGAAAAAAGATTAAATTCTTTAGTAGGATGGAAGAGAATATACAATTACATCCTCATAAATTTTTGCGGATATTTAAACTGTTACATAATCATATCTCATATGTAGACGCTCGTGCCCAAATTCCTTTCTCCATCTTCAATTTTAACCTTTAAGGAAAAGATTAATCTGTTTGTAATAAGATACACCAATTTAGGTTGTCATTATCAAAGTTTTTGAACCCACTGATTAAGACATTTATTGATTACACGAGATTAATATATGAATTTCAACTTTGGCATGTTGAAATTTTTATTCATCCTACACTATTAGACCGACATGTTAGATCAATGTGGCTTGCAACACAAATAATTTGGTACCTTCCATAAATAAAATCATAACTATGACATTAATATAAAGTATGGTCAAAATAGTCAATGTGTAGAATCCCTGAAATGTTATTTATCTATCTTTGATGGGCAAGATGGTAAATCAACATTGCTTTGGAAATGAATAGGTATGGTCCCTATTTGAAGTGTCACCATGTTTACTATATAAAAGCCCCTCCATCAAGCCTTAAACATACTTGATTCTTACTTTCTCTCATCTAAATTATCTCTTCATTATTGAAAGAACTTTTGAGAGACTAAGAGACACTTTCATTTAGAAGATCATCTCCCTACATTATCTTCTACTTCATTCTTATTCTCCCTTCAAGACATCAAGATGGATTCAACAGGTATACATTTATTATATGCTTCCGCTTCATCTCTTCCTCTTTCTCTTACTTAAATATGAGTATGGCATTCAGGGATTAAAATTGTTCTATCAATTGGTATCAGAGCCCCGCTCATTATTTAGTTTGAGTTTGAGTTCTTGTTTTAAAGCTTTATGCTTTGACTATGATTCATTTTCCCTGTTGAATCTTAAGGTATTTGATGATTGATTAAGGACTCTAATTCATTCATAGAGTACTGATGATCTTCTAAATGAAAGTGTCTCTTAGTCTCTCAAAAGTTCTTTCAATAATGAAGAGATAATTTAGATGAGAGAAAGTAAGAATCAAGTATGTTTAAGGCTTGATGGAGGGGCCTTTATATAGTAAACATGGTGACACTTCAAATAGGGACCATACCTATTCATTTCCAAAGCAATGTTGATTTACCATCTTGCCCATCAAAGATAGATAAATACATTTCAGGGATTCTACACATTGACTATTTTGACCATACTTTATATTAATGTCATAGTTATGATTTTATTTATGGAAGGTACCAAATTATTTGTGTTGCAAGCCACATTGATCTAACAATCTCCCACTTGGGTTGCAAAACAAATTTCTTCCTTTAAATCATAAGTACAACATAAATGATAACCCAAATGTGCACTTTGTTATCACTTATAACAATCTCGTCCATTAGCCATACAAGTATAGAACTAAAGGGGCAGTCGTTGTAATTGATTCGCAACTAAACCCACTATAATTACATATACTAATTCAACTAAATGACATAGATCAAAAGTATGGATGTGTAGCATGGATCTTAATGAATATATACATATTCTTCCAACTAGTCCAACTTAACCAAATGAGATCAAACTTTAAATAATAATAGAACAATAAAATTGAAGAAAACAAAATAAACTCCCACTATATTAAATGTTATCAAAAGTTGTTACACCCATATGAGCAACATGCTCGTGAAACACTAAAGGTGATAACGCCTTAGTAAACGGATCCGCTAACATAGAGTTTGTACCAATAAGTTGTATTTCTATTTGTTCATTTCGTACCCTCTCTCTTACAACAAGAAATTTAATGTCAATGTGTTTAAACTTTGACGAGCTCTTGTTATTGTTGGAGTACAAGACCGCTGCCCTATTGTCACAATAAAGCTTAATAGGTCTTTCGACACTATCAACAATACGCAGTCCCTCAGTGAATTTACGCTGCCATATAGCTTGATTGGATGCCTCGAAACAAGCAACGAACTCGGCTTCCATGGTGGAGGAAGTAACGAGTGTCTGCTTGGCACTTCTCCAAGAAATGGCTCCACCGGCTAATGTGAAGACATAACCAGACGTTGATTTACGGCTGTCTTGGCATCCAGCAAAGTCGGAATCGGAATACCCAATGATCTCAAGATGATCCGACTTTGAATATGTAATCATGTAGTCCTTTGTGTTTTGTAAGTACCGCATCACTCTTTTGGCTGCGACCCAATGTTCTCTCCCCGGATTGCTTTGGTATCGACCAAGCATCCCAACAATAAAAGCTAAGTCTGGACGAGTACAGACTTGAGCATACATTAAGCTTCCTACTGCTGATGCATAAGGGATGTTTTCCATATACTTGGTTTCAAAATTGTTTTTGGGACATTGATTAAGACTAAATTTATCTCCTTTAGAGACAGGGGTGTCATGTGGTTTACAGTTTTGCATGCTAAATCTTTGTAATACCTTCTCTATATAGGCCTTTTGTGATAATCCTAAAGTACCTCGTGAGCGATCACGGTGTATTTGGATTCCTAATACAAAAGATGCCTCTCCAAGATCTTTCATTTCAAATTTCTTTGAAAGAAATTTCTTAGTGTCTTTAAGAAGGTTCAAGTCATTACTAGCAAGTAAAATATCATCCACATATAAGATTAAGAATATAAATTTATTCCCACTGAACTTATGGTATATACAATCTTCACCAATATTCATTTCAAAGCCAAATGAAAGAATTACTTGGTTAAATTTGAGATACCATTGACGGGAAGCTTGCTTGAGCCCATAAATGGATTTCTTAAGTTTACAAACTAAATGATTAGTTTGTTCCAAATCATCCACCATTTCTGGTTTCTTCATATAAATGGTTTCCTCAATGTCTCCATTGAGAAAAGCAGTTTTTACATCCATTTGATGAAGCTCAAGGTCATAATGTGCCACTAAAGCCATAATGATCCTAAAAGAGTTTTTAGAAGACACCGGAGAGAATGTTTCTTTGTAGTCAATACCTTCCTTTTGAGTGAAACCTTTGGCAACAAGACGAGCCTTATGTCTTTCCACATTACCTTGTGAATCCCTTTTGGTTTTAAATATCCATTTACAACCAATCGGTTTCACATCCTTCGGTAATGAGACAAGATCCCAAACGTCGTTGTCTTTCATAGATTTTAACTCTTCATTAATGGCATTGATCCACTTATGAGAATTAGGACCTTTAATGGCTTCATGAAAGGTGAGAGGCTCATCTCCCACTAAACCTAGGTGTCCTTCATTCTCTGCAAGATACACCTCATAATCATCCGAAATGGCACTTCTTCTAACTCTATTGGATCTCCTTAAAGGCACTGGTTCTTCCTCATTTTGAGGTTGTTGAATTTCCTCATTTTGATCAACATTTTCATGTTGTTCAATATTTATAGGGGAGTCAATATTTTGAATTTGTTCCTCTTGAATTTCAGGTACAAGTACTTGATTTTCAATTGGGACCACTAAGGGAAGAGGTATAGAAAAGGATTCATCTTCCTTAAATTCAAAATTATTATTCCTAATTTCCCCTCTAAATTCAACATCCTCAAAGAACCTAGCGTTTCCCGTTTCAAAAAAGGTTCTAGTTTTCGGGTTGTAAAATTTATAGCCCCTTGATCTTTCGGCATACCCCACAAAGTAGCAACTAACTGTCTTAGCGTCCAGTTTTCCTTCGTTAGGATTATAAGGCCTAGCTTCTGCTGGACAACCCCATACATGAAGATGATTTAGGGACGGTTTCTTATTCGTCCATAATTCATAAGGGATTTTATTGTTAGTGGCTTTAGAGGGAGCCCTATTTAGAAGATAAGTTGCGGTTTTTAATGCATCGCCCCATAATGAGTGAGGTAAAGAAGTATTAGAAACCATACTTCTTACCATATCCTGAAGGGTTCTATTACGTCTCTCAGCTACACCATTCATGCTAGGTGAACCTGGCATAGTGTAGTGAGGGACAATCTCACACTCTTCCAAATAGCGAGCAAAAGGACCCGGACGTTGTTCTCCCGAACCGTCATTCCGACCATAGTATTCACCACCACGATCGGATCTAACGTTCTTAATAGTCTTACCTAGTTGATTTTCAACTTCGGCTTTAAAAGACTTGAAACGTCCAAAGATTGAGACTTTTCATGAAGCAAATAAATGTATCCATATCGAGAGTAATCGTCTATAAACGTAATAAAATATTGTTGACCATTCCAAGAAGAAGAAGGGAATGGCCCACAAATATCCGTATGTATTAGTTCTAAGACGCTTGAGGCTCTCGAGGATACCTTTCTTTTCGAGTTTGTAAACTTTCCTTTTAGGCATTCAATGCAAAAGTCCCTTTCAGGAACATCAAGTTTATTTATGATTCCTTCTGACACAAGCTTATCAATTCTCCTTTTGGAGATATGACCCAAACGCCTATGCCATAAGGTATAAGAATTTTCACTTGAAAACTTTCGCTTCTTAGATTTAGTTTCATTGTTGTGGGACTCATTGATTGTTTGAGTAGTGTTAAGCAAATAAAGATTATCACTACTCGATAAAGTACTAGTACCAACAATAATGGAATTGAAATATAAATCACATCTATTATTACCAAATGAACAAGAGTAACCCTCTTTGTCCAAAACAGTGATAGATATTAAATTCCTTCTAAACGAAGGTACAATAAAAGTATTATTTAATACAAAATAATATCATGTACTTAACAACAATCTAAAGGTTCCAATGCCTATGACTTCTACCGGGTTCCCAGCTCCCATATAGATGAATCTTTCATCTTCACTGGGTCTTCGGTAATTCAGGCAACCCTGCATAGACATACTAATGTGAGTTGTTGCACCAGAATCCAACCACCATGTATATGTAAGAATTGAAACTAAATTAGCCTCAGTACAAACAAGACCAAATGACATACCTTTCTTAGCACGCCAAGCGTGATACTTAGGGCAGTCGTACTTCATATGACTCGGGTCCTTGCAAAAGAAGCACTTCTTTTCCTTACGATCATCAGATGATCCTTTAGGCTTCTTATTGCTTGTTACCGCAATTTCCTTCCCTCTTCTCTTAGTCCCATGAGAAGAGGTGGATGCTAAATGAGCACCTTCAATTTTAGGTTGCTTCAACCTATCTTCCTCTTGTGTCACATGTGAGATTAATTCATTAATATCCCACTTGTCTTTTTGACAATTATAGGTCACCTCAAAGTGACCAAACTGAGGAGGAAGAGAAATCAACACTAAATGGACGAGAAGATCTTCCGATATCTCTAACTTAAGTCCTTTTAGTTTAGTTGATAAGTGAAGCATTTCTAAAATATACTCTCTTAAGTTCCCGGTACCCTTGTACTTCATGGAAACAAGCTTTCTTAAACAAGAACTTGTTTCCGACTTTTCGCTTTTAGCAAAGCGCCTTTCAAGGGTCTCAAGAAAAGTTTTAGCATCAACGTCCTCGGGGACACTGTTAAGAAATGCCTCCGGGACGACATTTTTCATGATCATAAGACTTACGCGATTAGAGCGTTTCCACTTCTCAGAGTTCAAGCGGTCCTCAGCGGTGCTATCTTCACTAAGAGGAAGAGGAATAGGCTCCCTAAATGCGAGGTCTATGTCCATGCAGCCCAAGATCATAGTAATTTTGTTTTTCCAAGTTTTAAAGTTTGTCCCATTAAGCATCGGAATTGTGCTCATCGCAACAGTAATAGAAGAAGCGTTAAGTAAATCTGGGAATCGAGAACAAGAATGAATACAAAACAATAATAAGTAACTACATTATGAATTAAAAGATTAATTATATCAAATGAAATCCATCAATAAAGCAATTAACATGACATCAAAACTAATATTTGGATTGCGAATTGACTCATAAATAACTACTTTAGATGATAAGTAATTTGAACAATATTTGATTAAACGCTTAATCTTCCTTTGGGTAGTCTTAAGCATTTAATAAAATTACCAAATGTTCATTTTATATGTCATCACAAGAATGCTTAAGACTTTCTTAGTACGTGGCGTTGTTCAACCTTAGTCGTTCCACCAATCCGTTCGGATGGTTGAGGAGACCAGTCAAGGTTTCCAGCCTGATATACCATCGTTAGTTAAATGTCAAAATCTTCTTTGGAAAATTCAAGTCATTCATATCTTAAACATTCAACACTTTAATAATTTTGCATTTAAATAACGTTAATCACTTAGGTGATAATATTATTTAAATAATAAATAAAATTATTTAAGCATATAATTAATCAGGGCTTTAAGGTTTGAAAAATTAATGTTTTGTCTAAGGGAAACAAAAGTTGTACAGAAAATAAGATTTTTTTCAAAAAATCTGTGAACAGTGACTGCTCGGCCGAGTCAAGGAAAGTGCTCGGCCGAGCACTTTAAATCAGATTGTTTGAAAATTGATCTGCTCGGCCGAGCAGAACAAAGGACACGGCCGAGCACTTTTAATCAGAACAATTTGCCTTTGTTGACATACAATGCGCGGCCGAGCAAATCCAAACGCTCGGCCGTGCAAGTCTTGGTCCGACCGGGCAAAGCCAAAAACCCGACCGGGTTTTCAAGAGAACCGTACCGGACTCGACCAAAGATCCAACCGGTTTATGTCAATTTTGGCGCCTGTTCATCTGCTCGGCCGAGCAAAACAAAGGACTCGGCCGAGCAGTTCGCGCCTTTTCATATGCTAGGCCGAGCAAAGCAAAGGACTCGGCCGAGCAAGGCGATTTTCTGCATTTCTGAATTTTGTTTAAAACTTTCCCAAAATTAATGAATTGCAAGTAGATCCACATGGTATGTACTTAAAACATAAAACCACGTTATATAGGGATAATCTTGCTTTAACTTAGTGGAATCAAGTGAGTAGATCCAACTGATTAAGACATTTATTGATTACACGAGATTAATATATGAATTTCAACTTTGGCATGTTGAAATTTTTATTCATCCTACACTATTAGACCGACAAAGCTTTGGTACTATTAAACAAATGCTTTGATGCAAATATTTCAACTACATTCAAACCTAATCATTTCACATTATTTAAAAATGTTTTAAATATGTGCTCCACTTATGTTAGTGTTATTAACTGCAATGTAAGGTGATCACACTCAGGAGTAAATTTCAAATGTAATTGTAGTGAATTTGTCAGAAATTTATAATATGGGTTCAAAATTACTTTATAGATAAATATTATAATTAGGGTATTTTTTAAAATAAAACAGGGTCGAAATAATAATCTTCACAAGATCATACCTAAAATAAAGGTGTCAAATAATAGCTTTCGTTAATTTTTTTTACTAGTGCAATTGTTGTAAATTTTAATTAGATCAGTGCAATAAATTTAACTTTGCCCCAAGAGAAAAAAAAACATACACTAATTTTTTTCTTTCCCCCCTATACTAATAAATATTATTTTGCCCCTTCAAAATTTTTCCTAAGTCCGTCACTGCTAAAACGTCATCTTATTAAAATCTAAAATGTCTAAAATTGTCACATTGTACATTGTAGTAACATTTAAGAAGGTCAATAAAAACCCATTCAACTTGGCTATGCCAATCCACAATCGCGATATTATATGCATGGTATTTTTTGAATACTAATTTTTTTACGCCCCCAAATTAAATTTCGCTAACTTTTTTTTTTCCCCTTGCCCTACTTAAATTTGAAGTGTAAATATTCAAACAGCTTGTTTGTGTTGTATCAATTCAAAAATGAAAAATAGGCAAACATTTAGGGGTGAAAGAAGATGAAGAAAAAAACATGATAAGTGGGAAGAAATTAATTTAAACAAATATTAAATGAGGGCACAAATGTCATGATAAGATTTTTAACGAATCTCTCCTTTAATACCGCCATATACTATTTCAAAAATATTCAAAAAAGTGTTCCTTAGATTCCCTCCGCATTGACATTTTTACCAACTTAGTCCCTACTCCACTTTAAGGTAATCCACACAAAAATGAAATGGGGGTATTGAATGTTCACCTCACTTATGAAACTAGGGAGGAGAAAAATTAATTACTCCATCCAAAAATCATTTTAACAAGTTAGATATTCCTTTTTTACTTATAATTTAATAAAATTATTGTTTCTTTTTAATACATCTAAATTTGATTATTCAATATTCATATACAGATGAATCGGTAGCACACTCTGCAACTGAAAACTCAATTTAATTTTACTTTCAATAATTAAACTATTTTTTCTTCAATTAACATTATGTTAACAATAAAAATTGCATAGAAATTTTTCCTTAAACAACATATCATCATTTTCATTTCTAACATTAGTGAAGTCCAAAAATTAGTCTCATTATATTTTCTTTCGGAACAACCATTCATTACTCAATAGATTCATCACAAGATTAAGTGTGGAAGTTCAATCATTTTAACACATTAATTTTAATAATATAACTATTTTTTAGACAAACATAAATAAAGAGTAAGACTATCATTTTGAAATAGAGAGTTAAATATATTACAACTGTTGGTGATTTTAGTGTCATCAACGATTTTATGTAATTGTGATTTACTAGAGACCAATGCGATTTCATATTCTGCTCGGATACGAGTAAGGGAAAGTGTGGAGTACACACTCGTTTGAGTTAATATGTTTTCGACCACGATAAAGAAGCAGGGGTCAAGGGGGCTGCGCCCCCTTGCGGGGTCAAGGGGCAGCGCTCCGAAACCTAGACAGTATATTTGGTGTTCCAAATAATCTCCCGCCTGTTTCCCACCAAAACCCGAAAATTAAGAGACAGGCCAAACAGGAGTTGCTCGGCCGAGCACTTCCTTAACTCGGTCGAGCATGATTTTCACAGTAAACAGAAGTCACGAAAAAAGGCCTGCTCGGCCGAGCACATTTCCTTGACGCGGCCGAGCAGACACTGAATCAGTGAAAATGTGCCCTTTCTGTTGACAGTCATGACTGTTGTGAATGTAACCATTGTCTCTCTTCTGCTTCAGACGAAAATCTGTTTATAAACAGATTATTTGGACTCAAATAAATATAGAAAACACACACAAATTCTCCAAGTTTTGATCTGATCTCTTTGCCTAGAATCAGATTGCTTGATTGTCTTATCCCATACAAAGATTTCGTGTAACCTAGGCATAAAGGGTCGAAATACTTTGTTCGGAAAGTGAACATACACAATTCAATCATTATCCAAGATTATCAACAAACCCTATTTCCCCAACAACAACTCTATAATTTAATTTGTAATTCATCTTTCATCTCATTTCCATAGTTTTACTTATTAAATTAAATATAAATATAAATATGAAAAAATAGGTAATAGAAGAGTAATAAAACTAAAAAAAACATAACAAATCACAACAGAGAAAGCCTAATTATTTACGAGGAAGTCTTGTGTGAGACGGTCTCACATATGAGACGAATCTCGACAAGAGAGAAAATGAACTTGCCCCGTCCCGCTCATAGGGAGCAAACCACTTACTCTTTCCACGACGAGACCCGTCTTACACAAGTTTTTATCATTATTTACTAGTCTCGAGTCTCGACCGACTCTATTTATTTAATAAAATTTTGAGGGGTTTTGTTAAAATTAAACAATTATGGAGAGTTCCTTCCTGCAAATCGAAGCAACGGCCATGATTTTACAATTACCGTAGCTTTGTTTACAATCAATGGTCCTACCCAAAACTCCTCCTCTTCACCTCACTAGTATACTTCGCTACTCTCTCTCTCTCTTTCACTCTTCACATGACCTCTGACCCGAAGGAGCTCTTTCCTCTCCGGCTCTTGATTTAATCAAATTCCCAGTTTCAATCTCTTCAATTTACATCTTGGTTTTCCTTATTTTCTCAATTAGCACCGAACGATTGCCGTCTTTTGCCAAAAATCAGGGTTTCTTGTGTTGATGAGATTTCGGTAGAGGAGAAAAACTCAAAGATCCGAGTGCCAACAATGGTGGGTGCGACTAATGGCAGCCGGGCGAGGCAGGTGTTTTCGGTTGTGAATGGCGGTCAAGATCTGGAAATGGACGGAGGACCGGCTAGTAATGGCGGCGGTTCTGAATGTGGTGGGATTGATTTTACAAGAGAGGATGTAGAAGCATTGTTGAATGAGAAGATGAAATCCAAGAGTAAATACAATCTCAAGGTTTGTTTTGGGTTTGTTTTTCCCTCTTCCTCTTGCATGAAATTTTCATGAATTTAGTTACTGATTTCTGATTTTGTGTTGGTATGTTAGGAGAAATGTGATCAAATGCAGGAATATATAAAGAGACTCAGGGCTTGCATTAGGTGGTTCCAAGAGCTCGAAGGAAATTATTATATAGAGCATGAGAAGCTTAGAAAAATGTTGGAATTAACAGAAAGGAAATGCATTGATATGGGTACATACGTTTTTTTTTTTCTCTTTTTATATTCAGTACAATATATGTTGTTAGTTTTGGCTTCTATATTTAAGTTTTCGGAATGTTAATAAATAAGTCTCATTTTCTTGGGATTTAGAAACCCTAATGAAGGCAAAGGAAGAACAATTGAATTCAATTATCATGGAGCTGAGAAAGAATTACTCTGTGTTACAAGAGAAGTTCGTTAAGGAGGAATCAGATAGAGTGGTATGTTTTTAAATAAAAAATTAGCACTGATTAAGCCTATATTAAGCATTTCTAGAACTGTTTTCAGTAGAGTAATGAGTGTAAATGTCATTTTAGGTTGCAACGGAATCCTTAGCAAGAGAAAAAGAGGCCAGAATAAGTGCAGAGAGGTCGCAATCTTCTCTTTCAGAAGAGCTCGGAAGAGTTCAAAGAGAAAGTACTGGTGCTAATTTGAAGGTAACATGCATAGATCTGTATTTTGGGTTTTGTTAAGATTTATTATTTTTAATTTCTAAAAAAATTAACAATTTTTATTTGGATTTATTGGATTCTCAGATAACTTCGCTCAATGATATGTACAAGCGCTTGCAAGAGTACAACACAAGCTTACAGCAGTATAACAGTAAACTTCAATCAGAACTCAATTCAACCAGCGACACCCTTAAGAATGTTGAGAGAGAAAAAGCTGCTGTAGTGGAGAATCTAAGCACCTTAAGAGGCCAGTACACTTCTTTGCGTGAGCAGTTTAATTCTTGTATGGTGAGTCATCTGTACCTTTTTATGTATATTATGTCCACTCCAATGTCTATGAGGTATAAAGATTAGTCTCCTTCTCAGTATTGGTAATTAAATTTGTTTTGTTATTATAATAGTCATTCTCTATAACTTGCGGACTCATGATTTTGATCTAACTTTGCACCATCTTAGGTGCGATAGAGAAGTACTCTGTATGTTACTCCCTCTGGTCCAAAATATCTGTCGCTTTTGGTCAATCAGATGTAACTTTGACCAGTAATTTAAATAAAAAATAATGATGCTAATAAAAATCTAAAATTTGTCATTGTATTATAATTAATAATATTTTTAATAACAATTTTTAGATTTATATTAGCATCATTATTTTTGGTTTAAATTTATTGGTCAAACTTACATCTGTTTGACCAAAAGTGACATTTATTTTGGACTAGAGGGAGTAATTAATACATGATGTCCTTTAGAAATCTCATCAACTTGTGATTCTAAAGGATTGGTAACTAGGGAGATGATTAATACAGTAGTACATGTATCTAACAACAACAATATGGACATTTATTTGTCGACATGGTGTTACCAGCAGGGCCTGCTGGGTCATACTGCTATTTTCGACTCTCTTTATTCTGTTCAAAGAACTCTCATTATAAAACTTGATTTCGACAGATGCCCACACTTTTAGTTTTCTTAACTCTAGGCCTAGTGTAATGGGGAAAACTGATGAGGTCCTGAAATGTCAATCTATTGTTATGCTTCACACACATATTTTGAGTGAAATGTCATCAAAAGAAAGTTTGATGGAGTAGCATGTACATTTTGTCTTACGGGTAGGGGCCATACCACTGTGAAAAATTTGATTTGCCCTATGCCTTTCACGATATCTCACTTGTTATGACTACCTAGGTCCATTTTGATTACGTGGGTGTGCCTGGTCGAAGCAATGAGATGAAGAATAGTTTTGCTTCTTAAATTCCTCGAGTATGATTTCTCTTCAGAAGTTTTTTAATAATCGTCTTCATTCATTGTTTTGTAATTGTAGGCTACTCAAGATGAGGTACTAAGAGTAAAAGAAGCTCTAGCAACTGAAACAGGGATCTTGAGGGCGGATTTGCAACAAGTGAGAGAAGATCGTGATCGCCTTCTTTTGCAAGTCCAAGAATTAACCACTGAAGTATCAAAATACAAAGAGTTTAGCGGGAGATCAGCTGCTGAGTTGGAAAGCATTACACTAAGGTGGAATGAGCTTGAGGTTTGTACTCTCCCTAGCTCTGTTATTTCTGTTGCAATGGTGTCACTAAATATAAGCTTCTCTTTTTAGGCAACATGTTCAACTCAAGAAGACTTAGTTAAGAGATTACAAGAGAGGCTTGTTATTGCAGAAAAGAAATTGGAGGTATTGTATTTTGGCAGTTAGATCTAAAGTTTATAGCCTATTCTTGGTTCCTCTTAGATGGACAATTTGCTGATTTCTGAAATAATACATGCTAGATCTCTGATTCATCGGCATCGGAGACAAGAACAGGATATGAGGAACAAAAGAGAATCAACGAAGAGCTACAAAGTCGTCTAGCAGAGGCAGAACTTAAAGTGGTCGAAGGTGAAGCCTTGCGTAAAAAATTACACAACACGATATTGGTAATTTTCTCTTTTCTTTCAAACGTTTCTCCATTCTCTCCAACCTCTTACCAATAAACTAAATCTATATATGCAGGAACTAAAAGGAAACATAAGGGTTTTTTGTAGAGTGCGGCCTTTATTATCTGATGACAATGTTACGATGGAAATGAAAACAATTTCTTTCCCCACGACAGCCGAAGCCTATGGTCGTGGAATTGAATTGCTGCAACATGGTATAATGTTGTTAAGGATGTTAAAAATTAATTATAATGTTGTTAAGCATTTACATATTTATGTTAATGATTTTTTGTCATTGACTCTTTATTATTTTTTCATAAGGGCAAAAACATTCTTTCTCGTTTGACAAAGTGTTCATGCCTGATGCTGCACAAGAAAGTGTGTTTGAGGAAATTTCACAACTTGTGCAGAGTGCGCTTGATGGATACAAGGTAATGTATTGCCCAGTGTGCTTCTTTGTTTTTTTTCTTTCCTTCTCTGTTTAGCTTGGTTTTTTCTTTCCTCCTCTGTTTAGCTTACTTCTTTTATTGTTGTCTAATTTCAACGTCAAAAGATTTAAAGATGAAATGGTTTTCTATTTGTATATTATTTTGATAATTAAACTAGTATTTTTTATATTGGAGACTGTAGTAAGGGTAAGTTTTGAAACATATAAAGTATACTCTCTCCGTCCCACGGTAAACTTTCCGATTTGACAAGGAAATTAGGACAGTTTTTTAGTGCTGGAGGGAGTCTAAACTTCATTTTTTTTTAAAAAAAAAACACATTTTAAGTGAAGCGTTTCAAAATAGAAAGCAGTCTTTTGTGAGTGGTTAATATGCAGAATTATCTAAAGAAATACTATGGAGTATTTTTTTTCCCCGTGGAGCCAAAGACTCACTATTTTTTGGCTTGGGAATATGATGGAATAAAGCAAAATGGGTCACTAAACTGTCTGCTCTTCTTTGTGATGAAGCAGCAGTCAGTCCATGCAATTTGCGACGCAATTTTCATCATGGGTCATCTGGAAACAGCCTCTCTGTGCTTTAATACAGGGGCAAGGCTGCGTACATCCGACCCCCCTTACCCCACCATAGGTGGGAGCCTTTGCGGCACTGGGGTAATGTTGTTGTTGTTGTGTTGTTGTTGAGCAGTATCTAATTGAGCATGCCTTTTTACATTTGTAGGTTTGTATCTTTGCCTATGGTCAAACTGGTTCTGGTAAAACATATACAATGATGGGAAGACCAGGAAGTTTGGACCAGAAAGGATTGATACCACGCTCATTGGAACAAATATTTGAGACTAGGCAACTACTTCAACTACAAGGATGGAAATATGAGATGCATGTGAGATTGAAATCTCTCTGCCATCATTATTTAAATAAATTAACTTGCTTTGATTTTTTTTTATTAACTTCATTAATTCAAATACTTGTAGGTGTCCATGTTGGAAATATATAATGAGGCAATACGCGATCTATTAGCATCAAATCGCTCAAGCCCTGATGCATCTGCAAAACAATATGCAATTAAACATGATGCAAATGGCAACACACATGTAACTGATTTGACGATTGTGGATGTTCGTAGCAGCAAGGAGGTCTCATTTCTTTTGGATAGGGCTGCACAAAGCAGGTATTACTTTTTTACAACACTTCTAACTTCTCCCCAACCCCACACCCACTCCCTCCGTCCCACAACGAATGTCTAATTTTCCATTTTTTTTTCTTCCGAAAATGGATGTCTATTTTTTTTTTTTTTTTGGAGAATTTACTAAATCATCAATCATCAAACAACAAGTTCTATTTCACACTTATGCAACAAATTTTAGTTCACCCTTACATATGAAATGAAGTGTTAGTTTTTCACTTGTTTGGTACATGTTATTTACTTTCTAATTGTGCTTATACTAGTAAACTAATTGCAACATCCTTTTGCAGATCTGTTGGCAAAACCCAGATGAATGAACAATCATCACGAAGTCATTTTGTATTCACCCTACGGATATCCGGCGTTAACGAGGTAAAAAAAGCCTAATGCAAACACTTCACATATTATTGTCTGCAGTACTCTCTTTCTTTTTTATTTAGTCTATTTTATCTCACTAATGCCTTAATTTTCTTAGAGCACCGAGCAACAAGTACAAGGGGTTTTGAACCTTATTGATCTTGCCGGGAGTGAGCGTCTCTCCAAAACTGGCTCCACCGGAGACCGACTAAAAGAAACACAGGTACATAATGATCACATACATACATATATCTTACTCCCTCTATCCCATTATGAATGTCCATATTTTTTCTTCAATTTCGCTCTTCAAGAGCAAATTTGAAAAAATTTGGAACATTCATTTTGGGATGGAAGTGTGCGTATATATCAATGGATGTTTCTATCATTAACTATTTTAATGTAATTAGGCCATCAACAAGAGTTTATCGTCCTTAAGCGATGTTATATTTGCCTTGGGAAAGAAAGAGGAGCATGTTCCTTTCAGGAACTCAAAGCTTACATACTTACTCCAGGTAAATCTTTTTACTAAATAAAAAGCAAAAAACAAAATCCAATCTCGAATTTATAGTTGTTGATAATAAAGTTTCTTTCTTTGCCAGCCCTGTCTAGGAGGTGACTCGAAGACGTTGATGGTTGTGAATGTTTCTCCTGACCTATCTTCCATGAATGAGTCCCTTTGTTCTCTACGGTTTGCTGCAAGAGTGAATGCTTGTGAGATTGGAATCCCGAGGCGCCAAACTGCCATGCGGACCCCAGATGTTTCTCGATTGAGCTATGGGTGATGAATTGCGATGTATTCGTAGAATAGGTGATTGTACAAGTGGATGCTCATTCATACATATTAACGGGCAAGCGAGAGCATTTCTAACTTTTAGTAAGTTGTATAGTGGTGGTAAGAGAAAAATAGGGGTTTGATTGTGAGATTTGTAATAAGTGTAGAGATTTATGTTTGACATCATTCAACAGAGTACCTTCATCAGTTGAGGCTGTTGAGCTATACTACTATTTTAGTATATTAGACTTGGTACTACCCCCCCTTATAAAATGAATGTTTTATTATTATTATATAGTATTCCGTTTTTTTGCTTTTTTTTTTTTTTTTTTTTTTCCGGAGTTTTAACTGGCGATCTTGTCCAGGGGCTAATTGGACGGGATTGATAATTGGAAGGGCTAACCTGGATGGGGTTGATAATTAGAAGGCTTGCTCCTAGTTGGACGGAGTCTGGGTTTATACTAACTGGCAAAACTGCTATCTTGGTCATTTAACTTGTTGAGCTTTACAAATCAGGTCATTAAACTTTTATTTTTTGCAATGTCCTCTTTTATGACATAGCTTCAATTATTTAATAGATTTAGCCATGCGTTTCACGTGACTAACATGTATTAAATAATTAACGGATCTATCAATAAATTCAGC
The DNA here is from genome assembly GCA_026119855.1 of Campanula takesimana. Taxonomy (NCBI): domain Eukaryota; kingdom Viridiplantae; phylum Streptophyta; class Magnoliopsida; order Asterales; family Campanulaceae; genus Campanula; species Campanula takesimana. The sequence goes on from JAOWBW010000110.1 coordinate 431,721, forward strand.
CAAATCTAACGGACTTGGGTATTAAAATGACCGATATAGCCTCCCTCATCTTCTACCTATAGAAGAACCCATTACATGTCCCTGTATAACAGACTTTTTATCAACTTGCACTAACTGATCTAACAGACTTCTAACAATCTAACAGCTTTACCAAATAAAGTAACCCTGTAAAAACATAAATAAAGAAAAATGACAAAAATAACCCTGTACATCAGAATTCCCGAGAACAAGAGTTATTTGAACATGGGGAGCTTCCTGGTGTTGTAAATCTGGTGCATGAACTTTGGATGCCCTCTTTGTGTGTTCCTTCAATTGAATTGTGGCATACAATCTTCCATTTAAAATTATTATAGAGACTGTTGTCTGGATATAAGATTATAAACATAATTGTGGCATACAATCTTCCGATTATTTACAAAAATGACCCTTCTGGCTATCACTTTCAAAGTTTCTGGCTATCAATATCATATCTAGAAGATTTTATAATTATATTCAGAACTGTTGAGAAGTTCTGATTATTTACAAAAATGCCACCGCGTTTTTTTTAAACACGTTTTTCCTAAGCATTTGGAAAAACGCGTTTTTCCCAAGATTTTGCGTAATTAATTTGATTAAATTTTGACCAAATTTTTAGAGAAGGAACAAAGATCCAATGAAGTTCTAATCTTTGTTATTGATAAACCGTTAAAATTAGGGCAACAATTTTTTAGACTTTTACTAAGATAATTAGATTGACGTAAGTTATTGGTCAAAGTTCACTTGGGGTAATAACCAAAAATATAATGAAACTATCTTAAGAGAATATCATATACAGTATATTTTGATATCTATGAAAATATATCATTTATTTTTGAAATAATAATAATAAAAAAAAATATTATTTTGAGATGGATTGGACATATTTTCAAACTTACTAATTTTTCCTGAAAATCTAATCTGACTCCAAATATATTATGGAAGCCTAAAATTTTAGGGAGTTTGTGCAGTCAGATTGCAAAGCAATTCAACACATATATAATCCATATTTCATTTTTCATAGATAGATGATTTTTGTTACTGTAAGTGAGGGGTCAAAAAGACGCTCATACCCTTAATAAAGTGATCTAACGAACGAAAATGAACCGTCCGTGCAATTATAAACTATATGCCCTAATCCTCAATCTCAATTTGGAAAAAAATATAGAGGGGGATTGTGTAATTTCAACTCCAACTAACCAACAACCAAAGACTTGGTTATAAATGTCAAAACTCCATTGCTGGGAGTGTCATTTTCCATTTAGAAATGCTGTTTCCGTCAAATACAAAATCTCATTTCTTTTCTTTTCTTTTCCCCAAAACTTCATGTGTTGGCAAAGCTATGCAACACCAAACTATCATCTTCCTTCCTTTACTTACTTACTTCTTTGTTTGTTTATTCTCTCTTCCTTCAACTTTTTTACAAACATCTTAAAATTCCTTGGACAATATTGCACATTCTAATTTAGTAGTATGAACTTGTAACCTTTTAAACTATACAAATGGTTATATAAATCTGACGTGTCAAAAGTTTTCAAAGAAAATACAAATATTCCAAAAAAATAAAATAAAAATTCTATTAACTCATTCAAGTCAATACACCACTTTCATTTTAGTACTATTAATTTTGAACTCAAAATTTCGTTTCATTCAATTATCTCAATTTGTCTTACGCATTACTTTCTGATTGCAATAATACATTAATGAGTTAATCAAATTAATGTTTTCGCGATCTGGAGAGAAAACACGGGTCAAATTGAGAGAAAGGGTCCTATTCCGCTACTTTGTTTCCAAACATTTTCCATTATAATAAACATTTCTAACATTTTCTCTCACCTTAATAACCCCCCAAACACCTTCAAAACCAAGCCAAAACCCAAAAATATGAAAAACACACCACCCTCATTCTCAGTCCAATGTCTCTTTCCCCAAACAACCCTTCAAAAGAACATCCAAACAATTTCATAACCATAAACAAACACCTCCCCAAATCTTCAACACCATAACCTAAATTCTAAGCAAGGTTAGGTAAGAGACAGCAACTTCAACACCAAAACCCAAAGGGCTAAAACTGACCATTTCAAAGTTCCCTTCTTTTCCATTTACAGGGGCAATGGGTCTTTGAAACTCAATACCATTCTTCTTTTGGGTTGATTTTCTCTTTGTTTCCAACTTTAGTAAATGAAAATGCAGCTTCATATATCCCCTAGTTTGCGCCACGTTACGGTTTTGCCGGCTAAAGGTGTGAGAGAATTCATCAAAGTTAAAGTTGGTTCGAGGAGGTTCTCGTATCGGATGCTTTTCTATTCTCTTTTGTTCTTTACTTTCCTTCTTCGCTTCGTTTTCGTGTTAACAGCAGTTGATACCATTGATGGACAAACCAAGTGCTCCACCTTAGGTATCTCTTTTTACTCACTGCATTCCTTAATTAGCTTCTTCTCAAAACACACACTAACACACACAAACAAAGATTCATGATTTCATGAAAGGTCAATGATGACAATCAATATATGCAAATATTAAATTTATCAAGACAAATTAAACAAGTATGAAACGTGAAGGCCAGTACAGCACCATCTAACAAGAATGTCAGTAGTTTTCTATATTTGTTAGAAGACATGAAATATAACTGGGTTTATTATTTATTTTTCTTCATAAAATTAAGATTAGCTTGTTGAAGTTTATTAGTCCCACAAATTTTCAGTTATGTTCTATGCGCAAATAACCTTTTTTTGACAAGTCAACCGCGACACTTATTATGGGACAGAGGGAGTAAATGATTAAATAATTGACGCTAAATAGACTTCAAGTTTGCGCATATAATGTTGATTGTGTTCTAATGACAGGTTGCTTAAGTAAAAGATTACGACCGAGGATGTTGGGTCAAAAACTTGGATCAGCTGTAATCTCTTATTCCCTTTCCTGACAACTTTTTTAGTAGAATAACTAGATAATTAACACTGATTAATGCGATTTGTTCTGCAAAGGTCCCAGAAGTGATATATCAAGTCTTGGAGGGCCCTGAGAGTCAAATTGATATTAAAGGAGGGCTTGATGTTCCTCAAAGTTTAGAAGAGTTTCTTGCTGCTGTGAAGGACACTAGAGCTGATGCAGCTACTTTTGCCCTCAAGCTCAAGGCTATGGTACTCTCTCTCTCTCTCTCACACACACACACACACAAGTACCTAATCAAGAGATTTTAGGACAAATTGTGACACAGAAGAGATTATGGGCTTTTTTTTCAGGTTAATCTTCTTGAACAGAAGACAAGAACAGCAAAAATACAAGAATACCTGTACAGACATGTAGCCTCTAGCAGCATCCCGAAACAGCTCCACTGTCTTGCTCTTCGACTAGCCAACGAGCACGCCACTAATGCAAATGCCCGTCTCCAGCTTCCCTCTCCTGAATCCGTCCCCTTGCTCGTTGACAATTCCTGCTTTCACTTTGTCCTCGCCTCTGATAACATCCTAGCCGCCTCTGTTGTTGCATCATCACTTGTTCACAACTCTCTACACCCTGAAAAAGTTGTTCTGCACATTATAACAGACAGAAAGACGTACTCTCCAATGCAGGCATGGTTTTCACTCCACCCTTTAACCCCTGCAATCATTGAGGTCAAAGGATTGCATCATTTTGATTGGTTCACGAAAGGAAAAGTACCTGTATTGGAAGCCATGGAAAAGGACCAAAGGGTGCGGTCTCAGTTTAGAGGCGGGTCATCAGCCATTGTTGCAAATAACACTGAGAAACCACACGTCATTGCAGCAAAGTTGCAAGCTCTTAGTCCCAAATACAATTCACTAATGAACCACATTCGAATTCATTTGCCAGAGGTAAATTTCAAACCCAATTGACTAAAGGCCTGTTTGGAGCTACTGATTTCACATTTTCATACTCACGAAGTGCATTTCACTGCAGTTGTTTCCAAGTCTAAAGAAAGTCGTATTCCTAGATGATGACATTGTCATTCAGACAGATCTTTCGCCTCTATGGGACATTGACATGAATGGGAAAGTAAATGGAGCAGTCGAAACATGTAAGGGAGAGGATAAGTATGTTATGTCCAAGCGTTTCAAGAGTTATTTGAATTTCTCTCATCCTTTGATTGCAAAGAATTTTGATGCAAATGAATGTGCATGGGCCTACGGCATGAACATCTTTGATCTAGAGGCTTGGAGGAAGACCAACATAAGCCAGACATATCATTACTGGATTGAACAGGTAATTAAACCAAAGCTCAGCTTACACATTACTAAGAAAACATTTTGGCCTCTTATACTTTTTAGGGTTCGAAGTTTACATATATTTTGCAATTTAGGGTCAAATGACTCAAATTTAGGCAAAAAGGGTTCAACCTTCCACTTCCATCAAAAAAGGGTCTAGCATAATGTTTTGGTTTGATCAAGTGAGATGATGTTTGAAAGCTACAAAGATATGGCAATTATGAAATCGAAGAAGTACCTCATTGGACTGAATTTAGATCAGTACATTACCGCCTTGGGGGGGGGGGGGGTCTCACACTTACCTCAAGTATTGAAATTGTGATGATTGAAAACGCGCTGATGTTCGATAATGTTGTACTAATACTTTGAAATTCTCTTGCAGAACTTGAAATCAGACCTAAGTTTGTGGCAGCTAGGAACATTACCCCCAGGGTTAATTGCATTCCATGGCCATGTCCACACTATCAATCCCTTCTGGCACATGCTGGGGCTAGGTTACCAGGACAACACAAGTATGTCAGATGCTAAAAGTGCTGGTGTCATCCATTTTAATGGTCGAGCAAAGCCTTGGCTGGATATAGCATTCCCAGAACTTCGAAAACTATGGGCCAAGTATGTCGATTTCTCAGATAAGTTCATCAAGAGCTGTCACATCAGAGCATCTTAAAATGGAGACAGCAACGATTAGTTGCAATGTACATGAGAAATTGAGAAACAGGGAAGAACGGTTTTCTTTCACAAATTCAAGGCCTGCAAAATCTTGGTGCAAGAAGAAAACAGCAGCACAATTCAAATTTGATACACTCCGCTTCCTTGCTTTGAGTTCTTTGTACTTTTATAGTATATTATATACACCATATATTTTTTGAGACGGTATAGAAGTATCCAAAGGTCAAGTTCTCATGCGCGCCTTGGATAAGAGTCATAATTACAAGAACTCGGAATCTCCTTTTCTTACGTCTTCCGAGAAAACACGGACCATGATGATATATACATTCACTGATTGGTGCACAAATTTGAAGAGCAAATGAACACAAAATAAGTATTATAAGAGGAGCTACTTTCCTTGTCTTTTGTTACAATCCTTACATGCCTTCATAATCATAATTAACTACTCTTCAGAATCAAATCACCCTATTAACATTGTACAATTAGATCCCAATTGCATACTCGATTTCTAGATTTGTATCGACCAAGCCATCCTAACCTACCAAAGAACCCATCATGAATCTAAATAGAACAACTTGATTAACCTATCACAGGCAATAGGCTGTAGGCACTTCTAACAAATTATATGAAATACGTATGCATCCCGACATATAACAAACAGTGAAGCAGAACAATTACTGAATAAGAGAAGATCAACGGCAGTCCAGAGACACTCCATCAAAGTGCTAAATCCAGCAGGTTTATACAGTCATTTTCAAGGAACTGTAAGTGACATTTTCATTACAGAAATAGTAAAAAAGGAACATAAATAAACATAGTTGATCACACATTTCAATTGTCCAATGGAACTTACTTTTTCCCGGTCACATTTGAAACCAAACCCTTGAAAAACTGGACTGATTTCGTAATGGGGGAGTTAATGGCCATCATGTTGTAAAGCACATTCTCAACTTCATCTATGGCCGGCCGCTTTTTGAATGTTGAAACCACTTTCAAGTCCCCTTCTTCCTCCACCAAAACACTCCATTTCTCACCACTAACCATTCCATCTTTAACACACTTGAAAACCACTCCATTCCTCTTGCTCAATAGCACTCTAACCTCCAACCCCATGAATGAATAAATCACCTCAAATGATCCCACAAACCCATTCAACCTCCCAAAATCTTTCTCCTCTTCAACACTCCATTTAGGATTAAAAATCACTACCGGCTTAGGATACAATTTGTCAGTGATAGTCTCCATGGCCTCCAATTGTGAAGCTTCGGGGGCCAAAAACACAGCCACATCCGCAGCATTCAAGTTTCCAGCGTCAGTACCTGACGAAAGGGTAATGTGCTGGACCAAGTCTGAAGATTTTGACCTGAATGCTTCAATGGCAGCGTCTTTTAAACTACGGTTAGGCCATATAATCAGCGTCTTTACTTTAGGACCCTTTCTTCTAACGGACATATCGCCGAACACGTCGAGTGCGAGTTGAGAAAGCGAACCCGGCGAGTCGTCGATGACCGGAATTTCCACCCGGAACCGTGGCTGCTTAAGTTTCTTCGATTTGCCGGCGAGTCTGATAATGTTGAGAGGTTTCTGCAGGGTAGTTGTGAGGCAAGTTTTAACTTGACGGACGGCATCTTCTTTAGATTTTGGTGGAGTTGAGACGGAAAGATCACAACGGATAGATGATAGAGAAGGGATTATCCGTTTGTGCAGAGATTTCGACAGAGAGAGCGAAAAGTTTGGATTTTGACAGATTGTTTGACTAGAATTGCATTTCAATGAATTGCACTCCAAGTGTTTGATATTTTGTAGACTGATTTTCAGAGACATTTCTGGTTATTTCAGTAGTAAACACACAAGATTGGCTTGCATACAAGCGCGAGCTAAAGAAAATGCATACAGATAAAGAACAACAGCGTGGGTGGATTTCAGCCACCCGATGCCAATCCATCAATTCTCGTTTAGAATAAACCATGTTTAACTTGATAAATTTAAGAGTGTTTCATGGAGTTGAATCGGAGATTGATCAACTTTGAATCAACGTCTGAATTAAAAGTCGAAATTTATCAAATTTGATTTGGGTCTGAATTAAAAGTCGAAATTTATTAAATTTGATCTGGTCGCATGTGGTGTCAGCAAATTTAAGAATTAATCTCAAAACATGGGGACGTGACTGCATCCTGGCTATTATAGCTCCAAATCCATCAGCCAACCACCGGAATTTTGACCTAAGCCAGATGAGCAATGATAACTTGTCAATGTAAAGGCTAATTTTCAGCAACCAAAGCCTAAACAGAATATGATTAAAAGGAGGAGCTAAGTTAACTTTAATGAGATATCTTACATTTTACAAACACCAAGATTGGGTCTTTATAAGATCCAAGACAGATAACATTTTTCCATCAACAATCAGATATTCCAATTACATCACTAAAAACAGCAGTCACTGAGAAATGACAAGAGTACAAAGGGGTTGAAGTTATTTGCCAACTTAGGCAACTGGTGGGCGGAGAACGTGATCCTGTGATGTATCAACGGCAGCAGGTGGCAAGAACTGCCACATGGCGACTCCTGGGTAACTAATGATTGGGACCATCTTGTTGCCAGGGGCTTGCCCTTGGGCAGCAGCAGCATATGCAGCAGGAATTGCAGGTGGGTGGTGAGGGTGAGGCATGAAGCTGGGCTGAGCATTCACGGTGTTTAGTTGTTGCTCAAGCTTCTCTTTTTCAGACTTTAACCTCTGCTTTTCGTCACGGAGTTCGTTCTTCTCAGCCTAGGTACGTCAAAACAGCAGTTTGAAAGTAAAGTAAATAAACTTCAACGATCATCTTTAAAATGTACATTATAGTTCCATTTGACTTTTTATGGTCAATACAAGAGAATTTCAACCAAACATTAATGTCAATCTAATCATCCTAATGAAATTCTACAAAATGTTGTTGATAAATTACCAAGTGATTTATCAATAACAAGTTTTAGAAATTCATTGAGATGATTAGACTGACAATAGTGTTTGATCAAAGTTCAATTTTGTTGACCATAAAAAGTCAAATTGGACTATCTTTGTGGGACGGAGGGATTATGTAATTGAAAAACGAAAGGTGCATTGGATGACCTTCAGCTCTTTGATCTTCTCCTGAAGATCAGAATTTGAGTCCTTCAGCTTCTGGGCTTCACTTCGTAACTGAGTCACCATTCGAACAGCATCAACCAAAATGGCTGCCTTGTCAGTTTTCGGGGGCCTTCCGGGCTCAAGGATTGAACCCAGTTCAATGAACCTATGGGCACATGTCCAAATAGTTAAATGAGGTGTAGAAAGGGAGTGAGATGTGGAAGATAAAGAAAGGGTTGGGAATATGAGCGCACTTGTCATTTAGCCTATCTCTCCTCAGCTTCTCCCTGCAGGCTTTGGAGCTTGATCCACCGCAAACTTCGGATCTTCCCCTGCACACAACAACAACAACAACAACAACAAAGCCTTAGTCCCAAAAGAATTTGGGGTCGGCTAACATGAATCCTCATATGTCATCGTGATAAAAGGAAAAGAGAGAGAGAGAGAGAGGGAGAGAAAGAGAAAGAGAAAGAGAGTAGTAGCTTGTAAAAATGTTTGAATAGTCAAATGAAACTAGCGTTATGGGACGGAGGCAGTGGCGGACCTAGAGTTTCTCATCAGCGGGTGCACAACTAAAATTTTAGATTATAATTTTCTTACACTATTACAACAAAACTATAATTATTCTTATGTTATTAATACACAAAACTTTAAATTATTGTTTTGTATTCAAATATAATTGGCTTAAATAAAAATATAACTAGCACAAATTGATAGGGTAAAAAACACATCTAATCACATTATCACAAGGCCAAATAAGAATTTGTGGGGTTGGGGGAGGGGGTGAATTATAAATTTGAATAAAAAACATTAACCCTGAAGAAGAAAGGGAAGAGCATGAAATTCGAACCCTGGTTGCTTAGAAGTAACAAAAGGACTCCGACCACCAGCTCAAACCAAGTTTTATGTTATTGCAGGTGCACTTTCTCTATCTATATCCAAATATAAATTTTTTTCTCCTTAATAGTAAGAAGTCACCAGGTGCACTTGCACCCCCACCCTTAGCTAGAGGTCCGCCCCTGGACGGAGGGAGTAAAAGAATAGATAAATAATGGTACCATTGCATATTCTACCTAAATTGGGCTGTTGGGAGATTATTAATCTAAAAAAGACTCCAGCTGGACAGTGGCTACCACGTAAGTATCACTTTAAGCTGAAGGTCATAGCCCACTAAAGTGAAACTCCAACTTTTCCACTCAGAATCCAGTCACTCCACACATTCGGAAGTGGAAACATTTGAAGGATTAAAAAGAACTTTTCATGGATACCCTTAATATTAGGAAGGAGTACCTTTAAGAGGAAAAATCTTGTTTCAAGTTATGAGTAAAGTAATTAGTGAATTAAGAAAAATTAGCTTAAGTATTCAAAATCTCCTCTTTAATTGCAACACTTAGAAACAGAAGGTGGAACGTTTTGAAAGGAGGCAAGCAAGTACTCCCTCTGTCCCAAAATGATCTTCACGTTTGACTATTCAAACTTTTTAAGGCTATGAACACTTGCTTTGCTAGCCATGTTTTGTTTATGCACTATTAAGCCTAAATTGTAGAAATGTGAAGAACTTTTTGGGACAAAGAGAAAAGGCAAATGAGAAGATCATTTTGGGACGGAGGGAGTATTTATTAAGTATCTTACTGTATATAAAGGGAGGGGAGACATTTAGGCTCTTGGAATGCCCATTTGAAAAAGGACAACCATTTCAGTATCTTTTCCATTAAATTTATCAATTTCTTTCCCACAATTAACATATTTATTTCACCATAATATTATGTACTCCCACCGTCCTAATATACTGGTAGTTTTAGAGTTTCTAACACATTAATAAATGCAATCAATACATATCCAATAGACTAAATTACCCTTTGAATATCTCAAGTACCAAGGTAATTAAATGCTTTTACTATGACAGATTCATAATAATAAATGAGGGTACAATTGGTAAACAAGGCTAAAGATTCCTAGATTATAGTAAAACGACAAATAGTTTGGGACAAACTTTAACTCCTTAACCAACAAATATTTTGGGATGGAGAGAGTACATATTTTAGATTGTGAAACCATATAGTCCCTCCATCCCAAAATGTTGTTCCCTCTTTTTTTGAGGAAGTGCGAAGGAACTTTGAGTAATAATTGTATTTTATTTTATTTGCTTAATGCAAATTTAAAACTTGTTATTGATACACCATTATAAATACTATCAATAACAATTTTACATTTTTATCAGGATAATTAAATTAAACTAAAATTATTGCTCAAAGTTTCTTCGTACTAACGTCAAAAAAAGAGGGAACAACATTTTGGGACAGGGTGTATTAATTTACTTCACAAACGTAGTGTGTGCCAAAATTAGTTGTCACAATAAAAGACTGAATGCAAGGTACTTTGTGAATCACACGTCTCTTGTTCTGTATACATGAGTTTGACTGCTTGTACAGCTAAAAATGCAGTCTTTTGGACAAGGTTATTGACCATTGAAGTGATACAGTGTCATTCATGGAGGCTCCCTTATCACAGTCAATTTTATCTTAATTTAGTAGAAAGTGTTTCTCAAATCAAATATTGCTTGGCCATTTGGCCAACCAGGAAGTTCTAATTTTTCTAAAACGCAATGAGGGAAAACCAATAAAAGAAAATAAGAACGCCATGCCAGCAAGAAAGCACAAAGACAAGCATGATAGCTGCTCATATTATTCTTCACTATGACAATGCCTGCATGGCTATACGTGAACAACTCAAACGATTCTACCAAGTGAAAATAGTGATTAAAACCTCAATCTTTAGTGCATTGAATGTTTTTTGCAACTATACACTTTATAGTTTCAATTAGAATTTTACTAACATTATCATGTGGTCAATGGTCAGTATAAATGCATACTAGCTGACAAGGAAAGCAATGATTACCGCTTTTTAGAGCCATTTTCCTTTTGCCCATCTGACTCCCCAAATGAGCCATCGAGTTCCACACTGAAATTAAATACATCAAACAAGGGGACAGGGAGTAAGAAAACCAAAGAAGACATTTAGAAAGACGGTAAAGTGCTAAATACACCTATAAGACTTTCAATCATTGATCAAAAACTTATATTTTCCTCCATATCTGCTACGGAGAAATACACTTACAAATTTAACCTCAACTTCATAAAGTTTCAAATAAGAAAATACATGCTTCCAAAGAGCATAGAGCACCACCACCTTAGTAGTAATCAATGAAGCAAAGGTGATTAATGGGACCAGATAAGAAGTGACTTTCCATTTCAAACATTCTAGGCCTCACCACAACAACCTACCAGATAAGAAAATATCACCCAAAACTACATCCTATCAACTCCAGAGTTTCACAGGTAACTATCCGCAATGGAAGAACAAGTCAAACAAACACTTTTTTGATGCTTTCGTCGACAATAATAAAAACAAAAAGACAGCTCTTGCATCCTTCACTATTTCACACTTTCAGGGGTTCACGCTACAAGACAACAACTAGTGACGTCGTTCATGAACTTTTTACTGAGCCATCGTCTCCAATGATCAAATAAGAATCTGAATAAACACTACGTTGTGCAATCAGCCGGCATGATACTCCCTGAAATCTACATGGAGGGTCTTAAGTTCAATTTGGAAGGAGTCCAGTAGAATTAACGGCATTAGCTGCATTCAAAACTAGTATTCTTAAATTTTTATTTTTCAAACATGTCCCCTTTAAGCCGAACGAAGGGGGAACTTAAGCAGACAAGCCAAAATACTCCTCCAATCTTTTAACTAGTACTCCCTCTGTCCCGGAATGACGTTCCCTATTTTCTTGTCTATAATTTTAGGTTAATTTAATTACCCTAATCAAAATTTAAAACTTACTACTGATACATTTTCATAAATACTATCAATAACAAGTTTTAGATTTTTATTAGGATAATTCAATTAACCTAAAATTATTGCTCAAAGTACGTTCGTAGTAACAACAAAAAAAGATGGAACATCATTACGGGACAGGGGGAATATCAATCATGAATCAGCTCCCAATCAGTAACAAATGGCCACAAGGCTCAAATATTCAAACCATCCAATGCAATATATTAACTAAAGTTCCATTCTTTCCTGAACAGGTCATGGGGATTTTTTTTCCTAAGGAAACTGAAAAGCACCATCAATTATCATTGGATGCATAGCATAATACATAAACCCAATGTTTCATCCTTAAACGAATTGCGATGGAAAAATAAGATACGATTTAACAAGAAGGAGATCAAACATACTCCACTTCATTACAAGAAGAATGAGAGAGGCATTACATACTTATCCTCTCTGATTCTTTCAAGAACTAAACCCTGTAATATATAAGCTGCAAATGCCCTATACCGTGAGTGATTTACTTTGTCAGACACCACTTAAGAAAGGAAAACGTAAGAATCACTAGGTCTGAAAAGATGCTGGGGGAGTGGGGACTCCGTAGAGTTTAAAAGGACAATACCACATTACGTCCAGCCAAAAAGAACTTCTGACATGATTGATTGAAGGAACATTAACTTGTCAAAAAATCTTCCTAAAAATCGACAAAAACTACTGCTTGCAATCATCCATGAAATTATGCCAATCTTTTCAATACAGTTTAAATAAAGTCCAAGAACATAATTGATTGAAGGAACATTAAAAAAATCTTACTAAAAATCCTCAAAAACTAAAACTTCCAATCATCCATGAATTTACACCAATCTTTTCAATACAGTTTAAATCAAGTCCAAGAACATAAAGTGAGAATTTGGCCGAAAAAATCTCAATCAGGACACTGAATAAAATCACTTAATCAGAACAATATAAATTCAAGAAAATGAAAGAAACAACAATAGTAAGAGTTGATAATTTGTACTCCATTTAAATCGAATGTAACGAGCAAAATAACTTAACACGTTTTTTTAGAAAAGATGAAAACTTTAAGAGATGGGTCGTGAAGGGGAGTTACCTGGGGTTGTTGGAGGAAGCATTCAACGGCGGGGGGATTGACCAGGTGAAACCGGAAGTTGGGGAAACGAAATTGGGATCGGGAACGGCGATATCATCAAATCCGTAATCGTAGATCCAATTGGTGGTCTCAGGGGAAACCATTTTCCGATTAATTGGCCGGAAAAACGGAAGCAAGGGTTTGGGTGTGGAGGGGAGACGATGAGGAAGGGGGTTGGGTTTGTTTCTTCTCCGATCAATAGGGATGGAAGAGGGGTAATTTGGGGAGGAAATAATGTTGGGGTGGGAGATTCCCACTAAGATTGGTTCACCGTGTACACGTTGATGAGTTGGCGGGCCCTCCTTGACTCATCTTCCCAATTTTTTTTTAATTATGTCTGCGCATGCTCCCTACGTTTCACGTCACTTGTTGATGAGAGTTATTTTTCTTTTCGTCTATTCCACATTATTTGAGATTGTCCAAAAATGATAAAGAATCTTTACTATTTCCCCCACTCATTCTCTCTCATACTTTACTCTTACACTCACAACACCAATCAATTTACTATTCCTCCCACTCATTCTCTCTCTTATTTAATTTTTCATACTCACAAACACCTCCTCCCACTATATTTCTCTCTTACTTTTCTTTAATTTGTGTGCCAAAATTTTTGGTCTCAAATTATATAAAACGGAGGGAGTAAGTACTAAGCAACACGAAACGTTGACTGTGTCTGTCTCATACTATATAAACTCAATGGAATATTAGTAATATTTTACAATTTTCATGAAAAATAATTATTACGTAATTCATAATTTGTAATCAGCATGACATTCAGTCAAAGGAGCTTGTAATAGACAAGGCTATAGATCTATAACAGACTTCATAAGAGTTTGTAACACGATGACAATTGTCTTGAAATGAAATAATATGTTAACTTGTCAACAAAAGAAATCAATGGTAACAACTACTGTATGTTTGTTTTTCTGAATTTTGTGTCAAATCTACATATTTCATGCATACTACTAATTCCTTTTATTTTCAAATACTCTCTTATATTCATTTCGGAAGATAAACTCACCTAATCACTTGATTTTTTATGGCCAACACAAATAATTATTAATTAAATATTAATGTCAATCGAATTATCATAGTGAAATTTTATAAAGCAATTTTTATATTTCGTCAATGTCGTTAGGCTGACATTAATTTTTTTATCAAAATTCATTTGCGTTGATCATAAAAAACAAGCGAAGCTATCTTCCGAATATGAATAGATATTCAATCTACTTATCTATCTAAAGGGTTGCCAAATGTAATATGAACCTGATATGCGGTGTCTGACAAACACTATGGATTAGGGTTTCTTGAAAAACAAATAAAAATAACTCCTAAATTTTTTGGAATTTTGGAATTCTAGTGCTTATTGTTACAGGTATACAACTGCAGATACATTGAAAGTAAAGCTACAAACTTTAATTTACATCATAGTTAGATAGCTGTACACACAACTTAAATTTTGAAAGGATTGTCAAAAGAAAGATGGATAAAAAAAAACGTTCTTCTCGTCAACCAACACCCAACCTAAGTAGCTCGGTTACTCTTTGTTAATATACGCAGAACAAGACTCAAAACAGCCGGTTCAAGAATAAGTCAAGAGGTTGCAACTGTATCCCAGCGCCAAATAGTTCCATCTTCGCAGCAACTGAGAATTGTGCTGAAAAATACAAGGGGCCGGACAAGAGTTGTATAAAGTAAAGGTCAGAAAATAATTAGAACGATGCCCTGTTGAAGGAAGAGAAAAAGTTATTCCCTCCCTCCCAAAATGAATGTCCATAATTTAATTTGGACATTCATTTTGGGACGGAGGGAGTATAAGAAAGGATCTCACCTTCCGTCCACTGACATAGCAGTCTGCCTGATTGGAGATTTTGACTGAGGGTGTGACAATCTGGCAGTAACAAAATTAATGTGCATTTAGTATCACCATTTCAATATTATATTACACTCCCTCCGTCCCAAAATGATCTTCTCATTTGCCATGTTTCATTGTCCCCAAAAGTTCTTCTCATTTCTACAATCTAGGCTTTAAAAGTGCATAACCAAAACATGGTTAGTGAAGCAAGTGCTCATATCCATAAAAAGTTTGAATAGTCAAACAGAAAGATCATTTTGGGACGGAGGGAGTATGACAGATAAGAATGAACCAAAATCAAACCTTGCAATTAGAACAGGGGGGCTTGACTGCAATTCCCACACAAAGATCTTTCCTTCCCTGTTGCCTGAGACATAGTTGTCAAATACTATTACTCAAAATCTTATGAAAATATTGCGTAACTGAATCTTCACTTGGCAGCTACTCAATAAAATCACGTTACGAATAAATGAAATACACAAATCGTGTAAATATTTACCTATAGCTGCTGCATTGTAGTGGAAATCATAGGAAAATTTGATAAACCATATATCGCACTCTGGAACAGGGTATTTTTGAAGGATGTCTACTGATCCCTAAAAAAATAAACAGAAAAATGGAATAATTCCAAAACAGCGCCATGAGGTGTTAAGCTGTAGACACTCGATAAAAATCGGTAAATTCAGATTGAGCAGTAATTTCATATCTTGTATGGCTTGTAAATATTTATATCTGACCTCTCCTGGAGATTGCTCCTTCATTTTTGGTTCCCACAAAACAATTTCATTGTCAACACTCTGAAATTGCACAAGAATTTGGAAATTATTAAAAGGTAAAGTATGGACCCTGGCTTCCAGCAACTGAAATTCAGCTAATTATGGAAAAAACTAGATGAAGCTAAAAAGAATTTATTAACGGGAGTTCAGTTAGAGTCTTCTTTAACTTTGATATGCCATGAGAAATCAACATTATCAGGGCGAGATGGCATTCAGCCAGTAATTCACCTTGGACAGCATAAAATCACCAAGCCACCTATTGCAGTCCACATAATTTGAATGAATTGAAGCAATTAAGACCTGGAAAAATAGAAATGAGTCAAATATCTTCAGATACAATTAGAAGAAATGCCTTTTACAAAAAGTTTAGGCACTACCCATCTTTTGGGGTTGGGGGTGGCGGGGGGTGGCGGAGACCACATATACTCACCGGAAACTGAACATATTTAGTGGGAAATTTTGAGGGAAGATCTGTCCAGGTGAATGACTTCTCTACATAAGTCCAGAACTCTGTGGAAAAGTCAATCGCATCAGGAAAAAAAAAAAAAACTTCTTGTCATTATTTATATGCAACTAAAATATGAGGAAAAAAAAGGCACTTTTGTTGGTATTTGCACTGCCCACTCTAAGATGCATCTAAGTCAAGGTACATCAAAATAGTTTTATTTTATCTACTTTCAGTTGAACACGAACAATGAAATTAAGGAGATTAAAGTTGGCAACCCTGAACCCTTTGAAGAACAGGAAAGCACATCACAGACTAAAAGATGTTATTTTGCAAGAACATTCTATTTTTTTTAAAGATTGGGGAGTATGTCTGGGATATTCATTCCATCAACTGCACGCGGGTGGAGAAGACTGAGCCAGACAAAGGACTTAGCTCAAGCTCTTGAAACCCGGCTTTAACTAGTGTGTATCTTGTGTATGACGAAGGCAAATATTTTCATATCAGCAGACAAACTCATCTAATTGCTTGAATGAGAACAAACTTAAAAATGTTGGAAATGAGACCCTACTAATTTCACAGACATAAGTGGATGTCCAGAGAGAGGAAAAAAACAATTATAAAACATTTTATGCATAAAATCTTCACTGGTTGGGTCCCCACCCCAACTTCCATATACTCTAAAGGCGGTAATTGAAGCATCCTGTTCACAAGCTGGAAAAAGTAAAGTTTACTTGGTAAGAAGTTTCCAACCTTTCATTGACCAAATTTTGACAGTATTGTCCATGCCACAACTTGCAATGCGATATATGTCTGATGGATGGAAGTCCTGAAACAAAATCAAACTCCTTATAATGCAACAATATAGAGGACACATGGAAAACTTCAGAGCTAACTTTTTTCCCAGTGAAGACTAGAAAGTGAATTTTTCAAACAGTATGCCATAGTTACAAATCATAGCAGTCTACACTCACCACACTCAAAACTTCATTCCTATGACCCCCTGCTCCAGCAAATATCAAGATGCATATTCCAGAGTGAACATTCCACAATCGAACAGATTCATCCTGTTCCGATTTGGACAGTGCTTTTAGAATCTCTAAAAAGGTAAATACTTTCAAGGGGATAATGTTAGTTTTATGACACTTACTTTACTTGCAGAGAGCACAAGTGATGGCTTAAGTGCCTGGGTTCTAATTTCATTGATAGAGTCCCCATGACCCACAAAAGACTGCATGCAGATGAACTTGTAAGGACCGATAAATTGAAAAATACAAAATCAAGAATAAGCAAAGGAAAGGAAAGTGGCAAATCCCTTCATTGAGCTAAATAAGTGAGAGTATCAATTCATATAGAGGAACATTGCCATCTCAAGCAGTTGGGGAAAAAAATGTATAACTAATGCATCCATCTAACAAGCTCCTGGTTATGAAATAACAACCCTTATTACCCTGTTAACAATTGAAAATAGAAATGAAACTCCTTTAAGATGAATATAAGCACTGAGATAGACAAGATCTAAAAATTTAAAGAAGTGCTAGACATGGTCGGTAACATTGACTGCCGTTCATCATTATGAGAACGACATAAAGAAGATTATGTTAATGTGTAATAACCTTGTGTATCTTCTCATTTCCAGCATCAATGACCCGCATTATACCATTAAGCCCTCCAGCCACCAACAATGGGGTCCCATTAATGTCACACGCCCAGCTGACTGTGTAGAAGGACTCATCCTTCTGAGCAACAAAAGCATAATCAAGCCATTATATACTGTGGTTGCTTTATTTACACAAAGCGAATGCATGTTTGAGCTCATTTCTTACATCGTCATCAATGTAAGACTGCAATACAGCAATAACGCCACCTTCAAGGCATTGGTAAACAGTCACCTAGAAATTTTAAGGTAGAGTGTCATACAAATATCCGTAATAAATAAGAGATTTGAAGAGATTAAAAATCATTACGATTGCTCATGTGCAATATAAATCAACATTACCACATGAAAATTCTAATTAGTAATGAGTATGCATCAAAATATTGGATCCAGTTAATAAATGATGGACCAAGTCATCAAAGCAATTTCTAGAGACAAAACACAGTTCATAAGTTCTGTAAATATAAAGGCTCCTCAAATTTTCTTTCTCCAAACTGTGAATGTCATATAAGATACAATGAAATAAAAATCTTCGTAAAACTTTCAGCCTCTGCTATTCTCCCTCCATCCCAAAACAATAGTCTATTTCTCATGTTGGAAAATCAACCTAAGATGATATCAAATCACAACATAACTTATAAATTTCTCATGTTCTATGTAATAAAATTTCAATGGTTGAAACAATATTAAGAGTACTTCGAGAACATAGTTTCAGAATTTCCCAAGGACAACTATTTGTTAAAAAGTATAGATCTCCGGCCAAAGTTTACTTAAATTGATCAAAAAAAAGTCAAAGGACTATATTTTCATTTTTCCATGAAGTGCGAATAACTTTCCTTCAATCTAAAACTTACAAGACCCTACTCTAATTCTTTGAGTGCAGCAGTTCTCAAGAATACTTATCTTCTGAGCATGTATTACTTCCTACTTTCTACCTCAGCTGCAGTTGACGCGGGAGCCAAATGGTTGACACTTGATAATCTTAATAATTTCAGTCAACTTCAAGAGGTTGTATCTATCAATCTATTGGGCCAAACGTTACAAATAATATACCATTGGAAAGGCCTTTGAATGTAGTTTTTGGAGCACTTTTCGGATCATTGTTTGGATCATTCTAGAGAGTTATGGATATTTTTGTGAAGGGTAGTCAGAAAATCAGATTCATCCGAAAATTGGACTATCTTGATGTTTAGCATGTCTTTTGAGCTTTCTATTTTATCTTAATCCTAAATAATAATTATTATCCTAATCCCTTAGAATCTTTAGTATTCCTAGACTTGGAGGGATGTTCCAAGTAACCTATAAATACCCTACCAATTGTATTGTAAAGGGAGTTGAATATTGAGTTTATTATAATATAAGATTGTGCTTTGTGCCATCTTTTCTTGTTCTTGGATTCCGTTTAGTGGTGAACAAACACGACCATGTATCTCCTTGGTGGATTCCTTAGAGTGGTGAGTTGTTTATGCCCTGTATCTTCAAGGTGGATTCCTTGAAGTGGTGAGCATCCTATCCTTTTCTATCCATTTTCTTTATTCTTCTTTTCCGTTGCGCTTGCCCCGTATCAGCAGTAGTAACTTGATTGGCAGTTAAGACCCCTCTTTCCAACATCCGCGCTTACTTAATTATAAACTCAACTTCCTCTACATTTTATGAAGTAGCTTAGTAGCAAGATGACATTTTTACTCTAGGAAGTCCAATGAAGAAAACGTCTCTCCCTGTCAAAATGAATGCTCAAATTTGCTCTTGATAAATTTGGGACCGAGGAAGTAGCATTGTTGTGACAGAATAAAAAAGGGTAGCAGAATAAAAATCCCGTATTCCAACCGAAACCCTAATTTAGGAAAATTTTCAATGCACCTTTTCCTTTCGAAGGGGAAAAAGAAGAAAATATTAAAGAAATTAAAATCAAAACAAAATGAAGTGAAGAAGAAGAAGTTACCCGATTTCCACCAACGGTGGCGAAGACATTGTAGTAGCGAGAGTCTATAAAGTTAAAGACGACGGCGTACAGGGGTCTCTTACCTTCCTGGAGCCGATTCGTGACTCTGTATTCTCGTTTCTTAGACGGCGTAAGAGATCCGACCACCGGTTCGCAACCTAAAGGTATCTTTGCCATTACTCAGTTGTTGCAATTTAGCCGTTCCCAACTCTGAGCTATCTGCAGAACCCTAGCTACAGACACGACCCGACCACTGTAATTGGCGGGAGGGACCAGACGGGCATAAATAAATTTTCAGTTTACCTAGACATGGCCAAACACGGGTATACGGGTCCGGGTCTCAAAATGAAGGACCCGGAACTGAACCGGGAATGGTATGGGTGCGGGTACGGTTCAGCCACTGGTCAAGCGGGTATGGGTCCACGGGTCCGTACGGGGTCTGCCCTTTAAAAAAAAATGACAATAATACACATAGGGAAAACTCAAAGGGAAAACTCATAGTGAAACACTTAAAACCGTTGGATGAGTTTTCATTAGTGGGGCTCACAAACATTTATTACAATCCAACGGATTACAGTGTTTCACTATGAGTTTTCCCTTTGAGTTTTCACTATACATATCATTATCCTAAAAAAAAGTGTTAAATTTTGACAAAATATGTTATAATTTTACAGATTCTGTTAAAAAACTAACAGAATCTGTTTAAAATGTAACTGTTATCTGTTAAAATCAATGAAACGTTACTTTTTTAACACATTCTGTTATAAAACTAACAAAATTTGAAGGTTTTGACGGGTCTGCACGGGTACGGGTTTTGGGAAGGTGGAACCGGAACCGAACTGGATCAAACACGGGTACGGTTCCGACGGGTCACGGGTCTTGCACGGGTCCGGTTCTTACGGGTCAAATCCGGGTCCGGGTTGGCCATGTTTAAGTTTACCATACTATTCATATATTCGGGGTATCTTTGTAATTTGGCTTTCTCCTTCCTTTTTCTTTTGGTTGGTATGTTTGGCACGAGCAATGTAGGGGCACAAAATAAGCTCACAATATCTTACTTACAAAATGAGGTGACGATGTTTTATTGGTTGAATCGATAATGAATCCGCCACACTCTACTTAAAAACACCAATAAAATCATTACATATAGGATTTTGTGACTTTTTTTTTCCCCTAGTATTATTCGTTTGGCACCTCATCACAACTCACGAAATCTTGCTCACAAACTTAAAAACACCAATCAAATCATTACACCTAAGATTTTGTGAGCAGAGTTTTGTGATTTTTTTGTGCCCTTAGTATTATTCCAACTCAAATTGCGTAGAGTCCTTTGTTAGGGAAAGGGAGAGGTCTCACGCTCGACTCGTACATGGAGCAAAAGTGAAGAACCTTTATTCTTTATGGCCTATAGGGCTAAAGTTGTATCCCTAGGTCTGTTTGTAGGAAATAATAAAGTTACAAAAGATGACTACAAAATATAGCTTACAAAATGAGGTGTCATAATTGTGTTGGCATTTTTAATTTGAGCGTGTCGGGTCCACTGTGTAGCCAATGAAATAACGTCACAACATCTTGTATCCTTTATTTTGTAAATTTCTTTTGTAAGCCTAGCATTGCCCCTATTTGTAATAGGCTAGCTATTTGTAATAGACTAGATTGTATCATGTTTCGTAATAGACTCCATAGGGATTTATAATAGACAGGAAAATTGATCTGTAATGACTCATCTTAGGTTTGTAATATGATGGAAATTTCTTTAAATGACACAAACTTTCTAAAAAAAAAAAAAAAAACTCGAATTGTAAAAATGATACTTTTGAGATTAAATAAATATACTCCCTCCGTCCCATTCGAATTAGGACAAATTTCCATTTTAGGTGTCTCATTCGAATTAGGACAACACAAAAATGAAAGTGTTTTATTTAATGGGACTCACATTCACACTCACAACAATTTTCCACTCATTATTCTCTACCCCGCTTTCTCTCTTTTACTTTACTTTTCATATTCACAACACCTACTCCACTAACACTTTTTCCTTAATCCTCATGCCCAACTAAAAAATCATAATTCGGGTGGGACGTAGGGAGTATATAACACTCCTTTTCAACAAAAATAACTGTCACTTTAACAATTTTTACGAAATTCAAAAAATAATTTATTATTACAGTTTAGTGATACAGTACTAAATAGTCCCATTATTAAATTGTCTCTCTCACCTATATTATTTTTCATAATAAAACAATCAATAAATTATCAATGTAAGAGTAAACGAGTAATTTGAATACTTTCTTTTTCAAAAATGAAAATTATTTTGACAAAAAATTCAGTTCAAAATCATCATGTTATTTGGGCCAACACTACAAGAAAACAAGCAGATACCGACGGAAATTTCCGTCAACAATCATTAAATTTCCGTCGCTAATATCAATTACCGACGGATTTTTGACGTTAAAATTCCGATGTTAAAACGTGCGTCGGTAATATATTTCGACGGATTACCGACGGTTTTCTTTACGATTTATCAACAGATATTTCCGTCACAAAATTCTTTTAGCGTCGGTAAGTTCGTAAACCAGACGGCAAAAATTGAAACTTATCCCGACCGATCAGCGACGGATTTCCATCGTTAATTAAATGGTCGTTTTACTTTCATCCATTTTTCGATGTTTTAGCGAGGGAATATTCCGTCGAAACTATTAGCTTTTTTTTTTTTTAATATTAGTGACGGATATTTCCGTCATCTGTTAAGCTTATGTTGGATTTAATTTTATACTCAACACATATGTAAACTAAACCATCATAGCTATTACACTAAAAGACTAAAAAACATCCAGTTAAAACAGGCTAACTAAACTAACTGCACTAACACAAATAACAACCTAGAGACTAAAAACAAAAATTCAGAAGGTTAAAGAAATTATGCACTTGAAATTCTCTGAAAATTCTAGAACTTCCTTTTACTTATGAACAATTCGACTACTAATTACATACTGTAACCTTTAACATTGCAGATTACAACAAAATTTGAGTTGTAAATTTGTGTAGTTCGATTGGGTTGGGTAGCAAATTAGAGAGAGAGATATTCACTTACCTTCGAAATCGAGACGAGGTGAAGCCTGCGCCTCCGTCGATGGAGTGAAGACGGCGGACTAGAAGAGCCGGAGTGAAGACGGCGGACTGGAAGGGGCGGAGTGGGAGCAATCGCCTCAAGCCCTAGATCGCCAATGTCGCTCTGCAGTCAAGCGGGGCTCTAATTTTCTAACCTAGGCGTGTATACTAACTTGTCTATTTTTATTTTCTTAATTTTTATTTTAATTTACTTACTGACAGATGATTTCCGTCGATCCTTTATCAATTTATTTACTAACGGATTATTTCCGTCGATAATCTTACAATTCCGCTGCTATATAAAAAATGCATTAATTCTTTTTTATCATACAGCGACCACTTATATCCCTCGCTACTCGAAAAAAAATAATTATATATTGAATCATACAATCCGTCACAAATCCGTTGGTATGAATGCGCGCAATTTTTTGGCGCCACAATTTCGACAGATTACAATCGGAATATATTTTGTCGGCAAATCCGTCGCTAAATCCGTCGGTATTTTCGTTTCAATTTGCATTTTTTGTTTCCCTTTTAAGTCGTCGTTATTTCGTCGGTAATCCGTTGCTAATAGCGACGGATTCGATTTCGTCAGTAAATTCCGTCGGTATCTGTCAGTTTTCTTGTAGTGCAACAATAGTATTAAGGTGTTGTGATTATGGATAGTGAGATAGTGCAGGAATGTTTTTCGTTGCCAGCTCAATTCTTGTTCATCTCAAGCACAAGCTCAAGTATAATCTCGACTCAAATTCGAACATTACATTTCAAATATACAAAATAATTTTTCATATATTTGTGACAATTATTTTTCTTTTTGTAACAAATATTTACATTATACTTTTTAGCATTTTAAAATATGTTTTTTAATCTTTGAAATAAACAGTCGTCATTTCAGAACAGCTAAAACAAACAATAACCATTTAATCAGCCATCAGTTATAAGTTATTGGTCATCAATTATAAATCATCGGCCACCACCGGCTACCACAAACGAGTCTTTTATTATTTTTTGTGTGTGCGATTATAAATGATTAATGCTCAACCATTTTTTTGTTTTTGAAGAAATGCTCGAAAATTGTTAGGACTTCAATTATGTCGAGATCATAAGAGAATTCAAACAACATGCTTAGTAACGATACACATTAAATAAATTTTAAAAAATTTGATTGCAATTTGCATATTCTTAATTAAATAAACCCCAGAACAAAAGTAGTACAAAAAACAACCAATAGAAGCACCTGAGGCGCACAATAGCGAATGGTCCTCCCAATTGCCCCCGACTTGAGTCTAATACCTTTCTTCTGCTCTTTCTTACCATTGTCGTTGACTTTCACGTCAGCGGCAATCTCCAGCTTATGCTTCTTAGTCTTCCAAGCCATGACCTTAAACCTCACCACCGTCGACAAATGCACCCTGAAAGTCGCCGTCGATCCATTCGAAACCGCCGCCAAAGCCTCACTCCAAGGCACGGCATAAGTCTCCGTCGTGTTTTTCCGGTGAGTATTCTTTTTATGCCCCTGATAAAACTGCGGCAACGTGTAATTGACCACGGGGAGCTTGATCGTACTGTTGGTGGCATTTACGTAATAAAAAGTAATATTGAGGGTGTTGTAATAAACACCCTTGTCCTTGTTCTCGTTATCTAGCTTCAGGTCAAGGTAAATAGTGTGGTTAGAAGTGGAATTAGCGGTTTTGTTGAGGGCAGGAACGTAAAAATCTTGGATTGAGCATACTGGGTCTGAGGCGCGTAGACTTAGCCACAAGAACAGGGCGGTGAGGCCGGAGGTGAAAATGAAGCTGCAGCAACACCGGCAACATCCGCCGTCGGCGGTGGAGTCCGACATGGTGAAACCAAATGGAGGAGAGATATCCGAATTGTAGGGAGAATATGTTTGGAGAATTATTGAAGCTTTTTTGTTTTTTTTATGTGGGTGTGCCTCTTTTTGTAAAAGAAAGATGCCTCATTTTTTTTTATCAGGTTGTGGTGGCTTTATTGCTTCTTCTTTTTTTTCAGGGAAATTACTAGGTGACCTTGGTGGTAGATTGGTCCGTCACTATTCATTAAGTACCAAATTTTCATCCCCAAATGGTAGGTATCAAATTTTAATACCTATGTAAAAAGTACCAGCATCTCAAATGGTAGGTATCAAAATCAAAATTGATTTTTATATTATTACTTTTTTTACATTTAAATATTTTCATAAATTAAATATTTTAATAATTAAATATGGATAATTTTAGATAATGATTAAATATTTTTTTTAAAAAAGAAAAAATCTATGTTAACTCCTTTGGTAGGTACCAAAATTTGGTAGGTATAAAAATAAAAAAAAACAAACAAACAAACAAATTTGATTTTAATTTTTTTAGATAATGATTAAATAATTTTTTAATTTTAAAGATTGCAAAAAAAGAAGAATCACGGATTGCCAGAAAAATAAGAAGATAAAAAGAAGTCATTTTATCAATGACAACTAAAAAAAAAAAGTCATTTCAACGTGGGGGACAAAGCCTGGCCTGTATGTTTTTCCCATGTCCCTCCTTCATGTGCATTTGAAAATATGAGAGAAAGAGTTAAGGAAAGTATCAAATTTGGTACCTTCCTTAACTCTTTCTCAAAAAATGATACATTTACTTTTCCTAGGTACCAAAATTTGGTTTTGGCACCTACCATTGGAGATGCCCTAAGTGACTTTGTGTTGGAGATTTGGCTTGAAAATGGTCAACTTTGAGTGGGGCCCATTGGTGGGGCCCGTTGACTTTGACATTGGTCAATGTTTATACTTGTAGTATGTTATACCATGAAGAATATTGGTGTTTTGGTCAAAGCCAAATGATGGATTAAATCCATAGTTCTAAGACTTCAAAGATGAGCATTTAAGAGACTTTTGCTTCCAATGATGAAATGGGTTGGTTGCCATCTCACATGGGAAAGAAAAGGCAAACCTTCCCTTTGCTTGGGAGTACAAAAGGCTTTTGTGCCATCTAGAGCCGTCAATTCGGGAAAACGGGACGGGACAGGATGAAACTATGAAATCCCGCAATATTACAGGACGAGACGTCCCAAATTCTTCGCGGGACGGAAAATCCCCGTCCGGTCTCAATTCGGGACAAATGCGGGACAAGAAGACGCTAATATTATAAAACTAAAATCTAACTAAGATGATGTCAAAACATTAAATTTAAAACATAAGATTAATCATTTACAATCCAACAAGATCAAAACTTCTTATTTCATAAAATAGCTTAATCAACAAAAAAAGACAATGAATAGTTGAAAGAAAAAACTAAAAATTAAGTGCTAAAATATCTTTGAGGTTAAAAAAAGTTAACATTAAAATTAAAAAAATACGGGGCGTCCCGTCCCATCCCGTCCCGTCCCGCGTCCCAAACGGAATGTCCCAAATAGGCCCGCTTTTATACGGGATTAGAATATACTATCCCATCCCGTCCCATTTATATGGCGGGACTAGGGATGGCAATTTGATCGAACCCGATCCGCTCCGAAAATTTCGGGTTTGGTATGCATTTTTATGATCCGTTCGGGTTCGGATCGGTTTCGGTATCACATCTGCACCGACCCGAGATCCGACCCGATCCTCTTAAAACTACAATTTTTACTACTACCCCCTCATGTTATTGAAAGATACACTACCCTCCTATGTATATAAGGAAAAATCTAGGGTTTGGGAGTTTTATTTCCTCCTCAACGCAGACTAGCGCAGTTCTCCTCTTCTCTCTCCCTCTGTCGCCATCGTTCGATCCTTTCTTTCTCTGCGCCGTGGCCCATTCCCGTGACGCCGTTCGACTCCTCTCTCTGCTCTTCGTCTCAATGAAGTCCAACTTTTACCCAAATCCGTCAAACCTAGATCTCGATTTCCTTCGAATTCTACTACATCTCTAAAGAATTTCAGCTTTACGAAGGTACTTGAACAATTCGTAGCTTCATGTGTTTTGGTTTTGTGCGATTGATTGACTAAAAGGTTTAAATTTTGATGAATCAAAGCTGATGGAGGTTCCATAAGTAGGTAACTGTGAGCCCTCATTATTTCGATTTGTGCAGTTATCATAGATGACTTAAAAGGGGGTCTTATTCCTTTTTTCTTTTTTTATTGCCATCATTTGTTAACTCTTGATGAGCCCTGCTTACTTTGATCTACAGTTTAAGTGCAGTAGTGTTTAGTTCATGTTTCATAGTATGAAGGTTTGAAATTTTTTTTATTTTTTTTTCGAACAAGGGCTGTTGTGCAGAATTACTTGGGAATGACAGTGAAAGGCCCGGATCGGATCGGAGCACGGATCGGGGCACGGATCAGCAA
The DNA here is from genome assembly GCA_026119855.1 of Campanula takesimana. Lineage (NCBI taxonomy): Eukaryota > Viridiplantae > Streptophyta > Magnoliopsida > Asterales > Campanulaceae > Campanula > Campanula takesimana. Next base: position 458,828 of record JAOWBW010000110.1, read on the forward strand.
TCTTTGGATCGGATCAGGTTCGGTCAAGGGTCCCTAATGTTCGGATCGGATTCGGATCAGGCCTGATCCGACCCGAACCCGACCCGTTGCCATCCCTAGGCGGGACGGGACGTCCCGACGGGACGATCCCAAATTGATGGCTCTAGTGCCATCCCACATGGAATTAGAATGTGTAGTTGAAGTGCCATAAATTACTTAGCATTTCATAGTCTCATGTTCAAGTTACATGTGAGGTGGGCTTGAACCTTTCCCCACACGCGCGCTCAGCTCGGGCTCGGGCTAATGGTTTGAGGGCGTATCTTTTTGGACAAAGTTTATTTGAAGTTTCCAATATTTACAGAATGGTCCCTAATGAAATTGTTAGATCAATTAGTTTTCTAACTGGACGCTAACTGTGCAGTTTCTTTTCCTTCAAGAAAAGTTAACTGGAAGTCAGATAGGTTTAAGAGTCCTTCTCAAAAACCTAAACCGACTTAATACTAGTATAAATATACGATCTTTATACCAGTTTATACACACGCAATTAATTTCAAATAAACTGTTCTCTCTTTAAATTCGTAATCTGTGGTTGATCTGAGAAGTGTGATTTCGGCGAAGTGGGACAACAGTCGCAAGTGGATCGGTACCTGTTCATGCGAAGTTTTCCTGGTTCGTTCCTGAGATCGTTTCATCATCGGAAGAATTTGCCGCAACCCTCAGCAGCACCAGCAGGGGGCAATAGTTTCTCTTAGGAGAGTCTATTACAGGCGACTCGATAAACTGATAAATCTTTCTAACTCTTTTTTATTTCTGTCTTTCCTGAATCCTCACTAGTACAGATTTAGGCTTGCATAGCGCTTATTTTTGGGCTTAGATAGCGCATAAAAGCGCTATGTAAGCGACCGCTATGCAAGCTAACATAGCGCTTTTTATGTGCTATCTAAGCGAAGGATCTAACATAGTGTTTTTCATAATTCAACTTACATAGCGCTTTTTATGCGCTATCTAAGTGTTTTTTTTTAAATGCGAGCTAACTTAGGTAGCGCATAAAAAGAGCTATCTAAGGCTATATATATTTTTTTTTTATTTTCATTTTTTGTCCCTGCTGCACCTATTTTTATATAAATTATAACCACGAAATTGAATAAATAAAAATTAATTTTAACAAACAAACATTTCATTCAACAATAACAATCAACCTTTCATTACATACACCAACAATAATTCTTACAATTAATCATTCAGAAGAGTTATAAACTAACAACACTTAAAAAGATTTTTGTTCTCGATTATCAATAATATAGTTAATCTTATAATCAACATTAGTTAGAACTAAAATTCTTTGTAATACCTATTTTCTAATACTTCCCTCTCCCAAACTGGTTTAACCGATAACTCAGCGACTCCGCTGTCTAACTCTCTCGGGGCTTGAATGAATTGAACCACCGCGGGACCATCACAAACTGAATGTAACCACCCCAAACCAAACGTGAAACCACCACATGAAAACTTTGTAACCTGCAAAAGCTGAATCCAAGAATTAGAAAGCATTTTCAAGTGTGCGTATATTATGCTCACTCGACCAAGTTACATAGTACATATTAAAGTTCCATCTCATCACTTACCGTTCCAGTCAAAAACCAATTCAGAACATTATGCACTGTTTCGTTCAAGAATTAGAAAGCACTTTTTTTAACAATTAACTTACCGGCAAACGGAGGAACCAGAGTTCACTCCAAAATCCCAAATGTCGCCTTCCAAATGTTGTTTGATGTGTCAGTTGAAACCTCTGAGGATCTACATACATAAAGTTTTAACTTAGACAAACCTATATAAGACGATACAACAATAAGGGCTTAGCAACCTGAACGGATCATTAAACAGAATCTTGAGCTGATTTTATAGAAGGGAAAGCTTTGTAGAATCAAAGAAGTCATGAACATCGTACCTCATCAGTTTGGCTTATATAAGATTTGTCGACCATCTCTAAATAAGTTTTCGATACATTTCTTTCCGTGGTCTGCACTAGAGAAAAAGTCAACTGTAAACATACAAGAAAAAAAACATTTCCTTTCCAAGATGAACAAAAATAAAATAAAATTTCAGACCTTATCATACTTATTCATTATCTTGGAGAATGCCCATTGATTTAAGAAGCTGCATTTATATTTACAACACAACTTCAATCAGCTAAGTAGATTTCTCATAAAATCTTGTTGGAACAGCAAGATTGAAATATTATTACCAGTAGCTTTTCATAAGGCGAAGCTTTTTGTGGAACTCAGTAAAAGCCCGTTTCATTTTTCCTTCTACAGTTCTTAGTTCCACATTGCTGTATGACAAGTCAACTTTAGAACCATTCCAAGCTTTTTCAAAGTCGATACCAGAGTTGTAGGTGCCACATTGATCTTTACACTATTCAAAACTTCCATCAAAGCCAGCATAGAGTCCTCGTTATCTCCCTCCCCTCTATCAGACTTTCTGATCCTCAGATAACTGGAACCCGATTCCACTTCACCATGGAAATCACCACTTTCGCTCATCTCTATTTCTTCATCAATATCCATCGGCGCTTTAAAAAAATCCAATACTTCATATGATATATTGAAAATATAATCTCGAATAATATCTTAAAATGCATAAAAATATTCATGTCTTTCTTGAGCTCATGGAATGAGAAGTCGAAACAGGCCTATCATAGATGCTTGCATCAGGATAATGAATTTTGAAGCGAAGATCAATGAGAGTATCCATCTGTTTAGTCAATATCTTTGCTTCTTCCCTCACCTCCTCCACTTTGATCTTATAAAACGAGACCACTTTGTTGAACTCGTCATCAAGCCTTCTAAAGAAGACAAGCTCGTATTCCCCTCCTTCATCCGAGGACCTTAGAAAAACTGTATGGTACTTACCTTCTAAAAGCCCTTCTTCTTCCTCTGGCTACCCCTGTTCTCACTAATATCACATCCTCCTCTTTTTATTTCTGTTTAAAACTAGCGTACCGACTCGTGGAGCTAAATGCTCGATAAAGGGCCTTCGTTTTCGATGGTGATCCTTTGAATGATCCCACAGTTGAAACAGATGATGACGTGTTCTTAATATGAATTTTTGCTATGTATTTCAAGAATCCTTTTAGAAGACTGTAATTCATGTAAGCTTCTTGCCATTCCAGCACCATCTGCAAATTTTCCATAGTACAAAGAATGTACAGGCAAATAAAACACATTTCTTTAAAAAATTGACAGGTCAACTTGTTATAATGGGAGGGACGAAGTGAAATATTACAATTACTGCTATCAAGATTGGTTTTAAAAGGCCTAGCTAAAACAGTTTGTACTGATATAACTGATGTAAGAGTCCTTAGATCAGCTTCAGTACCTATCACAGGTTAATCATCATACCTTAGTTAAAAGCATCAGCAAGAGTATTAACCTTCCCTACAGCCGAGTGGCCTTGATAGTTGTTTCCTCCATGACCTTGATAGAAGCATCCTCCATGACCTTGGACTTTTTTGTCTCTTGGGTGTCAGCATTTTCTACATCTGATAAGCACAGAATATAATTAGTATATATTTTGATTTAATGTTAAATGGAATCAGTTCAAATCATGCATCAGCAACAGTTAATTGTACCTTCATCAGTCTTGATCACTGCGGCTTGATGATAAATTACGTGTAAAAACAAAGGAACCGATCAAGGACAATCAAAATATTATGAGAAAAGCAACATAATTAGAAACTAGTTAACGCACTAACCACTTTAAATTTATTGAGAATGCTATCAACTGTGTTGTATCAAATGCCCAACTGTTCAGCTTCTCCAAATCAATACCTTCAAATGTTCAAGCAAGGAGGAAAAAAGTAATGAAGATTAATAGAGATCAAAATTTTACTGACCCGAAGCTCGGTTTCTTGGTAACAGGCCTTGATTGAAGTGGGGCTATGGGGTATACCATGTCTCCTCTTGGCTGTTCTGTAATAAGCAGCATTTTGGGGTGGCATTGACAGAGCGAAGCTGTAGGAATCTTCAGTGTTGTTCGTTGAGTACTTCCGCTCCAACAAATCACTAATTAAAGAAAAACTTAACAAAATTGAGTAGCAACGAAGAAGATTCTTTCAAATTCAGGAATATAAAATCAAAACCCAATTCGAGATTTAGATAGAGATCAAGAATAAAAACAATATCTTTCGATTTCAGAGAAATTTAAAACCTGAATAATACATAACACTAATGTCACGACCCGAAATATAGGCTCTATTTTTATTAGTAATTAAATAAGTATTATTTATTTATTTGCTTAATTATTTATTTAAATTATTATTTATTTAAATATTTATGTGTGCAATTTATGTTTCTTAATGATTATGCCTAGCATTTTATTTGGGTCTTAGTTGTTAGTAGGGAGTGTAGTATTGAGTGTAGTGTGAGAGAGGGGGCCTAAGTGCAAGTTTTTGAATAATTCCCTTATTTCCCCCTACTCCCCTCACCTCCTCCCTCACCTATTCTTCCATTTCCCAGCCAACTCCCTTCTCTCTCTCCATTGATTGGTAAGTTTTTCTTCCTTCTTCTTCTCTCTTCATTTTCTCCTTCTTCCTCTCATCTTCTCTCATTTCTTAAAACGTAAACATTGTTTAGATCGTCGATAGGATCGCGTAGACTCAAAAAGATTTGAAATCCGTCAACTTTGAGAATTTGCAAGTAAGTTACTTTTCCCCCATTTCGATGCTAAAATGTTCATATCATGTTCATATAATGCTTTTGTTGTTATATTGGAAGTTTGGATGAGTTTGCAATTTATTTGGAATTTATTTGGGTTTTCGATCAAAAATGGTGAAATCTTGAATGTTGGGTTTGATTCTTGATTTTGGTTGTTAAATGTTGTTTTAGGAGCCTTTTTAGACTTATAAGTTGTTTTGACACTTTAGTATATGAGTTGGAAGTTGGGATTTTGGTTAAATGTGTTTTGGGTTGAAAATGGAAGAACCCAAGTTGTTCTTCCCGATTTCTGGCAATTCCGGCATATTGTGCGACCGCACAAAACTTCCTGGGCGGCCGCGCATCTTTCTGAAGGCTTTTGTTCTTGTTTTGAGACTTTTTGGGCGACCGCACAACCCACTTTGGGCGGCCGCACAGAACCCCTGAAACTTTACATTTTGTTAAATTGTGTAATTGAAGAACGTGCTTTGGTCTAAGTCTTGGGTGTCCTTCTAGTTGACCTTAGTGAACATTGTAGTACACTTTAGTGATAGAATTGGGTCCTTTGTGATCAAGTTTGTGTTTGAAATTCATTGATTGTTATTTTGGACTTCGAAGCACCTTTATTGTGTATTGTTGGTTCATTTCATCTTCTTGGTGATTACTTGGCATGATTCCCTACTTTGGAATCCTTTGTTGTTTATCGTGCTAGTATTTTATTACTTAGCCTTTACGTGAAAGTCCAGCTGGTATTTTGTGTGTGTTTGGGCGATGCGAAACATTATGATGGCACGGCCAAGTCCATTGTGATGTTGACCATTGTTTTGCCCCATTATTACCCTCCTCCAGATTGGCCTTGGATGTGAGAAGAGCTAGCTCCTTTGTGTGCATTTTAGCTTCTTGGAGCATGACTTTGTGGCATGTCTCCCGTCCCTTGTGACACTTCTTTTGGTTATTGGTTCCGGTACCGGGGTTTTCTCTTCGGCTTTCGTGCCATTATGAAGATGATGATTGGTTGATTATTGAAGCTGCGCAGCGATCCTTTATTTGGATGTTCCGGATTGGAAAACCTTGGCTATATCCTTTGTTATGTGTTTATTTCCGCTGCTATCTGTTATATGATAATTGCTATGTGCTATGTGATAATAATTATTGTTTATTGCTTATTGCATTATAGCATGTCATGTAGTTGCATTAGTAACTTATTGAGATTTATCTCACCCCCTTTTCTTTTATCTTTGTTTTTCCTTAACCCCCACCCCCAGGTGCTAAGGATTAGTCTCGCTGATCACGAGAAAGAGGACGTCGAGTGTGGAAACATTCTTTTGGGGAAAGTTGATATAGGTTGGTTTACATTATGTAAATGTGTAACCATTTTGGGGTATTTGTACCAAGCAATGACGTCACTAAGAATTGTATATTTTTATTTTGTTGGGCATAAACTTGTGGAAGTTTATGATTGTTGTATTTAGTCTTTATCAAACTTGGTTTTGTAAAACTTTGGATTATCACCTTTTGGTATTAAATGAAATTTTTAACTTCGGTATTTTGGAGTTTATTGTTAGAGTCGACGTCCAGCTCGCGGTCCCGGGGCCCGCGGGTCCGGGGTCTCGACAGTTGGTATCAGAGCTATGGCATTAGCTCTATGTATAAGTCTAGGTGGATTAGTATGACCTAGGTGGGTAGTAGTGTGCGGAGTGATTAACGGTTGATGTTTTATATAGGTAATTGTTCTCAATGTCTGAAAGAAGAAACAGAGGAGGTACTAGTGGGGCACAGAATCAGAATGATACAAGGGATGAAGCCCGTGCCATGTTTCAAGGCATGTTTGAGGCGGCCATGAAGGCCATACATGATCAAGGTCCGAGGGTAGAACAAGCACCACCCCGTTATGGTTTGGAGCAATTTCTGAAGTTGAAACCGGTTGAATTCAATGGGGAGCCCGATGTAAGGAAGGCTGAGTTGTGGATTGAGTCGATGGAGAAGATTTATGATGTATTTGGGTGCTCGGATGAGGATAAGGTCCGGTTCGCGGCTTACAAGCTTGTGGGAGCCGCCGAGCATTGGTGGAAAGGTGTTAAAGCTACTTGGGATGATACTCACACGGTGTATGCGTGGGAGTTGTTCGTACGCAAATTCAAGGAGCATTTCATTCCGGTTGTTGATCAAAACCGAAAGGAGATCGAGCTACTCAACCTGGAGCAAGGTGTGTTGTCTATAGCACAATACTCGGCTAAGTTCATAGAATTAGCCCGGTATTGCGACTATTTGGTGAGGACCGAGGAACAAAAGGCTATGAGATTCATTCGGGGATTGAAGACCTCCATCCGTACTCAACTTATTGCCCAACGGATAGTGACATTCCAAGATGCGGTGGACCGAGCCTATTTGATAGAGCAAGATATTGGGGAGCATAAGAGGAAGACCGAGGTGGCCAACCCGAGTAAGCAAGGAGCGCAGAGCAAGTCACAACCAAGGATTGATAACCGAGGTAACTTCGTGGGACAATCTCAGTCCCGAGGGCAACCGATCTCAAGGAACCCGGGTACCACTTCCGGGAACCAAGGGAACCAAGGGAGCCAAATTAGGAGGCTTTGTTCGTATTGTCAAAAGGAAGGTCATTCTGAAGACCGTTGTTGGAAGAAGCAAGGAAGGTGCACAAATTGTGGTCAAATGGGTCACTTTGTAAAAGATTGCCCAAGAGGTAGAGGACAAGCATCCGGGTCAGGAGTTGGTAATAATCAAGGTCAAAAAAGGGATGTTACCGGGAAGCCCAAGGTCCAAGGAAGGGTATTTGCCATGAATCAACAACAAGCTACCGATGATCCATCCGTTATTGGAGGTATTATTTCTGTGTCTAATGTGAGCGCACGAGCGTTTAAGATCCAGGATCATCTCATTCATACATTTCTGTGCAATTTGCTTCCATGTTAAATGCTGCATTCGAGTCTTTACCGTACGTGCTAGAGGTGTCGACCCCTATAGGAGAATGCTTGATTTCTGATCGAGTCTTTCGTGCTTGTGATGTGGTTATTTGTGGTCGAGTCCTTTGTGCGGATTTGGTAGTTCTTCCTATCCAAGACTTTGATGTCATTTTGGGTATGGATTGGTTGAGCAAGTTTCATGCTTCTGTTGATTGCCGTAAGAAAACTGTTACTTTTTCTATTCCCGATGTGCCTAAGTTTGTTTTTGAGGCTAGTCCTCTGAGTAGAAAGGTTCGCTTAATTTCTTTTATGAAAGCGAGACGATTATTGCTTAGCGGTTGTGAGGGGTATTTGGCTAGTGTTCTTGATACTAGGAAAGAATCCCCTAGTTTTGATAGTGTTCGGGTAGTTCGGGAATTTCCCGATGTTTTCTCTACCGAGTATGATATGCCTCCCGATCGTGAGATTGAGTTTTGTATAGACCTTTTGCCGGGTACGGCTCCGATTTCGAAAGCGCCTTATAGGTTAGCTCCCGCAGAATTGAAGGAATTAAAGGTTCAGTTGCAAGAGTTGCTGGATCGAGGGTTTATCCGCCCTAGTGTTTCCCCGTGGGGAGCACCGGTTTTGTTTGTGCGGAAGAAAGATGGTTCGTTGAGACTGTGTATCGATTACCGGAAGTTGAATCAGGTTACGGTGAAGAATAAGTACCCTCTACCCCATATTGATGATTTGTTTGATCAGCTTCAAGGGTCCGTGGTTTTCTCTAAGCTTGATTTGAGGAGTGGGTACCATCAGTTGAAGGTTAGATCGGAGGATATTCCGAAGACTGCTTTTCGCACTCGGTATGGTCATTATGAGTTCTTGGTTATGCCGTTTGGGTTGACTAACGCGCCGGCCGTATTTATGGATTTGATGAACCGGATTTTCCATCCCTATCTTGATTCGTTCGTGGTGGTTTTCATCGACGACATTCTTGTTTATTCGAAATCTCGAGATGAGCACGAGCAGCACTTGAGGACAGTTTTATCCGTTCTTGCGAAGGAGCAATTATTTGCGAAGTTCAGTAAATGCGAATTTTGGCTTGATAAGGTGTCATTTCTGGGTCATGTGATTTCTAAAGATGGGATTTCGGTGGATCCATCTAAGATTGAAGCTATAGTGGATTGGAAGAGACCCGAGTCAGTGACAGAGATTAGAAGCTTTCTTGGTTTAGCCGGTTATTATCGAAGGTTTATTGAAGGGTTTTCGAGGATTGCTACTCCGATGACTCAGTTGACCCGAAAGAATGTTCCGTTTGTGTGGACCGAGAAATGTGACAAGAGTTTCGAGGAATTGAAGAAGAGGTTGACGACAGCACCGATCTTGACTTTGCCTAATGGGAGCGATGGCCTAGTGATTTACAGTGATGCTTCGAAAGAGGGTTTGGGTTGTGTGTTGATGCAGAATGGGAAAGTAATTGCGTATGCTTCGAGGAAGTTGACCCCTAGTGAACAGAATTACCCGACTCATGATATGGAGTTGGCGGCCATAGTCTTTGCGTTGCACAAGTAGAAGCACTACCTTTATGGGGCGAAGTTTGAAATTTTTACGGATCACAAGAGTTTGAAGTACCTTTTCTCCCAGAAAGAATTGAACAACCGACAGCGCCGATGGATGGAATTGTTGAAGGATTATGATTGTACGATTTCTTATCACCCGGGAAAGGCGAATGTGGTAGCCGATGCGATTAGTAGAAAGTCTTATGTGGCTTCGATGATGGTTCGTGAATGGAAAATGCTTGAGGATGTTCGAGATTGGTCTCCTCGTGAATCGAGACATGGGGCTATTTTTGCGAACATTAGGGTGTCTCTGACCCTAATTCAGAGAATAAAGGAAGCTCAGAAAGAAGATCCCGAGTTAGTGAAGGTAATGGGTAAATTGAAGGAGAAGAACTTCGAGGATTTTTCTTTGAGTTCGAGTGGAGTTTTGACTTTCCGTGGTCGTTTGTGTGTTCCGGAAGTTGATGGAATTAAACAGAGAGTTCTTGATGAGGGTCACAAATTGAGGTATACTATTCATCCGGGTAGTACGAAGATGTATCAGGATTTGAAGCAACAATTTTGGTGGATTAATATGAAAAGGGAAATAGCGGAGTATGTATCGAGATGTTTAACGTGTCAGCAGGTCAAAGCCGAGCATCAGAGACCCGCGGGATTGCTTCAGCCGTTAGAGATTCCCGAGTGGAAATGGGAGCATGTGACTATGGATTTTGTTACGGGACTGCCTCGTACCCGTAGGAAGTATGACAGTGTTTGGGTAATAGTGGATAGACTGACCAAGAGTGCCCATTTCTTGCCTATTGATATCAAATATTCGATGGAGAAGCTTGCGACCCTTTATATCGATGAGATCGTTAGATTGCATGGGGTTCCAGTTAGCATTGTGTCAGATCGAGACCCGAGGTTTACTTCTAGATTCTGGAAGGCGTTTCAGGAAGCTTTGGGTACAGATTTGCGATTCAGTACGGATTTTCATCCTCAGACCGACGGTCAATCCGAGAGGACTATTCAGATTCTTGAGGATATGTTGCGAGCTTGTGCGATAGACTTTTCTGATTCTTGGGATTCGCACCTACCGTTAGTGGAATTCTCTTACAACAACAGTTATCAGACTAGTATCGAGATGGCACCGTATGAGGCCTTGTATGGAAGGAAATGTAGATCGCCTATTTGTTGGGATGAGGTTGGTGAAGCGAAAGTTTTGGGTATTGATTTGCTTCGGGATTCGGTTGAGAAAGTTAAAGTTATCCGGGATAGATTGAAGACAGCCCAGAGTCGACATAAGAGCTATGCAGATAACCGAAGGCGAGATCTTAGCTTTCAGACCGGTGATTTGGTATTCTTGAAGGTATCTCCGAAGGTGGGTATTCGTCGTTTTGGGAAGAAAGGCAAGTTGGCTCCGAGGTTTATTGGTCCGTTTGAAATTTTGGGAAAGGTGGGACTTCTTGCGTACCGTCTCGCGTTACCGTCATCTTTAGACCGGTTGCACAACGTTTTCCACGTTTCTATGCTTCGGAAGTACGTTCATGATCCGTCTCATGTGTTACCGAGAGTACCGGAGGATATTGAGCCAGATATGTCTTATGAGGAACGACCGGTTCGGATCTTAGATTCCAAGGTCCAAGAGTTGAGGAGCAAGAGTATTGCGTTGGTTCGAGTTCTTTGGAGGAATCATAATATCGAGGAGTCGACGTGGGAGCTCCGTGATGAGATCGAGAGGAAATTTCCGTGGCTTTTTGTTTGAGGTGAGTCTCGTTAAAATTCGGGTCGAATTTTCTTTAAGGGGGAGTGAATGTCACGACCCGAAATATAAGCTCTATTTTTATTAGTAATTAAATAAGTATTATTTATTTATTTGCTTAATTATTTATTTAAATTATTATTTATTTAAATATTTATGTGTGCAATTTATGTTTCTTAATGATTATGCCTACCATTTTATTTGGGTCTTAGTTGTTAGTAGGGAGTGTAGTATTGAGTGTAGTGTGAGAGAGGGGGCCTAAGTGCAAGTTTTTTGAATAATTCCCTTATTTCCCCCTACTCCCCTCACCTCCTCCCTCACCTATTCTTCCATTTCCCAGCCAACTCCCTTCTCTCTCTCCATTGATTGGTAAGTTTTTCTTCCTTCTTCTTCTCTCTTCATTTTCTCCTTCTTCCTCTCATCTTCTCTCATTTCTTAAAACGTAAACATTGTTTAGATCGTCGATAGGATCGCGTAGACTCAAAAAGATTTGAAATCCGTCAACTTTGAGAATTTGCAAGTAAGTTACTTTTCCCCCATTTCGATGCTAAAATGTTCATATCATGTTCATATAATGCTTTTGTTGTTATATTGGAAGTTTGGATGAGTTTGCAATTTATTTGGAATTTATTTGGGTTTTCGATCAAAAATGGTGAAATCTTGAATGTTGGGTTTGATTCTTGATTTTGGTTGTTAAATGTTGTTTTAGGAGCCTTTTTAGACTTATAAGTTGTTTTGACACTTTAGTATATGAGTTGGAAGTTGGGATTTTGGTTAAATGTGTTTTGGGTTGAAAATGGAAGAACCCAAGTTGTTCTTCCCGATTTCTGGCAATTCCGGCATATTGTGCGACCGCACAAAACTTCCTGGGCGGCCGCGCATCTTTCTGAAGGCTTTTGTTCTTGTTTTGAGACTTTTTGGGCGACCGCACAACCCACTTTGGGCGGCCGCACAGAACCCCTGAAACTTTACATTTTGTTAAATTGTGTAATTGAAGAACGTGCTTTGGTCTAAGTCTTGGGTGTCCTTCTAGTTGACCTTAGTGAACATTGTAGTACACTTTAGTGATAGAATTGGGTCCTTTGTGATCAAGTTTGTGTTTGAAATTCATTGATTGTTATTTTGGACTTCGAAGCACCTTTATTGTGTATTGTTGGTTCATTTCATCTTCTTGGTGATTACTTGGCATGATTCCCTACTTTGGAATCCTTTGTTGTTTATCGTGCTAGTATTTTATTACTTAGCCTTTACGTGAAAGTCCAGCTGGTATTTTGTGTGTGTTTGGGCGATGCGAAACATTATGATGGCACGGCCAAGTCCATTGTGATGTTGACCATTGTTTTGCCCCATTATTACCCTCCTCCAGATTGGCCTTGGATGTGAGAAGAGCTAGCTCCTTTGTGTGCATTTTAGCTTCTTGGAGCATGACTTTGTGGCATGTCTCCCGTCCCTTGTGACACTTCTTTTGGTTATTGGTTCCGGTACCGGGGTTTTCTCTTCGGCTTTCGTGCCATTATGAAGATGATGATTGGTTGATTATTGAAGCTGCGCAGCGATCCTTTATTTGGATGTTCCGGATTGGAAAACCTTGGCTATATCCTTTGTTATGTGTTTATTTCCGCTGCTATCTGTTATATGATAATTGCTATGTGCTATGTGATAATAATTATTGTTTATTGCTTATTGCATTATAGCATGTCATGTAGTTGCATTAGTAACTTATTGAGATTTATCTCACCCCCTTTTCTTTTATCTTTGTTTTTCCTTAACCCCCACCCCCAGGTGCTAAGGATTAGTCTCGCTGATCACGAGAAAGAGGACGTCGAGTGTGGAAACATTCTTTTGGGGAAAGTTGATATAGGTTGGTTTACATTATGTAAATGTGTAACCATTTTGGGGTATTTGTACCAAGCAATGACGTCACTAAGAATTGTATATTTTATTTTGTTGGGCATAAACTTGTGGAAGTTTATGATTGTTGTATTTAGTCTTTATCAACTTGGTTTTGTAAAACTTTGGATTATCACCTTTTGGTATTAAATGAAATTTTTAACTTCGGTATTTTGGAGTTTATTGTTAGAGTCGACGTCCAGCTCGCGGTCCCGGGGCCCGCGGGTCCGGGGTCTCGACAGTTGGTATCAGAGCTATGGCATTAGCTCTATGTATAAGTCTAGGTGGATTAGTATGACCTAGGTGGGTAGTAGTGTGCGGAGTGATTAACGGTTGATGTTTTATATAGGTAATTGTTCTCAATGTCTGAAAGAAGAAACAGAGGAGGTACTAGTGGGGCACAGAATCAGAATGATACAAGGGATGAAGCCCGTGCCATGTTTCAAGGCATGTTTGAGGCGGCCATGAAGGCCATACATGATCAAGGTCCGAGGGTAGAACAAGCACCACCCCGTTATGGTTTGGAGCAATTTCTGAAGTTGAAACCGGTTGAATTCAATGGGGAGCCCGATGTAAGGAAGGCTGAGTTGTGGATTGAGTCGATGGAGAAGATTTATGATGTATTTGGGTGCTCGGATGAGGATAAGGTCCGGTTCGCGGCTTACAAGCTTGTGGGAGCCGCCGAGCATTGGTGGAAAGGTGTTAAAGCTACTTGGGATGATACTCACACGGTGTATGCGTGGGAGTTGTTCGTACGCAAATTCAAGGAGCATTTCATTCCGGTTGTTGATCAAAACCGAAAGGAGATCGAGCTACTCAACCTGGAGCAAGGTGTGTTGTCTATAGCACAATACTCGGCTAAGTTCATAGAATTAGCCCGGTATTGCGACTATTTGGTGAGGACCGAGGAACAAAAGGCTATGAGATTCATTCGGGGATTGAAGACCTCCATCCGTACTCAACTTATTGCCCAACGGATAGTGACATTCCAAGATGCGGTGGACCGAGCCTATTTGATAGAGCAAGATATTGGGGAGCATAAGAGGAAGACCGAGGTGGCCAACCCGAGTAAGCAAGGAGCGCAGAGCAAGTCACAACCAAGGATTGATAACCGAGGTAACTTCGGGGGACAATCTCAGTCCCGAGGGCAACCGATCTCAAGGAACCCGGGTACCACTTCCGGGAACCAAGGGAACCAAGGGAGCCAAATTAGGAGGCTTTGTTCGTATTGTCAAAAGGAAGGTCATTCTGAAGACCGTTGTTGGAAGAAGCAAGGAAGGTGCACAAATTGTGGTCAAATGGGTCACTTTGTAAAAGATTGCCCAAGAGGTAGAGGACAAGCATCCGGGTCAGGAGTTGGTAATAATCAAGGTCAAAAAAGGGATGTTACCGGGAAGCCCAAGGTCCAAGGAAGGGTATTTGCCATGAATCAACAACAAGCTACCGATGATCCATCCGTTATTGGAGGTATTATTTCTGTGTCTAATGTGAGCGCACGAGCGTTTAAGATCCAGGATCATCTCATTCATACATTTCTGTGCAATTTGCTTCCATGTTAAATGCTGCGTTTCTCGGCGTTGTGTGGTAGCGATTTATGTGCTCTGTCTGTGGTTGTGGTTGTGGTGGTGGTGGCAGTGGCGATGGCTGAGGAAGGGTTGCTTCCTCTCTCGTCGCCGGGGAGTTCTTCTTGTGGTCGTCGGTTTTGTGTAGCGATCGGTTTAGGCAAAGGGCGAATGATCGTGTTTTTGAGTTTAATTTGGACAATGACTAAGATAGCGCTCTAGCGTTAATCCCTGAAAATCAAAATAAAAAATTTATATCTTAGGAAGCGCGGGTTAAGGTAGCGTTTCTATTATGCGCTATCTTAGCCATTACCAAGGATAGCGTTTATTCTGTATGCGCTATTGTAGTTATTTTTTTAATTTTTATTTTTTTTTATTTTTTGTCCTTGCCACTTGATTTTTAAACTTAATGAAGTGCATGCGCTATATAAGGGAATTTCTTACATAGCGTTTTTAAAAAGCGCTATCTAAGCTGCGTTTCCTAAGTTCCAATCTGTACTAGTGCCTGTTCTTGTGGGTACGTTTCTGCTTTTGGCTTAATCTGATATTATTATATGCTTACGTGATTGCCCTTGATTAATCTGATCGTTGCATATTAAATTCCAACACTTTGTAGTATGACCAAAAATCCAATCGAGATGTTATAATTTTTTTTTTTTTTTTTTTTTGTAATGATAAATTGTATTTCTTTTTTAATTTCTGATAAATAAATTGAGATTAAATTGATCCACTTCGTCAAGATAATTCTATTTTATTTAGCTAGCAATTCAGGACCATGCAGTGGCAAAAATTCGGAACCAATCCTAAATATGCATTGACCAGTCTAATGGAAAGAGTTTGGGAAATATAGTAATTCATCCGACCTAGAGTATATGTTCATTTTTTTAGTCTGTTTCAAAGTATATGTCCACTTTTCCTTTTTAATCTGTCTCAGAGTATATAATATGTCTACTTCCTAAAATAATAAAGAATCTTTACTATTATACTCGCAACACTTCTATCATTTCTTAATCTCCCTGCAAATGAGAGGATGCACATAAACTCTGATACGGAGGGAGAACTTTTTTGAAACTCAACGAGTTTAGTACTGTTACCATAAACCCATCTCATTTAACTCAAACCCACATAAATTTTTTATAAGATTATTATAATAATTTTTTAATTATTATTAATATTTGAGTAAGAAAGGGTTTAAAGAATATCAAAGCCACTCAATATCCCCCATTTCCATCCTAATAATAAGACTAACCACTTAATTGTGCCACTTCAATGTGTGTTCACATAAGAGGGTTGGTGAACTGATAATGAGTCAATATATTAGATTTTGAGCAAAGATTATTAGTTGAATTTAATAAAGTCAGATTGAGACATAATCAAGCGTGGGAAAACAAAGAATGAATGAAAGAAAAAGGTCTGTAATACCGCGTTTGACAATGACCATTAGTGTTGTGAAAATTAATTGAAAAGTCCAAGAAATTTCCTTAAAAGGTTAAATAATTGTTTATGCAAGTATAGTAATTGGTTGTAGTGAAGCGGAGGGAAATTTATTGGAGTGATTAATATAAGGGGTGAACTGCTGTGCGACCGCCGTACGCCGTGCGACGGTGCGAGCAAGCCGTTTTTTTTTTTGTTTTTTTTTACCTGCCATTTTTTGCTTGCCAGCAAAAGTAACACTTTTTATAAGGAAATGTAACACTTTTTTCTCATATGTAACATTTTTTTTTCAAAAATTTACCACAATTTTGCTGAAATAAATTAAAGATAACATAATATTGACAACTAAACTAATGTAACATTTTATAATAAATGAATTTAACAATTTTTTTCCTCAATTGTAACACTTTTCTAGGGTTTTACATTAAATTGAAATGCAAAACCGATTATATACATGATTTTTTACTCTCTTATTTTTTTATTTTTTTTTAAAAATGTAACATTTAACCTATAAACTGTTACATTCATCTATACTATTACAATCATATATGCATTGTGTTACATTCAATTATTACTTTTTCTAACCACAAAAACTATTTATATTATTTTGCGAAACTGCTCTTACATCTTACAATAAAGTGTTACTTTTTTAAGACCAAACTGTTACTTTCTTTATAAGAACGTGTTACATCTCAGGAGACGAAACAACCCAATTTTTTTGTGTGTTAAAAATTATTTAAAAAAAATAAAAAAATCAAACCATATCATGACATATCTAGTTTTGTTCGTCTCGTTGAGACGTACACAACGGTATTTTTAAATATTTTTTTGACTTCAAAATATCAAGATATAGCATTTTAAAGTTGTTATTTTTTTTTTTAAAGGTGACACGTGTCACGCGCTGAGAGGCCAAGATGGACAGCTGGGCGGCTTACCTGGGCGGGTAGCTGGGCTTATCCATGGGTGGATACGTATCACAAGGTGAGACGGTCTCACCCAAGTGTTTGTCTTAATATTATGTCCATGTGAAAAAACAAAACTATTATAAAGTAGTTTATAAAATTTTAATTATAAATATAGTCGGCAATAAATAATTTATAAACTTGATAACTCATAAATTTATTATTTAGTCTTTTATTATCATTTGAATTTGTATTAAAATTTTCTATAAACTAAAAATTGTAAAATATTAGTAAAAATATTTATTATAATTGTATTTGACTTAAAAGGTACAAAAAAATTGAATAATCTTAATAAAAATCTAAAAGTTGTTATTGATTCACCATTAAGAATAGTATCAATAACAATTTTTAGATTTTTATTATGATTATTAAATTTTCGCAAAATTTTGCTTAAAATATAATTAAGTTGACAATTTTAATTAACCTTTTGCAATTTCAAATGAGACACGACAAGTATTTGGTTTGCATTTTGCCTAAGTGGAATTGAGTGTTCTTTACACATGATGCAATCTATTATCTGAATTTTAACATGCAATTTTTTTTAATAAGTTTTTGTATTAGCTATAAAGTGTACTCCTTCCACTCTAAAATAAATTTTAACTTTTTCTTATTAATAAAAAGATGAATCTTTATTTATTAGGTGAAAATTATAAAGAGTTGATGTGACATGATGTGGCCAATTAGATTGCACATAAATCCTTTTTCCTTGTAATCTTGGTCATCTGATTACTCATTAACGACATCGTGGTATCTTAACTTCTCGCCCGCCCCTAATTATGAACATCATTTATGAAAGATTAGAATATTGAGCAATCTAATTATTGTGCGGTCCTACCGCACCAACTCTAAATTTGTTTATAAAGGCATGTGTGGAGATGCTTTGAACACTTAGGTTGAGTTTGGGAGTGCTTTTTTTAAGCTTATAATCACTTTCACAGATCCAAAATCACTTTCATGGCATTTGGATGTCAAAGCTGATTCTGATTTTAAGTTATCAAAAAGCTGAAAACTGCGTTTTAACAGAAGCAGCTATGACCCAGCTTTTGCCAGAAGTGATTCCAAAAGTTGTTTTTGTATAATTTTTTACATTGACAACCTTCTTCTTTTTTTTTTTTTTTTTTGAAGAAAATGATAAATTTACTTGCATTGACAGAACGATAAGAGATGGCTATCCACATAA
This sequence comes from Campanula takesimana, assembly GCA_026119855.1. NCBI lineage: Eukaryota > Viridiplantae > Streptophyta > Magnoliopsida > Asterales > Campanulaceae > Campanula > Campanula takesimana. Next base: position 476,732 of record JAOWBW010000110.1, read on the forward strand.
GACGGAAGCTCATCCAATACTAGAGTATTTATCGACTGAAACGCAAATCTAGAAACATAATCTGCTAACACATTAACAGTACGCTTAACAAGAGACAAAGTAACATTATGGATGTCAGCCAACAAGGAACAACATTTACGGATCAAACACCCAAATTCGGTAAGATACTCTGCTGCCATATTTAGAAGCAATCCCAAACTCACCCTTAATGGAAAAGATACTATATGAGTATATTCTGAAAATAATGAGTTACTGCATAATTATGAGGCAAATCTATGGCATTGAAAGTTTTTACATTCTGTTGAAAACTTGAAAGAATCCACTATCCATACATACAGAAAATACAATGGGTAAAAGAAATGGGATAGAGAAAATAGAAAGCTAATACTAGTACTTCGTACTCTCTCCGTCCCACTAGAATTAAAACAAATTTCTATTTTGGATCTCCCATTCAAAGTAGGACAACCCAAAAATGAGAGTGTTTTGCTATTTAATAGGACTCACGTTCACACTCACAACAATTTTCCAATGATTATTCTATACTCCACTTTTTCTCTCTTACTACACTTTTTGTACTCACAACACCTATTTTACTAACACTTTTTCCTTAATCCCCGTACCCAACTAAAAAATCATAATTCGGGTGGGATTGGAGCCTGGAGGGAGTATACGCTAATGCCCAATAATAAATTAAATACCAGTAATAAAAAAGACCATTAAACTTGAAATGACCAACGGCGAAACGGGCGCAAGATAGCAACCAACAGCCACTGCCCCCGACTTGATCAAACTAATCCCCCTCTCGTTGACTTCCCGACCGGCATCGTTGATCAAAATATCAGCACCAACCACCACCTTCCGCCTCTTAGTTGTCCAAAATATGTTCTTAATCCTCACCGCAGTAACCAAATCCACCCTGAATTCCGACTTCATAGATCCATTAAGCACCGCCGCCCACGGCACTCCGGCAGCGTTCACCGCATCCCTCCGGTTAGTCTTCTTGTGGTGCCCCTGGTAAAACCCGGCGGCGGCGTAACTGGCGACGGGGATGCTGGCGTTTAGCGGGCCGTACGAGAAAGTGAGATTGAGAGGGTCGTAGTAGATACCTTTGAGCGGGTTGGGATTGTCGAGCTTTAGATCGAAGAAGATGGTTTGATTGGTGGTGGAATTTGATGATTTGTCGAGGGCAGGAAGGTAAAAGTCTTGGATGGAGCAAATGGGCCGTTTTGGACGGAGGAATAGGTAAGCTAAAAGGAGGCTGGTGCCGACGCTGATTATGATTTGGCAACAGCAGCACCTCGACCGGCGTGAAGCCGGCATACTTCTAGAGAGAGAGAGAAGTTGTGGGATTCCGGTGAGCCACGATGGAGCGAAATGAAAGTTTTCAAATTTCACATATGTTCAGACGGAATAAGTTAAGACTGGCTGGCAAGTGGCAACCGGTGGCAATATTTTGGCGTTGATTAATCCTTAATTGTCAACGAAGATGATTCATGAAATTAAGTTAACTGAAATGCTGATTTTTTTTTTATTTTTTTTACAAGGTAGTTACATACTCCCTCCCTCTGTCCCTTTTTTTTTATGTCCCAAATTAAGGTTTTTAGTTGCTTTATTCCTTAAATGACAAAATATAAATAGTGTTTTGGACAATCTTGTCTTCTTAAAGTTCATATATTACAAAAAAACCATCACTCATCCATCTACTTTTCACTCACTTGCTTTATGAATGGACAATTATATCCTTCACACACTACTATTGTTGACTCAAATTTGCCTTGCTTTCTTAATAAGCATGTAAATTTAAACTAAGAACCTTAAACCGGGACGGAGGGAGTATCATTCATTCAAGGCAATTGCCATCGTGTTACAAACTCCTATTATTTTTATTACAGATCTATTGCCTAATCCAATACAATTTCTAGCGGAGTTTCACCACGTTAGAACCTATTACAGCGAATGGTACTACATCTTCAGAAATATTCTCATAGACGTCCTGCAGCCGCCCTCAGAGGGGCATAGTAACCAAGGTTCTCCACACCTCCCGCAGGAGTCGAACCCAGGACCTCCCCTAAGGAAGACCCTTAAACTCACCCACATATACCACCACCGAGTTATAAGCTCTTTGGTACTAAAATGGTGCTATATACTCCATCCGTCTCAGCTCACTTGACACTTATTTCCATTTTGGTCTGTCCCAGGCTCCCAGCTCACTTGACACTTCCCAAAACAACATACTTTCTATAATTTTATATTCACTACTCCCTCCTTCCTAGTGTAAGTGACACTTATTTCCTTTTTGGTCCGTCCCAGTGTAAGTGGCACTACCCAAAATGGCCATCTTTTAACATTTTAATATTGTATCTACCCTACCCATTTATCCAATTAAAATTAACCTAATGATAATTAAGGTAATAAACACCCACCCATGACCCACTAACCTACCCGTCCACTCAGAAGCCCATACACCCTCCCCCCTCCAACCCAACTGTGTCCATAAACATTGTCGACTAAAATTGAAAACCCTAGTCTCTCTCTTTCAACTTCGCCGTTCCAAATCTGGGGATCGATTTCCATGAATCCGCCATTATCGAAGAAAATCGGCTTGGATCCTATGGTTTCCTCGTTGGTAGAAACTACTTCTTCTCTTGATTTTGCCGATTATACGTGTCCATATTCTCCGGTGTATGAAGGTTATCCTTCGAATCTTTCGTCTTCAAATGAAGAAGTTGTGGAGGATACTCTGTTTTCTCCTCTGGACTCCATTATTGGCGTATTTTACCCATGTCCTGAATCGCCAATTGAAGGTATCCCTACAAATCTCCCGTCTCTAAATGAAGAAATTGTCGCCGATACTCTTTTCTCTCCTCTGGATTCAGCTGTTGATGTATCATATCCTTGTCCTGATTCGCCGATGTATGAAGTTTTTCCATCGATTCTTCCGTCCCTAAATGAAGAATTTGTGCCTGATTCTCTGTTTTCCTCTATTGACGACTCTGGTGTGGCTGAATTGGAGCGTCGATTTCCTTTGTTCGACCCTCCGATTAAGGTTGTGCCGATGTCAATTGAAGAGAAAGCTGAAAGGTACCTATCAACTTTAAGAATGATGGCCTGTTTCTTGCCGAAGTTTATTGGTAAAGACGATGACGACAGTTCATACTATCTAGCACCAGAAGAAATTAAAGATTTTTTGCGCTGTGGAACTTCTCAGGTCATTTCTTTTCTTTATAGATTCTTTGTGCAAATGGGTTTGGAATTAGTTTTCTCATGTTTTTATTTTTTGCTTCTGCCTTAGAGGTCTATGATGTGTATGATGTTGTTTTTTGCTGAGACTTGAGGCTCTTTGTTGCTGCTGGTTTGATGTCTATGATGTTGTTTCCTGAGACTTGTTGCTCATCTTTGGTTGTGTAAGTCAGAGTACAAATTGGGCTTGGAATTATGTCTTGTGTGAAATGATGATTCTCTTTACAGAAAGTGGGTTTGGAAATGGTTTAGAATTCTGTTTACATGTGTACAATGATGGTTTTGATGCTCTTTGTTGCTGTTACTATTGATGTCTATGATGTTGTTTCCTGAGACTTGTTGCTCATCTTTGGGTTTGGAAATGGTTTAGCAATCAGTTTGTGTGCAAAATGATGGTCTTGATGCTATTGCTGTGATTTGTTGCTGGTGAGATGGATGGATATGATGAAAATATGACAATACATGTGCTTTGTGTTTTCATGATAGTCTGTGATGATGTGATCATATCTGAGACTACATTTTCATACTCAAAATACACTTTGAACTAAACAAAAGGGCACTACTTCTATTACAAAATGTGACTTTTCAATAACAAAAGGGCAATATTTCAACAACAAAATCCCAGTTTTAAATAACAAAAGGCCACTATTTCAACTGCAAAAGGCCACTTTTAAATAACAAAAGACCACTTTCATGGTTTCACAAAGCATCATACCCTTATAATTAAATGACATTATAATCTTCCATCATGCCCTCAAGTCCATCAGCATGTCCAAGTCCAATTAAATGGATTAAGCACCCTCTTACCAGTTCACAATCAACTTCACACGCGTTTGGCAGTAATCCTGTTCTTAATAATGCATCCTTTCCCATGTGAGGAATTTTGTAGTCATTTGATCCATGCTTTTTCATGATTTCTACCATACAAGATTGCAAGGTTAGGAATACCTTATTTAATGTTACATGAGAAAGATTGAGGTAAGAATGTTGAACTGCTGCCACCAACTCATCAATTGTCCTTGCTTGAATATCTGTCTTGAGTGATTCTATAGACCTAAACCACCCTAGATCATTGACATTAGTATCTGGTGAATTTGGGGGCTGAAAAACTAACTGAATATTAAAACCATCTGAGGTTGCTGCTGTGATAAAATCTGGGTCAGTATTCAAGGATAAATGTGGTGGAGCGTTATCCCATTGAATGATAATATCTTTGCTTGTATTTTCTGGCCAAATAGCTTTGATTGCAGGGATAACCTGCAATCAAATCGAGTATGTATGCATTAAAACAGGCATTATGAAATCAAAAAGCATGAAAATGAGCAAATAATAGTATGCACTTACATTATTCAGCATCATTTCTTTGGTCACTGTTTTGTTGATTGATTCAAGTGCCTTGGTCACCGGTGTGCCTCTCTCTCTGTTCTTGCTGTTCCTCTTTGCATTCTCTATCTTAGTAAATGGCCACATACCCACTTTGCCATCAAATATCATTTCACCAGTTTCAGAGTAGATAGGTCTACATACAAAGCAAAGAAACATAACTTTGGTTATGCATCTCTTGCTTTGACATGCCCTATATGGCTCTGTTTCTCCAGGGAAGATGTAGTACTTTTCAGTGTATTTCGTCATGTTAAACCATTTCTCATTAGCATGTATAACACGTGTCATGCTTTTAAACTTTGGTGTTGATGTTTCGGTATCATATTTGAGTGCATTTAAACAGTATTTCAACCTTGCGATTTTGTTTGGATCATTTAAGGAAGGCTTGATAGCATTCGAATGAGCTCTGATCACACCACTTTTTTTCCATCTACCAATTGTACTCTTACTTACACCCATGCTTTTTGCTAAAGTTCTAATTGTGTTCCTGCAATGAAATGGTATTCCTTTCATTTTTTCAATATCTAACTCTATTTTTGAAGGATTAATATTACCTTTTTTCTTTGAAGTCACATAAATCGGCAATCGTAGAGCCAGCTGCCTCCTCACAATTCCCCAATGCCTAAAGACTGTACGTCGGCTGATTTTGAATATGGTAATAGCTTCTTCAACCTTGGCATTTGGAAGCACTCCTCCTCTCGTAGACACGGATATAAACTGGGCAAGCAAGCCCCTTTGAGCTTCAGTCAGATCTTTGGGCATTTTTTTGGTGTGTTTGGCTGTGAAGATTTTTTTGTAATGATATTTTCTGTTTTAAGAACACTGTATTTATAGGAAAGTGTAAGTGATTAGGGTGGGAAATTTGAATTTTCTGGGTTGAAATTAGAATTAGGAGGGAACTGAAACTTTGAATTACCAGGATGAAATTTTTAATATTATTGTAATGAATTGTTAATGGAAATGGTTGTCTTTTCTTTTTTGCTCCCAAAAGCAGTTTCGGCAGAGAAGGGATTAAGAGACTGTGATGCTTGTCTAATCTCTTAATCCCTCTCCACTATCACCACCTTTTGTATATAATACCAATATCTCTTAATTCCCGTGTCCCAAAAGCTAGTGTCACTTACAATGGGACGGAGGGAGTATACCCCACCACTCATTCTCCCTTTTCATTTTTCACCACTCAATTTATTCAACCAACACTACTATTTACCCCACTCATTCTCTCTCTTCATTTTATACCACAGATTTTTCTTATTTTATTCATTTTCCTTAGTTTTTGTGCCTATCTCTTAGGTGTCAAGTGAGGTGAGACGGATGGAGTATATATATATATATATATATTAACGATGTCCACGACATAAGAAGACGAGTAGAGGGATCGAACCCTAGCGCTCACCGAGGGTGAAAATTGGCTTTACCACTTGACCACTCATTTGGGGACAAAATTGTACTATACTCCTTCCGTTTCATGTGACTTGAGACCAAAAATTTGGCATACAAATTAAGGAAAAGTAATAGAGAGAGAAATGGTGGGAGGAGGTGTTTGTGAGAAAAAAAATTAAATAGAAGAGAGAATGAGTGAGATGAATAGTAAGTTGATTGGTGTTATGAGTGTAAACGTAAAGTAGGAGAGAGAATAAGTGGGAAGAATAGTAAAGATTCTTTACCATTCTGGACAGTCTCAAGTGATGTAGAACGGAAAAAAATGAAATAAGTCTTAAGTGACGTGAAACAGAGAGTATTGACTAGTTCGATCACTTATTATTAAGATATGTTTTTTTTTTTTTTAAGTAACTCGCCCTCCCCTCCGATAAATTGGGCGAACTCTATTTGCAAGGCACCATTGTGTACAAGGCATAGAAATGCCTAAAATACCCTTACCCGGGTACGCGCGTTTCGTGTAAACGTGGACGAAATAATGGGTTTATTTCGCACACTTTTACACGAAATATGGCAAAGGTAGAAGTTGTTAGTTTCGCCTGGTTTTACACGAAATAATGCGTTGAGTTTCACACAAGTTTACACGAAACATAACACATGCATTTCACCAACTTTTACACGAAATAACACGATGCATTTCACTTAATTTGACACGAAATAAACAGTTTTTAACAAGGCTGCTGCATAATTCATACATCCAAACATCCAAACAAACAAATTTCATACAAACTGGATAATCATTATCTGACATGTGCAACTGCAATAAATCATCAATCTACAATTTTTTTTTTTTTTTCAGTAACAGTTTACATTTCGTGTGCTTACACATGAAATGTTGAGAACCATTTCGTATGCCTATACACGAAATGTTGAGAACCATCTCGTGTAAAGTTCATACGAGTTACATGGAACTATCTCGTGTAAAGGCATACGAAACCCACAAGAACAACTCGTGTAAAACCACACGAAATCAACGCCGACAGTTTAAGATATTTTAACCACTAATTCGTACACAATTCGTACACAATTCGAACAATAAACCCCAAATAAAGCAATCAAACACAATTACAACAATGTAGGATGAAATCTACAATTAAGCATTATAGGATCGAATTTTAGGCATAAAAGTCAAGTTATGAATTGAAATTGAAAGTTAGGGTTATAAAATGAATGAATTTGGGTATTTTGGAGGTATATATATGAGGGTATTATAGTAAATAACTTATGACTTGCACAACCCATGCCTTGCAAATAATACTACCTGATAAATTAAGAGAAATCCTACATTTATTAAAAGATAACTTTGGATTAGCATGAAATTTCAAGTTGTTTTTCTGTTATCACGTGTATAATGTATTTTTTTTTTTTTGAAACAAATGGGTGTATAATGTATTAGATACCTTTTTTTTTTTTTTTTTTTTTTAGGATGTGTATTACATACAGTTAATGAGTTATAATTGTTTGAGACAATTATCCCACATCAGGAATTAACTAATCATGCATTGACTATATAAAGATCCTGGGCTACTTCCCGATATGGGATAATTGTAATATCATTCAAATATATAGATAGTTTAAGTGATACATAAACTGTTTTCTCTTTGTAATATGAGAGCCTTTGTTTCTCTCTGAAATATGAGAGCCCCTGATTTTATTTTTTTGGTGTTTGCTTATTCTGGTTTTCCTGTTAGTAATTTGTTTCATTATGGACAATCAATTCGCTCATTTGTCTTTGGAAAAGGACGAAGAAACGGAAATCATCACAAATCCTAGCGAAAACCCCAACACAAACGATGTTTGGGTCCTTTGTTTGGTCGGGAGATTCCTCACCGATTTACCAATCAACTTGAATCTCATGAGGAGTCGAATGGCTAGCATCTGGAAACCACGTCATGGGGTTTTTATCAAGGATTTAGGTGATGGCCGCTACATATTTCAATTTTTTCACGAATTGGATTTACACCGTATTGTTAATCAAGGTCCTTGGTCATTTGGGAATTTTTCGCTGCTTATGAGAGGTATCCAGTCTGGGGAGAACCCACTACGAGTCCCATTGGATTCTATGCATGTATGGGTTCAAATCTACGATTTTCCTGTGGGATATATGACAGAGCAAATGGGTATGCAACTAGGGAATTTCGTTGGCCAGTTTATTGAATATGATGCCTCCAATTCCGCAGAGTTATGTAGATATTTCATACGAGTTCGTGTGGCACTGGATGTTAATACTCCTCTCAAACGCTTCAAAAAGATAAGGACACAAGGCGGGGATACATTCATAGTCAATTTCAAATATGAACACCTTCAATTCTTGTGTTTCATATGTGGTATACTCGCACATTCCGAAAGCTTCCGTGACAAACTTTTTGATGCATGTGGTGCTCCGTTGGAGAAAGGTTGGGGCTCTTGGCTACGAGCACCTGACAAGAGAAAACAACCGTTGGGTGGTGAACGATGGCTGAGGAGTGCTGATTCATCGTGGCAGGCGGTGGTTGATCACGATGGCATTAGCGGCGAAACTACGATGCAGGAGGCACGTGAAGGGCAGTTACCTATTTTTCCAAACCACATGGATGCAGTTGTAACGTTTGAGTCAGTTACTAATCCTAATATTTTGGAACCTTCTCATCCTTATCCCTTGGGGGCAGTTCGAACCAACCAGGTTTTTGATGATATTACAATGGGTGAGGACTCTGAGACTACGCTACAAAATTTGGTGGATGAAGAAAGCGACGGCGTCAAGCAAGTGGAATCGGTTCTTTAAGACCTCTAGCATCCTTAGGCAGCAATCAATCTGAGGCGACTTCAATCAACACAACCTTACCAGCGGCGGGCTCCGGGGATGGAGTCTGCCGATCTCAATGATCGTTTTGACCTGGAATTGTAGGGGACTTAATAATTCCCTTATAATTCCATCTTTAGGAGAGCTTGTCCGGTTTCGCAATGTTGATGTTGTTGTGTTACTAGAAACGCTTTCAAATAATAACAAATTGGAGGAAATTAGAGTTTATTTAAACTTTCATGGATGTTTTTCGGTGTCGTGTCTTGGGCAGAGTAGCGGCATAGCCATCCTTTGGAGACAACAGAACCTATGCACCCTTTAAGAGTTTTTCACAAAATCACATTGATATGTTAGTCTCGGAGGGACAATGGAATTGGCGCATCACGGCTTACTATGGTATACCAAATCGCTCGTTGAGATTTCGGTCTTGGAACCTACTTCGCAGTCTTATTTCAGCTTCTAATTTACCATGGCTAATTATAGGAGATTTCAATGATATTCTAACCTGTGATGAGAAGAAGGGGAAAATTGATCACCCAATTTGGCTATTGTGAGGTTTCCGACAGGTGATAGAGGACTGTGACTTAAGCGACATTCCTTTATCTGGTTACCCTTTTACCTGGGCAAGGGCAAGAGGCACTACTCATGCAGTTGAAGAGAGATTAGATAGATCTATGGGGAATTCATCATGAACTCACAAATTCCCGTCTGCTACGCTCACAAACCTCGTGGCTCCTTGTTTGGATCACAGTCCAATTCTGTTAGATACTCAGCCGGTTATAGTACATAATCGCAAGCGGTACTTCAAGTTTGAAAATAAGTGGTTCATCGAGCCCGGGTTCCAGCAACTGGTGGAGTCGGGGTGGTCCTCTGATCCATCTCTATTGATCCAAAAAAACTGGTTAACTTGGCTGGTATTCTTTCAAAGTGGGGACGGAATTTGAATTCATTTTTCAGTCGAGATAAGAGGCGCTGTGAAGCGGCCTTAAATTCAATCAGGTATCGCACATATTTGGGGGCGACAGAGGAGGAGAAATCTTTAAGGAAACGATGGGCTACAATAATTCTCAAAGAACAAGTTTATTGGAAGCAAAGGGCTAAGTTTCATTGGCTTAAAGAGGGTGATCTTAATATGAATTTTTTTCACCAGGCAGTGACTGCTCGCTGGAAAAAGAATATAATTAATATGCTGCAGACTGATGATGGAAATTCAGTTTCGAGCCAGCCTGCTGTGTGCCACTTGGTTGGAGAATATTTCTAAGAGTTATTCTCACCTCCTTTACCCACGGAGGAACAGACTCTTAGGGGGATTTTCATGCCAATGGTGTCTGATGCGGAGAACGCAGATCTTGTAAAGGATTTCACGATGGAGGAGTTTTTTCAAGCCATTCAGAAAATGTATCCTGATAAAGCTCCGGGTCCGGACGGCTTTAATCCGGGCTTTTATCAACGATGTTGGCCGGTAATTGGTAATGATCGCTTGTCACTCTTGGCTGCATCAATTTTCTTTCCCCTTTAGCCTTGCTGACACTTATGTGGTCCTAATTCCCAAGTGTAGTAACCCTACTACAATTAGGGATTACAGACCAATACCCTTATGTAATGTTCTTTACAAAATCTTGTCCAAAGTTTTGTGTAATAGACTAAAGAAAGTGTTGCCTCACCTTGTGGATAAATCTCAATCAGCCTTTGTTTCGGGACGGGCAATACAAGATAACGTGTTTGTCGCATTCGAAGCCATACATGCTATGAAAAGGAAGTCGGGTGATGGTTTAGGCGATGTTGCTTTGAAGATAGACATAAGTAAGGCTTATGATAGAGTTTCTTGGGAGTACTTAGAGATGGTTTTAAAGAAGTTGGGTTTTTGTGATGTCTGGGTCAGATGGATGATGTTATGTGTACGCTCAGTTCGCTATTCAATATTAGTGAATGGAGACACAGTCGGTCCTATTTTACCGGGACGAGGCTTGAGACTGGGGGATCCTCTTTCTCCATATCTTTTCATTCTTTGTGCAGAGGGTTTGACTACTCTAATTCGTGATGCTTGTCAACGGAACACTCTCCACGGCAACCATATTTGTAGAGGAGCTCCCACAGTTACTCACCTCATGTTCGCTGACGATTGTCTTCTGTTTTGCAAGGCAACCATACAGGAGTGTCAGACTTTAAAATTTATATTGGCAGTGTATGAGATAGCATCGGGTCAGGCTATTAATTATACCAAGTCTGGGATCTTTTTTAGCAGGAATGTTTCAAGAGATTTACGGTTCACTCTCTCTCAAATATTTGGTGTTTCCAGTGGCTTTACTTCCTCCAACTATTTGGGCCTACCTTCTCTAATCGGTGGAAATAAGAAGCTATTTTTAGATATTCGCGGGATAGGCTTTGGACTAGGTTACAATCTTGGCGGACTAAATCTTTATCAAAAGTGGGGAAGTGCATTTTGTTGAAGAGTGTGGCCCAGGCTATTCAGTCTTATTGTATGTCCACATTCCTTATTACGGATTCCTTTCTTGATGAATTGGAAAAGATGATGAACTCCTTTTGGTGGGGGAATAATAAAGATGGCCGTAGGGGTATAAATTGGATGTCATGGAAAAGGTTATGCGTCCGAAAATCTATTGGTGGTCTAGGCTTTCGAAGTCTCCATCTCTTTAATATCGCTATGCTAGGAAAGTGGGGGTGGCGATTGTTGACCGACTCCCATTCTTTAGTGTGCCAAGTTCTAAAAGCAAGATAATTTGCTAATGGCACTTTTTTAAATGCCGGTTTAGGGCAGAGTCCGAGCTATGTGTGGCGAAGTATTATGGAGGCGAAAGATTTTGTTAGATGTGGACTATGGTGGCGCATTGGGGACGGCAGTCAAGTGATGGTTTTCACTGACCCTTGGTTGAGGAGAGATGGGAATTTCTATGTAGGCCAGCCAAACTATCCAATACACCCTTATACTCGAGTGTGTGATTTCTTTTTGACAGGCAGGCAACAGTGGAATAGTGCTCTTCTCAGGGACTGTTTTGGGGAGGCAAATGTGGAGGAAATACTTTCCATCCCTATACCTTCTTTTCCTAGCTCTGATACTTTGATTTGGCACTACTCCCCTAATGGGATGTATTCAGTTAAAAGTGCATACCATCTTGCTACATCTATGACTTTAGACACAACAGAAGGGATCAATGGTCCTTGGGATCAACTTTGGCGTCTTAAGATTCCTCAGAAAGTAAAGTATTCATGTGGCGAATGGTGCGTGGGTGTCTCCCTTCTAGAGACCGTTTGCTGTCGAAAGGTGTGGCTGTTCCAGTTGATTGCGGGTTATGTGGGCATTCGGAGGAAACTGCATTGCATCTGTTTGCCTCATGTGTCGTGGCAAGAGATACATGGCAGTTAACAACTTTTTCTGATAAGTTGGTACAAACGCCAGGCAATAATAATTCTACCTCAGCATGGCTTTTGGATATATTTCTAGCTCTCAGTGAGGAAGTTCATACATTCGCAATGACATTACATGCTCTTTGGAAAGAACGAAATTACCGTATTTGGCGTAGAAGTATGCGACCTCCTGCACTTATTCTCCGATGAGATAATTACAAACCAATGCAACGTACTACACATTTGGTTACATAAAAGGTAACATACTCTCTTTTAACAACATAATGAAACATACTTTTATGTCGAGTTACAAATAATGCAACTATGTTGGATGACGTTAAAATTCATTAACGAAACGAACCGTCTCGTTAAATAAACTAACAATCGTTAAAGAAACACCAGCCCCTTCATCTTCAACGTTGTTTCATCTCTACCCTTGCAGTTTTTCCAAGTTCAAGCCAAATGCATCACCGATGAATGCACCGTGAACCCAGAAAATCTGAAGCCCAAATCCAAAATTTGAAAACCTACATTTGAATGGTTGAAGCCCCAATTCAAAAATCGAAACCCCAATCCAAAATCAAACCCAACCGATCCCAGATCTGTGATTCCGGTGGTGTTGAAGATTTTTGGTTGACCTATTGTGGCTGCCGTCGAGAAGAATAGAGGCTGGACTTGTGAGATTCGTTGGTGTAGATTGCAGATTAAACATTAGACAGAGAACTGCGATTTATTTTGCCCAGGAGTAAGGACCGGAGAAGATAGATGAGAGAGTAGCAAGGGATGGTCGCCGGAGAAAAAGGGAGAATAACAGGGGTAGGAGAGATGAAGCGGCAATCGGAAAAAATGGGCGGAATGTTGAGTGCGGACGAACTTGCCATGAGGTGATTGTGAGGTGAGAATGTTAGAATCGATTTTCCGGCAATGGATTTGGAACTGCCGTTGTTGGTGAGAATAGGCGTTTCTCTCTCTTCTTGTCTTAGTGCTCTATGGGGTTTAGGGAAGAGGGATCCAATTGTGTCTTATTTTGTTGAATTAGTTAGGGAAATGAAAAGAGAACTCGAAGAATGGCAGAATGGGGTGGTTGTTTGTGGTGGACTGATGGTGGGGGATGTCGATGATTGAGAGGTAAGGAAGAAGCTACCAAACCCAGTAAATAAGCCAACTAATGTTAATTATATTTTTAACACGTGTTAGTTTTTTTTCTTATACTGTTGGCATTTCAGTTAGTTTTTTAACGTCGTTAGGGACCATTTCATTATATATAATAAAATGGTAAAGTACATTTCATTAAGATGTCAAATCGTAGTACATTGCATTAGTTGTAACAAACGCAATAGTACGTTACCCTACATTGTCGTTCGCCCATTCTCCGATCAGCCTTAAATGACTTGCATGAGTGGCGTGCAGCAAAGGAAAACGTCCGATTTTCTTCAACGATTACTCCGAACAGGTGTGAAAACTGGCATCTTCCTAAGGCAGGCTTTGTCAAAATCAATTCGGATGCTTCTTTTGATATAGCCCAACGTCAAACAGGTCTTGGTCAGGTGCTTCGGGATGGAAGTGGGAAGTTCTTGGCAGCAAAATCTCATTGTACTTCAGGTCTGTTGCGTGTGGAGGAAGGAGAAGCAAATGGTCTCCTTTTATCATTGATCTGGGCAGTGGAGTTGGGGCATGAACAGGTAGAATTTGAGATAAATTCCAAGAGGGTGTTTGACAAAATACACTCCACAAATCCAGGCCAATCCGAGCTAGATGTTCTCATCGAGTCTTGTAGGGTTTTTCTTCGTAATTACCCTCATTTTGTAGTTCGCTTGGTTTGTCGTAAAGACAACTGTTTGGCGGATTGTTTTTCTAGGGCTGCATTTAGAAATGTGAGCCTCACAACTTGGGTTGAGCTACCGTCGTTTGTGGATAACCACTTCTATCTATTTGTGAATGTCAATAAAGTGGTTCTTACTTTAAAAAAAAAAAAAAAAAAAGATACATAAACTAACAACAACTGTGAATGACCATCCCAATTGTATGGTCCAAATTCTACTAAGCTTAGCCCGACAAAAGTTTGTGGACTATTAAAACATTTCTGCGAACGTCGAATAGAAAATAAGTTAAAATACTTGGACTGGGCTCTTATATACCTACAACATGTCCAAATAGAACCGGGAACCGACTGAACTGGCGGGTAGAATCGGAACCGGGAACCAGCGAGAATCGGGAACCGCCGGAACCGGGAACCGAACCGAGAACCGGATTGAAACGGTTCGAATACGAATCCAACATATTCAGAACCGAGGAACCGGCGGAACCGGGAACCGAGAACCGGAACCGAGAACCGGGAACCGAACGGTTCTCTGCATCAGAGGACTTTAAAGATGTTTGATCATTATGGTAGGTTGGCTGCTAGCTAATATATATACTGATATACATACTCCCTCCGCCCCAAAATACTTGTAGTTCTAGGATTTTCACACAAATTAAGAAAAAAAAAATTAATACATGTGTAATGGACTATATTACTCTTGGAACATTTCAAGTATCAAGACAATTTAATACTTTTACAATGACAACACTATCATAAATAATGGTATATTTGATAAACAATGTCAAAAATGTATAGATAATAGCAAAACTACAAATATTTTGGGACAAACTTCAACTCCTTAAACTACAAGTATTTTGAAATGGCAGGAGTATTACATTTTAAACTGTTGGGAATATGCCTTTGAATCAATGACTATTGGTTAAGGATATGTCCGTGACAAGTGGAGTAATTCTTGGGACTTGAATTAGAAAAAGGAAATCCTTTTGGTACAAGGATTACGGTTTATTGGTTTAATTAGGTTTCTTATTGGTACAAGGAATTGTTCAAGAATTAGGAAAACCGTTTCCTAATGAGAATAGAATTACTTTGTACATAAGAAATATGATTCCAATTACATTGTACACAAGGAATGTGATTCCTTCTCCTTTTGGGTTTCTAGTATTTATGCCTATAAATACTAACCCCTCCCCTAGCATTATTTTTGCCGGTCATCTTTGAGAGATACAAGTAGAGATCTAAGATCTAGATTTAGGTTGACGGAATTATTTGCCTAAATAATTCGTGCAACTAGATTAGTGAAGATCGTCTTTTGTAATTGGTCATTGGATAATAATATATTCTCCCTCCGCCCGTGGATGTAGCCAAGTTGGTGAACCACGTAAATTCTTGTGTTCGTGTTTGATTATTTCGCTTGACATCGTTCTTTATGTTTATTATGCTCTAACAAGTGGCACCAGAGCTTGGTTGAAAAGGAGAATTAGCATCGACGGAAGAGGTCCAAGATCGAAGAAAAACAAGTTAGCAGTTTTTGGTCCGTTTTTATTCAGCGCAGCTGTGAAGAAAAAGGCGTAGCGCGTTCGTTCACCGTTGGATCGGGTTGATTTTTGTCGGGTAGCTTCGGGACTCATAGGTATTAAATCTGAACGGTGGAGATCGTATTTGGAGTCCTGTAGCGTCGGGAAATTAATTCGGACAGAAGCTGTAGTGGGTTTTGTCTTCGATTGTAAGCGTTCTTGTTGCGATTTCTTTTGTTGGTGTTGGTTGGTTAGAGATCTAGGGATTCCGCTGCAAAGAAGAAGATGGGTCAAGGAATTGAATCATCGATTGACAAGATTAATGGGAGGAATAGTATTATATTCTTTGGTAGATCAAGATGAAGGCCCTGCAGTTCGTGTGCAGTGTACGTGTAGTTCGCGTGCAGCGATCGTACAGTCCACGTGCAGCGTCCGTGCAGAAATCTGGGTGTCTAGGTTGGAAACATCAAGACAGAAGTCGTGTTGAAGAAACAAGGCTAATTGGCACCCTCGTGGCGAGTAGATCTAGTACAGACAGAGATTCATCAGGGATAGTTGCGGAAGGCGGCAAGGGTTCTAGTAAGAAGAAGAATTCTCAAAAATCTTCTAGCAAGAGAAGCCCGAGACCTGATGAAGTTTGTAATTTCTACAAGGAGGGGAAGGGAAGCGAGGGAGTGATGGATTCTCTAGAGGAGAAGGCGCATTCACAAATCATCATAGGTCTTGGTGGTGATGTTCTCGTGGACGTTGCTATGAAAAATAGTGACAATGGTGATTTTGCTCTAATAGTGGAAGAAGACTCACAGCGCGTGGAAGAGTGGCTTCTAAGGGTAGAGCAAAACGAGATAGTTGAGGAAAAGGTGGAGCCGATTTCTACAAGAAGGAGTAGATGGGCAGACAATCCTGAGGTACAAGATGACTATCCGCAGTTTGAGTTGGGACAGTTTATCTCGGTGGGCGAGGTTCAAGGCCGAATGAACTCGCCAAGCACGAAAAATTGTTAGTCGCTCGGAAGGGGCGGTGTTCTAGATAGGCGGTCTAGAGGCACTAAGGAATGCTAGGCTTAGCATATCGTCCGGTTGCTTGGGAGGAGCAAGGTTGTCCGGCGTGACAAAGGGTGCTTGATGTAAAGCACAAGATTACATTCTATTCGCCTTTAAATGAGTGGGTTCGAAGCTCTCTGAACTAATTCGAAGCTCATCATTGGATTGGGATTGAGAAAGTAATCGAGACAAGGTACAATCTGGGGATTTAAGGTGTAGTCTATTCGAAGCGCTAGAAGTAGATACACAAAGTTCAGTCGGCAAAGGAGGTACTTAAATTCTAGAGGTGTACAGTCTCAAGTGTTCGGCGAAACACTATGTTGATGGTCTAGAAGGCTTTCTGAGACATTAATGCTAGTTTCTTGGCTCTCATCGGCGTTATGGAGAGGTCGAAGAAACAAGATAAGTAAGAGCACATGTTAGTGGAGTATTGTAGCAGTTCGTGCAGACATCGCGCATCGTGCAGTTCATGTACAATTTCCGTTTGTGCAGATGCTTATAGGGAAGAAACCAAATAAGTAGTCATGGGTTCGAGATACATTGCCAGAATGAGAAGTGATTTGTTCAAGTCATTCAAGGGTGTTTGTCCGTGTTCGTTGGTGATCCAAGAATAGTTCGAAGCACGTTGAAGTTTGAGACAAGATCGACTGTCGTCATCTGGGTAATATGGTATTCGAATTTGGTGATCGTGGATTTGGTATTTCGGATATGGTGGTCAACATTGTGGTGAAGGTTCTAGGGATCTAGAAATCATTGCACAAGTTGAGCCAGAAAAATCGTTTGCTTGACTAAGTAAACGTGGTTGTTCTTGAGTGAACAAAGATGGTACTGTCTTGACAAAGACATAAGGCGGTGGCGGAGGTGGAGAGATATGTTTGGAAGCGGATGATTCAACTCAAGGTGGAGTTGGGGTCAGTTCGTGGATATGAATTATGGTTCGGGGAGATTCAAAGTCAAGGTGGAGATTGTTGGGAATATGCCTTTGAATCAATGACTATTGGTTGAGGATATGTCCGTGACAAGTGGAGTAATTCTTGGGACTTGAATTAGAAAAAGGAAATCCTTTTGGTACAAGGATTAAGGTTTATTGGTTTAATTAGGTTTCTTATTGGTACAAGGAATTGTTTAAGAATTAGGAAAACCGTTTCCTAATGAGAATAGAATTACTTTGTACATAAGAAATAGGATTCCAATTACATTGTACACAAGGAATGTGATTCCTTCTCCTTTTGGGTTTCTAGTATTTATGCCTATAAATACTAACCCCTCCCCTAGCATTATTTTTGCCGGTCATCTTTGAGAGATACAAGTATAGAGATCTAAGATCTAGATTTAGGTTGACGGAATTATTTGCCTAAATAATTCGTGCAACTAGATTAGTGAAGATCGTCTTTTGTAATTGGTCATTGGATAATAATATATTCTCCCTCCGCCCGTGGATGTAGCCAAGTTGGTGAACCACGTAAATTCTTGTGTTCGTGTTTGATTATTTCGCTTGACATCGTTCTTTATGTTTATTATGCTCTAACATAAACTATAAATATTTTGGGACGGAGAGAGTATTACATACTTATTAGATGGTGAGATGGAACCGGTGGAATCGTCGGAACCGGAACCGGCGGATAGAACCGGGAACCTGATTAAGATGGTTCGAATACGGTTCCGGCCATTTGGGAACCGGGAACCGGAACCGGAACCGTTTGGACATGTCTACCTACAAAACAAGAAAAATAAAAAATTCCACTCCCTATTTCCAAAAAAAATACATGGTTAACTCAATCAAATTTAAGTAGATTCAATTTTTTAAATTTGTTATAGATGCATTATCGAATTACATCAACAACAATTTTTAAAATAACATAAAAATAAGAGAGTTTTAAAAAATTACGGTCAAAGTTTGATTGAGTTAACCATGATGATGAATGTTAAAGTAAGACTATCTTTCTATAAAATATTCTTTTCTGTAAAAATATGAATGTTTTCCTTTCTATATAGTTTCACCTTTAAATAAAAATAGTCTAACACCCGTGCGTTAAACGCACGACAAAAAACTTTGACAAATAACATGAAATAAATAATTATTGTCACTATAAATATATCATTTTATTTGCATAACTATTACTCCATCCGTCCCATATTTATCGCTACTTATTTTCATTTTGGGTGTCCCATACTTATAGCTACTTACTCAAAATGTTCACTTTTCTCTTTTCTACCCACTCACAACAACTATCAATTACTCCATGTACTCCCGTTTGGTAACAATAAGTATGGAACAAAGGGAGTATTAAATATAAATAATTATATCACTTTTAATATTATCAACAACTTTATTTTTTTCAATTAATTGTGTCCTTTAAAATATTTTTTTTTGTATAATCTTACAAAGTTATAAAGTCATATTTCATATTTTCTAACCAATGTTATAATAAAAGTGTTTTTTTTTTCACTATCGTATGCTTTTTATTAGAAAAATCTTTTGAAATAGTAAAAAAAAAACCATTTATTTACTCCTTCCGTCCCATTTATATTAGCCACATCTGACTTGTTTGGTCAACACAAGTGAACTTTGGCCAAACATTAATGTCTATTTAATCATCCGAATAAAATTCTAAAAAAATGTTAATGATAGATCACTTAATAATTTATAAATAACAACTTTTAAAGTTTCACTAAGATGATTGGATTGATATTATTGGTTGGTCAAAGGTCGGTTGTGTTGAACAAAAAAATCAACGTGACCAATATAAACGGGACGGAGGGAATATTGTTTTAGCAATAAATAAACAATTTCTTACCAAAAAAATCAAACGTGACTAATTTTCTTTTTACACAAATAGAATAAATGAATAAATAACTACATTAAAATTGTAAACGTATTTTAGTACTAAGTAGTCTTTGTGACAAATATAATAATTCCTATGTCCTTAAATGAGTATCCATTTTTAGGAAATTTTTGTAGCAAAATGAGTGTCCATTTTGATCCTAACTTTGTCCTTGAATGTTCTTTTCAAAAAAATAAATAAATAAATCATCGGTCTCTTTATACTTGCAAAAACTAAAAGTTTCTAAAGAGAATTACAAGATTATATATGAATTTTGCCACCAAATTGTAGCAAAAGTTATGTCCCTTAAAATGAAATTTGAACACTCATTTAGGGACATTTAGGGACGTGAGGTAGTACCTTTAATCAAATAACATCATTATTGTAGTGGTATACTCCCTCCCGTTCCATAACTATGTGCACAAAATGGTTTTTTTTACGGGAATTAAGGGATAAATAGTACTCCCTCCGTCCCAGAGTAAGAGTCTTACTTTCCATTTTGGTACGTCCCATAGTAAGAGTCCTATTCCTAAAATGACAAATAATCTTTACTATTCACCACACTCATTCTCTTTCCTATTTTACTTTTATACTCACAACACCAATCAATTCACTATTCTCTCCCACTCATTCTATCTCCTACTTTACTTTTACACTCACAATATTTACATCACTTCAAATATTTATTAATAAGCGTGCAAATAAGGGGTAGGACTCTTACTCCGGGACGGAGGGAGTAGTTGGTAGTTGTTGTGAGTGTGAAAAGTGAAGTAAGAGAGAGAAAGTGAGGTAAAGAATAGTAGGTTGATTAGTGTTGTGAGTATAAAAGTAAAGTATGATAGAGAATGAGTGAGATGAATAATAAAGATTCTCTGTCATTTTAGGAAAATGTGACTTATCAAATCAATGGGACACTTAAAATAGCAATTTATGCACATAGTTATGAGACGGAGATAGTATTTGAAAAAAAAAAAATAATATTGCAGTGGTAGTATCTGGAGTATACGAGAACGTTCCCGTCAATTCTATAACAATGGCATTATTGTAGTGTTTTCTTATTGAACTACCCTTCGAAGGCATTTCATGGTTTGATCTCCACGATGATATTCAAACAAAAGTAAACCTATTTACATTCACACGTCCACTTCAAAATCAAACGCGATTCTCGTTTCCATCTTCATCGTCTCCGGTTTGTTTCTCCATTCTAGCCACCACACCTCCACCCCTAACTAAGCACACCTCTTCCGGCCAACTAAAATCTGCCATTGTCTTAAATTTCTTTTCGATTTTGTCGAATTATCCAACTGTTCAATATCACTAAAATACATTTTCCGGCCTTGCCAATCGTCGACGGCGACAACATATCCAGTTTCCGGTGACCATTACCGATCGGACCTGAGGCAGTGAAAACAAAACAAAAAAAATTCAAAGCATCTTCCACAGTTCAGCTCAACTGGATGCTATTTATTCTCTCCACCGCTCCACCCTCGACTCCGCCTGGTCCGCCTTGACTCCACCTATATATTCCGCCCTCGTCTTTCATCTTTCCTCCTCCTCTCATTTTCAAGCCATATCTACGAGAAATGACTCGATTTAGAACTTAAATTCACAGGTTAAGAAAGGGTTTGTTTTAAATACAGGTATGATCTCTATACCCAATATAAATGTCTAGATTTCTATACCCAATATTAAAAGAAATACAAATTAAATTTAGACAAAGTGCTCGATTCTCCAAGGATTGGGGATATACTCACCCACCAAATTAGTAAGTAAGCCCACTTTAATCGGCTCACCCACTACCTAATGTAATAACACATCTAATTTAGTATCTACACCCATCTTTATTCCAATTTCACCCATATTACTAAATACCTACCTATTTCGGTGCAATTTTAAAAACTGTTACATGTTTGAAAATTGTTAACGATTCACTAATATAAATATTACCAAAAAATGATATTGCATAAAGATTTTTATGTCTTCATAAGATTATGGTCAAAATTAAATTGAATTGATCATAATCTTAAAATGAATGAAAAATGAGATTATTTTTCTGAAATGAATGGAGTATAAAATATTAAAGTCTTGTCATTTTTACAGGAAAAATATGGTTCAGATATTATTTTCCTTCTTTTTCTTGTTCCCTCCCTCCCTCCTCTCCTTCCTTCCATCCCATACCTCTTGAAACAGGAGTACTAACACTATTTATTTATCGTCTTTGCAAGAATTCAGTTATTGCCTTTAATGAGATTATTTTTCTGAAATGAATGGAGTATAAAATATTAAAGTCTTGTCATTTTTACAGGAAAAATATGGTTCAGATATTATTTTCCTTCTTTTTCTTTTTCTTGTTCCCTCCCTCCCTCCTCTCCTTCCTTCCATCCCATACCTCTTGAAACAGGAGTACTAACACTATTTATTTATCGTCTTTGCAAGAATTCAGTTATTGCCTTTGTCATATTCTTTTTCCTTATTTTTTGTTTTGAAATGAGAAAGAATAAGGGATTTGGTGGGATGGGATGGGATGGGGTGGGGAGGCCGGGAGGGGAACAGGGCCATGTAGTGTAGTGGTTAGTGGGTGAGGAAGAAGAAGGTATGGAGAAGGGGAAGGAATGGCGAAGGAGAGAAGGGGGAGACGTGGGAAAGGAATTAGAACGGGTTAGTGGACTATTTTGTCTTTTCAAAGAGTCATCATTTTGTAAATAAAATCAGGTGGGCGTTCTTACCAAATTGGTGGGTGTGTATAGACCCACTCTTCTCCAAGTTCCTAATCTAGGTCTCTACTCTAGCAAGCGAGAGTCAGGCCGAAGTGGCCAAGCCCAACGTTAGTCTGTTGACTTAACCACATCCTAGCCGACGAATATACAGATTACGGCAATTCCAAATCGAAAATCCCAATTTCCCAAAATGGCAAACACATAAACCCTAGCCTAGCCGATGACGACGAGTCAACGACTACTCGGTAGTCAGTAGTCACTCACTCAGACACTCCACTCCGCAGGCCGCAGTACGCAATCGCCTTCGCCGATCGTTCCTTCCCACACCATGGCGACGATGCGACCAACCACCGCTTCTTCTCCTCTTCTCTGCGGCGCCATTGAGTCTCCTTATCCTCTTCCGGCAGCGGGCAGGTACAAATTCTTGACCTCTTCTAGATCGTTTTTTAGTCATTCCATTCCACGTTATTGTATTATGATGTTTAGTACATTTCTTGTTTAGTTGGTTTTGTTTGTGATTTGTTCTGAATCTTTATAATGCCCACTTCAACTTAAAAATTGTCCTTTTTCTTTTGTGATCGGGTGATCGCATCAACGTATCCCGTATTTGTCCCGCGTCTCGAGGTGATTTGGGATGTGACGGGGAATTTCTGTCCCGCAATAAATTCGGGACGTCCCGTCCCGTATAGTTCGCGGGATATAATAGTTTTGTCCCGTCCCGTCCCGAATTGACGGCTCTAGCGGTGGTGCAGGGAGGCGGAATCCAAGCGGGAGAAGGTGGAGGAAGAGTGCGCGGCGCAGTAGAAGGGGGAGACCTGCGGTGAAAAGAGATTGTAAAGAGAGAAGGCGAGAGAAAAAACTGTGTTGTGCGTGTTTTCTTAAGAGAGTTACAGAAAGACGGGAGTCTATAGCGTTAAAGGCGGAGAAGGGCGTTTTAAATCACCGAGAAAGAAGAAACCTTTAGTTAATGTTTTAAATGTTCCAGAGAATGACGATTCCAAGTTTCTATTTTGGGAGAGATGAGTTTGAGCGTGAAACTAAAATAGAAAGGTGCTCAATTGACTTCAGCCATTATATATATACTCCCTCTTTCCCAGAAAGATAGTTCACTTTAGATTTTTAACGGTCAACACATGTGAACATTGACCAAAGATTATTATCAATCTAATCATCCCGATGAAATTTTAAATTTTGTCATTGATAAATCACTTGATGATTAATCAATAACAAGTTTTAGAATTTCACAAGGATGGTTAGATTGACATTTATATTTAATCAAAGTTCATTTGTATTGACCATCAAAAGTCAAAAGTGGACTATCTTTTTGGGACGGAGGGAGTATATAGATGCTACACCAAATATCTAAATAAGTGTATAATTTTGAAAACTTTCAAAGAATAATGAAAAATATTCATGTTATGACGAATGAGTAAAAACAAACAGAAAACAGTAAATGCAAAATAATAAACACATGTTTACGTGATTCACTAATGATGTGCTAGCTACGTTCACGTGCAGATGTTATTAGTAATTTTGACACTATTTAAACAAAAATTTATGGTAACATGAGATTTAATACTCCTAGATTTTCTCTTCAAGCATTATCTTGGCTTTGCCGCTCCTATGAAGTCAAGAGGGGCAGAATGTCTATTGATTTTCTTGACCAAACACAAAACAAAACCAACATCAGATGTTTCAGTTAATTAGTACTAATAATATTTTGTCAATCATATATCTAGCTCCAAGGCCAGTTTTACAACCTTGAACACAAGAAATGAAATGTTTTTTTTTTTTTTTTTAAAACATTTACTCAAGGACCCATGATAACAAGAAGATCACAGCATCAAAAGAAACTCAACTGCAAAAATGATTAATTTGTCTTGTAATTCAATTATTATTGTTGATGTGTTGTTAATTTGTCATGATCTGCAGAACACAAAAATGATAGAACTAAGCAATCATGCTCATACATGGCAGTGCAATGAACCCGAAACACAAAACAACTTCTGATCATTTCTGGCAGCAAAATGTACATAAGTGCAATTAACACAAACGAAATGAAATGATCACGTAAATGGTGAGGTTTAGGGTTGGATCCCTCTCCTTGCCTTCTGGCTAGGACAAGACATCGTGAAAATAAAAAATAAATAAATTCTCCAAGACCAACATAATGTAACCTTTGAGGAGATACAAATTTATATAGCTGTAACTAATGTTTTACATAAGATATGAACTTAACTTCTTATACAAATGCAAATAAAGAAAAGGGTAAGACTTAAGAGCTAGCTAGAGATGAAATTACTTGGCTATGGCTCATGTTATGCCTGATCTATAAGCTATACTATACTATATATAAATATATATATATATATATATATACATATCTGTATGTAAATATCTGTGTGTCCGGTACGTTATTTGGCTAGCGCTAGATGCGATCTGACCATGATCGAGCCTACGTACGTGTGATTCATGCAAGAAACCCTTGAAGCCCCAATTTGGAACCTGTTTTCTTAACATCTTCTTGAACTTTCTGCCTATATTCTCGGAAGGTAAACCTTTTATAGAGTGAAGGAAATGGACCACAGCTTTGTATCACCGTGTCGTAGGAAGGACACATGAAGTATGCCATTGAATATCTTTCTTTTTCTCCATTTGTTACAACTCTATGTTGGATACTCTTGTAAACTCCATTGCTCCATGCCTGCACTTTGTTAACATCTGACAATTAGAGTAGACTACGCAATTAAAAAAAAAAAAAAAAAAATCCCTCCGTCCCTAAATGATGGAGTATCTTTTACTGAAATTATTGTCGTTGAAAATGTTTTTTAACTAGTCATTTTATACTTGTAAATCTAAATATTTAGAAAGTGATTAACTAGAATATACGTATCTGGATATTTGTCATTTTCCTGTATAGAAAGTAAAAATTTTCAGGATGTCTTTAAATGAAATTTGTTCATTTAGCGTCGGAGGGAGTATAAAAATAAGTAAATAAATCACTATTTAACCTGAAATAGGTCACCAATATTGATAATTAAAGCATCTGGATTAGGTTTAACACCAATCCATTCCCCATCTTTTATGAGCTGCAAACCTCCTACATTGTCTTGGTACAAAATTGTGAGGAAATCGCTATCGGTGTGAGGGACTAAACCGTGAAGCTGAGGGGAAAATGGGCATAGTGGGTATCTGTTTAACCGAAGATAGGATGAGCTAGGGCCGCAATTTTCAACGAAGAAACCAGATTCTTCACCCAGATTCTCTGCTAATATTGACGCTATCGTCTGGGCTAGCTTCGATACCATTCCTACAAATTCCTCAATACTGGAGCTGAAGAAATGAAAATTTGTCCAAGAAAATCAAAACAAGTTATATTGAATTTACCATAATTTTTTAAGTTCTAATACCATCTCAAGTTCACTACATAATAGGCTTAAATACGTTTATCCCCCTTCAAATATACACCGAATCCCACTTTGCACCCCCAGCGTGAAATTTGTGACTAAGTGGTACCGAATGTTAAAATTATCCCACTTTGCCCCCTGGATCCTAACAGATGTTAGAGATTTAATGGAATTGATCATGTGCATGTCACCTGATGTGTATTTTCGTCATTTTAACTCTCAATCTTCCTTTAATTTATTTTTCACTCCTCTCACTTGTTATAAGTTTTAAATTTATTTTTACA
The DNA here is from genome assembly GCA_026119855.1 of Campanula takesimana. Taxonomy (NCBI): domain Eukaryota; kingdom Viridiplantae; phylum Streptophyta; class Magnoliopsida; order Asterales; family Campanulaceae; genus Campanula; species Campanula takesimana. Next base: position 502,555 of record JAOWBW010000110.1, read on the forward strand.
CTATATGTTACATAAAAAATTATAATACTAATAAAAAATAAATAAAATCAAACAAATGACTCGTGTAAAAAATAATAATTTTATATTTGGATTTTAAGTTATAGTTGGTAGGGTTTAGTTTGATATGATTTATTTTTTCTTTTTCGTTTTCAGATTTAATTATTTTTATACTTTTTATTTTACTAATATTTGAAAATCCATATATAATTTTTATTTATTTATTACATGAGTCATTTGTTTGATTTAATTTTTTTATTAGTATCATTAAAATAAATAAATTAATTAAATAATAAGTTAGTAATTTATATTGATATAATAATTTTATAATTTTTATGTAATAAAACAGTGCATTTTTTTAATTTTTTTTTTTTTTTATCATATATGAGAGGAGTGGAAAATTAAATTGAAGGAAGGTTGAGAGCATAGTTATAAATACCGTTTCGAACAGCGCACCGGTTTTGCCATTGGGACGGGACGTACCGGTACCGGAACGTACCGGTGTACCGTACCGGATTTACCGCACTTTTTAGTAATTTTTTAAGATAATTATATATATATAACATATGTTCAACAAAAAATTACAGAAGCTTGTATTTTATCATCAAACTATACCAATACTAGCATAAGTTTAGGCTAGATTGCTTACAAATTACTGATATGCAGCTTCATTTTCTTTGATTTTGCGACTTAATGACCTTGAAAGTATAAATCTAGGGAATAGTTTTTTTTTTTTTTTTTTTTTATATATATATATAAAAAAAACTCAAGTTTGAATGTATTTTTATTAGGTCTGACAATTAAAAATTGGTTTAAAAGTCTTTCTTTTCGCGTACCGTCTGGGACAACCATCTCGGCCGGTTCGGTCCGTTACGGACCGGTTTGGGCGGTACGAGGTGGTTTGGGCGGTACGAGGCGGTTCAGGGCGCTACAAAAACTGGGACGGAATTATATCTGTACCGCACCGGTTTTCGACTGGGACGGGACGTACCGGCCGGTACGGGACGGGATTTATAACAATGGTTGAGAGTAAAAATAACGGAAATACCCATCATGTGGCATGCACGTGATCATTTTCGTTAAATTTCTAACATTTGTTAGGATCCGGGGGCAAAGTGGGATAATTTTAACATTGGGTACCACTTAGACACAAATTTAGTGCTGGGGTGCAAAGTGGGATTCAGTGTATACTTGAGGGGGGTAAACGTATTTATGCCCTACATAATATGTGACTCAAATTATAATTAGTAAAAGCTAATTAGCTGTAGCAAATAAGTCACATTATTATTAATTCATTAAGAAAATGATGTTGAATCAGAAGTAACTGGTGTTTAACAAAATCCGGTGCCAATTTAATTGGATCATAAAACACGAAAACAACAATTAAGGAAGTTTAAACATCCCAAATTGAAACCCTTTAAAACAAAACCTAAATACGGAATGCCAGTAAGAAAGACTAAGGGGGTGTTTGGTGCATCAAGCATCGAGTGCTTGATGCTTGATATAATGTAAGAGTGATTTGAAGGTAGGATGCATGATTTTATTCTTTTATTCAACATAAATATGTCCAACATCCTCTTAATCATTGAGAATCAAAATCCTTGCTTGACGAGTAAGAGCCTCACTCAACATCCAACATCTAGTGCCCAAAGTGATCAAATGCATCCTACCTCCAAATTACCCTTATATTAAGCATCAACCACTTGATGCTTGATACGCCAAACACCCCCTAAGACAACGCTACTTAAGGGGCGCTTCTTGTTTCTACTTAGATCACTGCCTCATCTTTCTGCCCTTCCACTTGGATCTAATGGCTAAGCTGCGAGGAAACTAACTGAAGCAATGGCCACTGATGGATGTAGGATGGGGGTGGATTCTAGCATTTAAATCACACTATGAACGTATGTAATTAAGCTTTTAATTAGTGAGCACGCGCTTGTTTTTTTACACTGGCAAGCGGTTAAATGTGAGCACGCGCTTAAATATATACCTCAAATCTCTTCTCATCATGATTACCGAGCTACTAACCCCTCTCATGAAGGAGATATTGAGCATATATTTTCATTCTTCTAGCTAAAGAAGCGATGTTTCTTTTGTTCACCAAAGATTTTTTTCTGGAAAATCAAAAAATCGATCTACTTTTATTTAAGGGTATCTACTTATGTCTCAAAGGATCTTTACCAGTTTAGTATAAGATTGATGGTTAGAATCTTCCATCCCAAAATGACATTTCAGCTACTGTATACTACTTCCGAACCCCAAAAAATGAACATTTATTTCAGAACGAATCATATTCACAGAATAGCATTTGCATTTTGCAGTAACACGAATTCGTAAACAAGATTTTAGGAGAGGGGCAGTACGTGGTAGCATATATCAGTAGCTAGATATATGTATATATAGGGGAGTTAGCTAGCTGTTGAGATCTACCTTAATCCAGAAATGTGGGAAAGAGGAATGTGAAAAGATTCAGACCAAGAAAACTGCATAACAGAAGTAGCAGTAGGACTTCCCCATCTGTAACACCCATTAGCCAAATCAGTATTAGCCTTGTTGTCAAATGGCTCCTTCAACATTTTCTCTTGTTCTTCCCTCACCCTCTCCAAAATATCGCGAGAAATCCCGTGATTCACCACCTGAAAGAACCCCCATTCTTTTGCAGCTTCACCAATCTCTCTCATCACACTCTCTTTCTGACCGATTTCGATCAAACGGTCCAGATCAATTACGGGTAGCTGAAGCTGATCATGTGGAATGATCGGTTCTTTCGGGTCGTTTTCTGGTTTGTTCAAGTCCTTAAACAAGGTTTTGTAGGTTTGTTGAAATGGGGGTTCTTTATCCATCCTAATTTAGTGTTTGATGGAAAGAAAAGAATATATGCATTTTTACAATTTATCAAATGTGGGTATTTATAGTAAGCAAAAAATATCATGGGCTCCTTCCTGCTCAAGATATTTATGTCACGAAGGAAATGTTAGGTCGTCGGGCCAAGAACAGGTTTTTTTTTTTGGGTTTTGTGGTTCAAATGCAACCTAAGTAGTATTCCTCCGCTGTCACTTTTTTTTCGGTAGTTAATTTAAATATAATTATTAAAAAAAATACTGACATTAACTATGATAATACTCCATCTCATTTCAAATTGCAAAATTAGCTATTTTGGTTGTCCCATAAAAATTGCGAAATCCAAAAAATGGAAAGTGGTTAACCAGTTGCATACTCACATCAACTAACCCACTAACTATTATTTACCCCACCTTCTCTCTCCTACCAAACTATCTACACCCACAACACATCACATTTTCCATTTTTTCTTTAATATTCGTGCAAAGACGATTTTGTGCAATTTAAAATGAGACGGAGGGAGTATAATATACGTTGTTGATAACATTTTAATGGTGTATTATAATGGTTTCATTAAAAAAAATTTCATATTTTCTTAAAAATTATACTAATCAAGATGATCATTAAAATATATTTTTTTATTTGAATAGAAATCTTCCGTACTACTTTGAAACAATTAACCCCAAAGCTACTTAGAAAAGGGGCTCAATTCAATATTATAGTGCAAATTTTAGTTTACATAAAGGGGTCAGACTATACAAAATTTATAAATTGACCTTATGTTTAAAATGTATTTGCAAAAATAACACTAGTAAAAAAAAAAAATCTTAGAAAATCATGGGGGGTCAAGACCCCCTTCCCTTGCCTTCGCCAGTGTATATGAGTATGTTCTGAAAATAATGAGTTACTGCATAATTATGAGGCATTGAAATTTATTACCTTCAGTTGAAAACTTGAAAGAATCCACTATCATACATACAGAAAATACAATGGGTAAAAGAAATGGGATAGAGAAAATAGAAAGCTAATACTAGTACTTCGTACTCCCGGTCCCACTCGAATTATGATAAATTTTTATTTTGAATGTCCCATTCGAATTAGGACAACCAAAAAATGAAAATGTTTTATTTAATGGAACTCACATTCACACTCACAACAATTTTCCACTCATTATTTTCTATCCCACTTTTTCTCTCTTACTTCACTTTTTATTCTCACAACCTACTCCACTAATAATTTTTCCTTAATCATAGTGTCCAACTAAAAATAAAAAATCTACGGGAATGAGTATATGCTAATGCCCAATAATAAATTAAATACCAGTAATAAAAAAGGCCATTAAACTTGAAATGACCAACGGCGAAACGGGCGCAAGATAGCAACCAACAGCCACTCCCCCCGACTTGATCAACCTAACCCCCCTCTCGTTGACTTTCCGACCGGCATCGTTGATCAAAATATCAGCACCAACCACCACCTTCCGCCTCTTAGTTGTCCAAAATATGTTCTTAATCCTCACCGCAGTAACCAAATCCACCCTGAATTCCGACTTCATAGATCCATTAAGCACCGCCGCCCACGGCAGTCCGGCAGCATTCACCGCATCCCTCCGGTTAGTCTTCTTGTGGTGCCCCTGGTAAAACCCGGCGGCGGCGTAACTGGCGACGGGGATGCTGGCGTTTAGTGGGCCGTAGGAGAAAGTGAGATTGAGAGGGTCGTAGTAGATACCTTTGAGCGGGTTGGGATTGTCGAGCTTTAGATCGAAGAAGATGGATTGATTGGTGGTGGAATTTGATGATTTGTCGAGGGCAGGAAGGTAAAAGTCTTGGATGGAGCAAATGGGCCGTTTTGGACGGAGGAATAGGTCAGCTAAAAGGAGGCTGGTGCCGACGCTGATTATGATTTGGCAACAGCAGCACCTCGACCGGCGTGAAGCCGGCATACTTCTAGAGAGAGAGAGAGAGAAGTTGTGGGATTCCGGTGAGCCACGATGGAGCGAAATGAAAGTTTTCAAATTTCACATATGTTCAGACGGAGATGATTAATCCTTAATGGTCAACGGAGATGATTCATGAAATTAAGTTAACTAAAATGGTGATTTTTTTTTATTTTTTTTTACAAGGTAGTTACATACTCCCTCCGTCCTTACTTTCCTTTTTTTTGGTAGGTCTCAGATTAAGGTTCTTAGTTGCTTTATTCTTTAAATGACAAAACATGAATAGTATTTTAGACAATCTTGTCTTCATAAAGCTCATATATCACAAAAAAAATCATCACTCACCCATCTACTTTTCACTCAATTGCTTTATAAATGGACAATTATATCCTTCACACACTACTATTGTTGACTCAAATTTACCTTGCTTTCTTAATAAGCGTGTAAAGTCAAACTAAGAACCTTAATCCGGTACGGAGGGAGTATCATTCATTCAAGGCAATTGTCATCGTGTTACAAACTTCTATAATTCTATTACAGATCTATTGTCTAATCCAATACAATTTCTAACGGAGTTTCACCACGTTAGAACCTATTACAGCGAATGATACTGCATCTTCAGAAATCTTCTCATAGACGTCCCGCTCCATCTGATAGTCCAAACGCCATCTGATTGATCACATGCAGAAGTCTCCAGCCGCCCTCAGAGGAGCATAATACCAAGGTTCTCCACACCTCCCGCAGGAGTCGAACACAGGACCTCCTCTAAGGAAGGCCCTTAAACTCACCCACATATACCACTGGGCTATAAGCTCTTTGGTACTAAAATGGTGCTATATACTCCTTTCGTCCCAGCTCACTTGACACTTATTTTTATTTTGGTATGTCCTAGCTCACTTGACACTTCCCAAAACAGCATACTTTCTATAATTTTATATTCACTCTACCCAACCACTCATTCTCTTTCTTCATTTTTCCACCACTCAATTTATTCAACCAACACTACTATTACCCCCACTCATTCTCTCTTCATTTTCTACCACACATTTTCCTTATTTTATTCATTTTCCTTAGTTTGTGACCATCTCTTGGGTGTCAAGTGAGGTGGGGCGAATGGAGTATATATATATATATATATATATATATATATATATATATATATTAACAATGTCCACGCTATAAGGAGGCGAGAACAGAGATCGAACCCTAGCACTCACCGAGGGTGAAGATTGGCTTTAGCACTTGACAACTCATTTGGGGACAAAATTGTGCTATACTCCCTCCGTTTCATGTGACTTGAGACCAAAAATTTTGGCACACAAATTAAGGAAAAGTAAGAGAGATAAATGGTCGGAGGAGGTGTTTGTGAGTAAGAAAAATTAAATAGGAGAAAGAATGAGTTGGAGGAATAGTAAGTTGATTGGTGTTGTGAGTGTAAAAGTAAAGTTGAAGAGAGAATGAGTGAGAAGAATAGTAAAGATTCTTTACCATTCTGGGCAGTCTCAAGTGATGTGGAACGGACGAAAAATGAAATAAGTCTTAAGTGACGTGAAACAGAGAGAGTATTGACTAGTTCAATCACTTATTATTAAGATCAGATTTTTTTTTAAAAGTAACTCGCCCTCCCCTCCGATAAATGAGGTGGACTCCTGTGAGACGGCTCACAACCCAGCCGAGCCAAGCCGCTGAGCTAGTCAAGCCATTTTTTTTTTGGCTTCAAACTTTTTTTTCCCCCCGCCATTTTTTGCTCGCCAACAAAAGTAACACTTTTTAGAAACATATGTAACACTTTTTTCTCATATGTAACACTTTTTTTTTTCAAAAAATGTACCACAATTTTGCTTAAATACATTAAAGATAACATAAGATTGACAACTAAACTAATGTTACATTTTATAATAAATGAATGTAACCTTTTTTTTCTCAATTGTAACACTTTTCTAGGGTTTTATATTCAATTGAAATGCAAAACCGATTATATACATGAATTTTAACTCTTTTTATAAAGAAAAAAAGTAACATTTAACCTATAAAACTGTTACATTCATATATATATATAGCATATTACAATCATATATGCACTGTTTTACACTTCAATTATTACTTTTTCTAACCACAAAATCTATTTAATTCTTTTGCGAAACTGGTGTTACATCTTACAATAAAGTGTTACTTTTAAATACCAAACTGTTACTTTTATGAGAATAAAATGTTACATCCCAGGATACGAGCAGTCTGATTTTTTTGTGTGTTAAAAAGTATGTTTTTTTTTTTAAAAAAAAATCAAACCATATCATGGCCTATCTAGTTGGATTCGTCTCGTCGAGACGAACACAACGACATTTTAAGATTTTTTTCGGACTTATAAATCTCAAGATATAGCATTTTAAAGTTATTGAGTTTTTTTTTTAAATACGCGCCACGTGTCACGATATGGGAAAGGCGGAGAGGCTGGAGCAGGCGGGTCGCTGGAGCCGGAGCGGGTTCGATCCGCGGGTAGGTCCGTCTCACCTAGTGAGACTGTCTCACCGAAGTGTTTGTCCCGATAAATCTATATATATATATATATATATATTAAAGTTGGTGAGGAGAACCATGGTGTTGCCACATATGCAAGTCTTAGAGAAAAGTTGCATTTGGTGTTGCCACATCATTATCACTCTTATAAATAAGAGACTTTTCAAAAAAAAAATTCTTAGCTAATAGTATTAGTTACTATATAGGGTAACTATTATAGTTAAATACTATAGTTAACTAATACTTATAATAGTAATAGTTACTATAATAGGTAACTAATATAGTTAACTACTATAGTAACTAACACTTATAATAGTAATAGTTACTATAATAAGTAACTATTATAGTTAACTACTATAATAACTAATACTTATAATAGTAATAGTTACTATAATAGGTAACTAATATAGTTAACTACTATAGTAACTAACACTTATAATAATAATAGTTACTATAATATGTAACTATTATAGTTAACTACTATAGTAACTAATACTTATAATAGTAATAGGTACTATAATAGGTAACTAATATAGTTAACTACTATAGTAGCTAATACTTATAATAGTATTAGTTAACTATTATAGTTAACTATTACTACATACGTCCCAGAGTAAGAGTCCTACTTTCTATTTTGATACGTCACAGAGTAAAAGTCTTTCTCCTAAAATGACAAAGAATCTTTACTATTCATCTCAGTCATTCTATCTCCTACTTTACTTTTATACTCACAAAATCAATCAACTTATTATTCACTCTCACTCATTCTCTCTCCTAATTTACTTTTACACTCACAACATTTACTTTACTTCCACCATTTCTTAATTTCCGTGCAAATGGGAGATAGGACTCTTACTCCGGGACGGAGGGAGTAATATTTAACTATTATATTATAATAGTTAAATATAATTGTTAACTATAATAGTTACTATATAAGTTGATTATTATTATTAATAGTATTAGTTAATCATAATTGTTGCAATATATATTAACTATTACTATTAATTATATTATTTAATCATAATAGTTACTATATATGTTAACTATTACTATTAATACCATTATGTTTTTTGAAATATTCATACAACAGACTTAAATGTACTTCTAAATTAATTAAAAATATATTTATTACAACTATGTACAACCAAAGCTATGAAAATATTTTGATTAATTTAAAATATACATATATTTTCAAATAAATTTATTATGTTGATTTATCAATTAAAAACATCAAAAAAAAGAAAATACAAAAAGCATTAACGGAATAGATTCCCGTGCAGAGCACGGGTTACCTACTAGTTAACAGAAATCCTACATTTATTAAAAGATAACTTTGGATTAGCATGAAATTTCAAGTTTTTGTTTTCTGTTATAACGTGTATGATGTATTAGATACCCTTTTTTTTTTTTTTTTTTTTTTTTTTATGTTGTGCAATGTGCGGCAAGCCGGGATTGTTCCGATGCTTCTTGCAGTCACCTGCTCCGCTACAGCCGACCGCCGGATCCAGCCCTTCCAATTCCTAGATCGCGACATGTGTCTTCCTTAAAGAAAAAAAACCCAATAACTTTAAAATGCTATATCTTGATATTTATAACTCAGATTTTTTAAAAAAAATACCGTTGTGTTTGTCTCGACGAGACGAATAAAACTACATAGGTCATGATATGGTTTGATTTTTTTAAAACAAAACATATTTTTTTACACACAAAAAGTTTGAGATGCTCGTCAGCTGAGATGTAACACTCTGTTCTGATAAAAGTAACAGTTTCATCTTGAAAAATAACACTTTTTACAGGCAAATATAACAACAATTTTTATTAGTAAATGTTACTTTTCTTCTTTAAAAAAAAGAGTAAAAAAATCATATATATAATCGGGTTTGCATTTCAATTGTTACTTTCTCAATAAAAAATTGTTACATTTCAGATATAATGTTACATTTAAGAATATAAACTGTTACAATTGAGAAAAAAATATTAGATTCATTTTTTATAAAATGTAACATTAGTTTAGTTTGTCAATCTTATGTTAATTTTGAAGAAAAAAAGTGTTACATTTGAAAAAAAGGAGTGCTACATTCCTTTATAAAAAGTGTGACATTGGTTTAGTTGTCAATCTTTATGTTATCTTTAATCTATTGCAGCAAAATTGTGGTGCATTTTGAAAAAAAAAATGTTACATTTGAAAAAAAAAGTGTGACATTTGAAAAAAAGAGTGTTACATTCCTTTATAAAAAGTGTGACATTGGTTTAGTTATCAATCTTTATGTTATCTTTAACCTATTGCAGTAAAATTGTGATACATTTAAAAAAAAATGTTATATTTTGTTATAATAAATGTTACTTTTGTTGTGAGGAAAAAAAGTTGGGGGTGGGAAAAAAAAAAAAAAGCTCAGCTCTGTGCGTTGTCGCAGGCCGCTAACAACAACTGTGAATGACCAGTTTTTTTTTTTTTTTTTTTTTTTTTTTTTTTTGGTAGAAATTGTTAAATGGGCAAAAACATTAAATAGATGGCCCAATTGTATGGTCCAAATTCTACTAAACTTAGCCCGACAAAAGTTTGTGGACTATTAAAACATTTCTGCGAACGTCGAATAGAAAATAAGTTAAAATAGTTGGACTGGGCTCTTATATACCTACAAAACAAGAAAAATAAAAAAATTCCACTCCCTATTTCCAAAAAATTAAATGGTTAACTCAATCAAATTTAAGTAGATTCAATTTTTAAAATTTGTTATAGATGCATTATCGAATTACATCAACAAACAATTTTTAAAATTACATAAAAATAAGAGAGTTTTAAAAAATTATGGTCAAAGTTCGATTGAGTTAACCATGATGATGAATGTTAAAGTAAGACTATCTTTCTATAAAATATTATTTTCTGTAAAAATATGAATGTTTTCCTTTCTATAATATAGTTTCACCTTTAAATAAACTGCTACACCAAATGTCTAAATAAGTGTATAATTTTGAAAACTTTCAAAGAATAATGAAAAATATTCATGTTATGCCGAATGAGTAAAAACAAACAGAAAACAGTAAATGCAAAATAATAAACACATGTTTATGTGATTCACTAATGATGTGCTAGCTACGTTCACGTTCACGTGCAGATGTTATCATTAACTTTGACACTATTTAAACAAAAAATTTAGATGGTAACATGAGATTTAATACTCCTAGATTTTCTCTTCAAGCATTATCTTGGCTTTGCCGCTCCTATGAACTCGTTATGAGAGTCAAGAGTGGCAGAATGTCTATTGATTTTTTTTTACCAAACACAAAACAAAACCATGTTGCACATCAGATGTTTCAGTTAATTAGTACTAGTAATATTTTGTCAATCATATATCTAGCTCCAAGGCCAGTTTTACAACCTTGAACACAAGAAATGAATTTTTTTTTTTTTTTTTTAATAACATTTACTCAAGGACCCATGATAACAAGAAAGTCACAGCATCAAAAGAAACTCAACCGCAAAAAATGATTAATTTGTCTTGTAATTCAATTATTATTGTTAATGTGTTGTTAATTTGTCATGATCTGCAGAACACAAAAATGATAGAACTAAGCAATCATGCTCATACATGGCAGTGCAATGAACCCGAAACACAAAATCATTTCTGGCAGGAAAATGTACATAAGTGCAATTAACACAAACGAAATGAAATGATCACGTAAATGGTGAGGTTTAGGGTTGGATCCCTCTCCTTGCCTTCTGGCTAGGACAAGACATCGTGAAAATAAAAAATAAATAAATTCTCCAAGACCAACATAATGTAACCTTTGAGGAGATACAAATTTATATAGCTGTAACTAATGTTTTACATAAGATATGAACTTAACTTCTTATACAAATGCAAATAAAGAAAAGGGTAAGACTTAAGAGCTAGCTAGAGATGAAATTACTTGGCTATGGCTCATGTTATGCCTGATCTATAAGCTATACTATACTATATATAAATATATATATATACATATCTGTATGTAAATATCTGTGTGTCCGGTACGTTATTTGGCTAGCGCTAGATGCGATCTGACCATGATCGAGCCTACGTACGTGTGATTCATGCAAGAAACCCTTGAAGCCCCAATTTGGAACCTGTTTTCTTAACATCTTCTTGAACTTTCTGCCTATATTCTCGGAAGGTAAACCTTTTATAGAGTGAAGGAAATGGACCACAGCTTTGTATCACCGTGTCGTAGGAAGGACACATGAAGTATGCCATTGAATATCTTTCTTTTTCTCCATTTGTTACAACTCTATGTTGGATACTCTTGTAAACTCCATTGCTCCATGCCTGCACTTTGTTAACATCTGACAATTAGAGTAGACTACGCAATTAAAAAAAAAAAAAAAAAAAACTCCCTCCGTCCCTAAATGATGGAGTATCTTTTACTGAAATTATTGTCGTTGAAAATGTTTTTTAACTAGTCATTTTATACTTGTAAATCTAAATATTTAGAAAGTGATTAACTAGAATATACGTATCTGGATATTTGTCATTTTCTTGTATAGAAAGTAAACATTTTCAAGATGTCTTTAAATGAAATTTGTTCATTTAGGGTCGGAGGGAGTATAAAAATAAGTAAATAAATCACTATTTAACCTGAAATAGGTCACCAATATTGATAATTAAAGCATCTGGATTAGGTTTAACACCAATCCATTCCCCATCTTTTATGAGCTGCAAACCTCCTACATTGTCTTGGTACAAAATTGTGAGGAAATCGCTATCGGTGTGAGGGACCAAACCGTGAAGCTGAGGGGAAAATGGGCATCGTGGGTATCTGTTTAACCGAAGATAGGATGAGCTAGGGACGCAATTTTCAACGAAGAAACTAGATTCTTCACCCAGATTCTCTGCTAATATTGACGCTATCGGCTGGGCTAGCTTGGATACCATTCCTACAAATTCCTCAATAGTGGAGCTGAAGAAATGAAAATTTGTCCAACAAGAAGATGCATCAATATTTTTATATTGAATTAATTTACCATAAATTTTTTAAGTTCTAATACCATCTCAACTTCACTACATAATAATAGGCTTAAATACGTTTATCCCCCTCAAGTATACACCGAATCCCACTTTGCACCCCCAGCGTGAAATTTGTGTCTAAGTGTCAATGTTAAAATTATCCCACTTTGCCCCCTGGATCCTAACAAATGTTAGAAATTTAATGGAATTGATCATGTGCATGTCACATGATGTGTATTTTCGTCATTTTAACTCTCAATCTTCATTTAATTTATTTTTCCACTCCTCTCACATATTATAAGTTTTAAAAAAATATTTTTACACTATACGTTACAAAAAAATTAAAATACTAATAAAAAATAAATAAAATCAAACAAATGACTCATGTAAAAAATAATAATTTTATATTTCGATTATAAGTTATAGTTGGTGGGTTTTAGTTTGATATGATTTATTTTTTCTTTTCGTTTTCAGATTTAATTATTTTTATACTTTTTATTTTACTAATATTTGAAAATCCAAATATAATTTTATTTATTTATTACATGAGTCATTTGATTGATTTAATTTTTTTATTAGTATCATTAAAATAAAGAAATTAGTTAAATAATATGTTAGTAATTTATATTGATAATATAATTTTATAATTTTTTATGTAATAAAATAGTGCAAAAATATTTTTTAAAATTTATCATATATGAGAGGAGTGGAAAATTAAATTGAAGGAAGGTTGAGAGTAAAAATAATGGAAATACCCATCATGTGACATGCACGTGATCAATTTCGTTAAATTTCTAACATTTGTTAGGATCCGGGGGGCAAAGTGGGATAATTTTTAACATTGAGTACCACTTAGACACAAATTTCGCGCTGGGGTGCAAAGTGGGATTCAGTGTATACTTGAGGGGGGTAAACGTATTTAAGCCCTACATAATATGTGACTCAAATTATAATTAGTAAAAGCTAATTAGCTGTAGCAAATAAGTCACATTATTATTAATTCATTAAGAAAATGATGTTGAATCAGAAGTAACTGGTGTTTAACAAAATCCGGTGCTAATTTAATTGGATCATAAAACACGAAAACAACAATTAAGGAAGTTTAAACATCCCAAATTGAAACCCTTTAAAACAAAACCTAAATACGGAATGCCAGTAAGACAACGCTACTTAAGGGGAGCTTCTTGTTTCTACTTAGATCACTGCCTCATCTTTCTGCCCTTCCACTTGGATCTAATGGCGAGGAAATTAACTTCAGTTTCCGCTTCTAAGAAGCAATGGCCACTGATGTAGTATAAGATTGATGGCTAGAATCTTCCATCCCAAAATGACATTTCAGCTACTGTATACTACTTCCGAACCCCAAAAAATGAACATTTATTTCAGAACGAATCGTATTCACAGAATAGCATTTGCATTTTGCGGTAACACGAATTCGTAAACAAGATTTTAGGAGAGGGGCAGTACGTGGAGTAGCTAGATATATGTATATATAGGGGAGTTAGCTAGCTGTTGAGATCTACCTTAATCCAGAAATGTGGGAAAGAGGAATGTGATAATATTCAGACCAAGAAAACTGCATAACAGAAGTAGCAGTTGGACTTCCCCATCTGTAACACCCATTAGCCAAATCAGTATTAGCCTTGTTGTCAAATGGCTCCTTCAACATTTTCTCTTGTTCTTCCCTCATCCTCTCCAAAATATCGCGAGAAATCCCGTGATTCACCACCTGAAAGAACCCCCATTCTTTTGCAGCTTCACCAATCTCTCTCATCACACTCTCTTTCTGACCGCTTTCGATCAAACGGTCCAGATCAATTACGGGTAGCTGAAGCTGATCATGTGGAATGATCGGTTCTTTCGGGTCGTTTTCTGGTTTGTTCAAGTCCTTAAACAAGGTTTTGTAGGTTTGTTGAAATGGGGGTTCTTTATCCATGCTAATTTAGTGTTTGATGGATTAGATGGTTATGTATAAGAAAAAGTAAATGGAAAGAAAAGAGTGCATTTTTACAATTTATCAAATGTGGGTATTTATAGTAAGCAAAAAATATCATGGGCTCCTTCCTGCTCAAGATATTTATGTCCGGAAGGAAATGTTAGGTCGTCGGGCCAAGAACAATTATACTCCCTCAGTCCAAAATAATTGTCTTTTTGCATTTGCACAACTCTTAAGAAATGTATTAATTATCATAACTTAGTAACAAAAGTTCCAAATTTACCCCTATTAAGTGTGCAACTTTCTTACATTAATGTTTCACACTAAGATAATTAATAAAAGAAAACAAGTTTCAATGCAAGGATAAAAGAGACATTTAACTCAAAAGTGACAATTATTTTGAACCAAAATTTTGATCCAAAAGTGACAGTTATTTTGGACAGAAGAGAGTAATTATTTATAATAAAAATATATAAATGATACCGAGTATTGTACATCATTAAATTAGGAACAATTAGAAAATAACTTGGCATAGAAACAAGAGAAAAGGCTAACAATAACACCTGAAATAAACGCATAGTTTGTTAATTGGCGGCTTGGAAAAGTTGAAATTCGTTAGTCTCAAAGCGGTCATCTCAAGTTCTCAACTACTAACTCCCTCCATGTCGCTATAATAAGCTAAAATCTTGGGTAAAACGCGTTTTACAAGATGCCTAGGAAAAACGGTTTTTAAAAAAGCACGGTGACAATTTTGTAAATATGCAGAATCTCTTTAAAAAACGCGCGGTGGCATTTTTGTGAATAATCGGAACCTCTCAAATGGTTCTGGATATCAATATAAAGGCTTCTGGATGTAATTTTTGAAGCATATTTGAAGAAGGTCATGACCAACAAACATTCTGAATATCAACATCAAATTGTTCTGAATATATATATAAAGTCATCTAGACATAAGTTTCAAGCACATTTTAAGAAAGTCTTGGCTAAGAAAAATTCTGGACATCAACCTCAAAAGGTTATGGACATCAATAATAAAGCACTATGGATATGATTTTTGTTGGGTATGCTTATTATAAACCACTCCTATTACCTAGATTTGATTGATCCCATAACCTAATTTTTATCTTTTGTGGACTTTTAGGATATATTGTAAGAAGTGTTAAACTTCATTTTTAGAATAGTTCACTTTGATAGTTAGGCTTTAGATTGATAGGCTTAAAATTTTCTAAGTCTGGAATTTTAGTGGTCAAGTCCTTGACCGTGAGAACTTACCTTGACCGTGGTAGGTCACCTGACCGTGGAAGACCACTCGACCGGAAAGCTCTCGACCGTGAAGCCTCGACCGCAAGAAATGAAGATGTCCAAGTAACCCAAGTTGGTTCAAACTTAACCATGATCTCACCTATCCAAAACTATGGTTAGTTTAGAACGTTGCAAAATTCAAATTTCAAATTTGAATACATATGTTAGTGGGACCACCACTACTCTGCAACAAAAGGACAACTCAGACTTAGCTCCAATCAGAATTCAACAGATCATTGTCCTTCAACTTGGAGCCCAAGTATTTCCCAACAGCTGTTTCTCATTCAAGGCTATAAATAGCCCTTGAGTTCTTCATTGAACATTGCTGAGATTCAAAGAGAGAAATTGCTGTTGAAATACTTGGTGATTGAAGATCATACTCAAGATTTCCAGAATCCTTTGAATCTTCAAGTGCTCACCTTCAAACCTTCAAAGATCTCCAGCAACATTCAAGTCATCTCAAGCCTTGCAACACACAAGATTCTTTAGACTCTAAATCATATAGATTTCAAAGAGCTTTAGATTCTTACACACACACTCACCCCAATTGATCATTCACATAGATTGAATCAAAAGGGATACACTGGTCTAAGTCTAGGATTTATTCTTCATAGAAAGTAGGTGTTGACTCAAAGCTTCATCTCTCTAATCTCTACACACAAGAATCAATATATACCTCCATTCAAAATCCAAGACTGACCATCTTGGTAAAGGACGTAGATCTTTTAACAGATCGAACCTTTTCAAATACTTGTGTCATTTACTTACTGCACTTTAATTTCTGCAAATTTACTTTAAAGTATTGTTCATCTTGTTCTTTATTGTTCATATAAATCTCGTTTGTTGTTTAGTGCTTGATCTTTCAGATTTAAGAACTGTTGTGAATTGTGTTTGTATGTTCTCCATATTGCCTAAGTTAAAATCTGACTAACTTATCATTTGCCAAAAATTCTAAGATAACAACTTTCAAACTCAACCTTATCTTGACCGCAAATCTCTTGACCGCAATACTCTGACCGCATCTCACTTGACCGGAATCTCTTGACCGTGGGTGAGCTTCTATACTTAGAGATTTTGTCAAAAACAACCTTACATCATTTCTATCGAAAACTTCCGCTGTGTATATTACACCATGACCGAGTGGTTTTCACTTGACCACAAACTCAAGATTGTAAGCACTTGGTTGAATTTTGAAAAAGGGTTGAAATTTTAAATAAGCTATTCACCCCCCCTCTAGCCTCTTTTCATACCCTTGTTGTGTGTTTGGGACCAACAAGTGGTATCAGAGCAAACACCTTCATAAAACTTCTGTTTTTCAAGCTTAACAGCTTGAGTGCCGATTCAAAATGGCAAGTCAGAAAACTATGGCAACGGTTAACTTCACTCACGTTCCAGCATTCGACGAAGATAACTTTGACGTATGGAAGCACAGCATTCTAACTCAGTTATACTCCATGGACGAGCAACTTGGTGATTATCTTACCATTGGATCATACTTCCCAATGAAAGCTAATCCGAATCCAAAAACCAATGCAGACATACCATCAATCAAGAAACCAAAAGCTGAATGGACCGATTGTAAGTACCCCAATCTGAAATTGACCAACTTAGAGGAATTTTTAGCACCATTCAGGGATAAAATGATAGGCTAGGACCTCACTAGGATAAACTGAAAATTCCAGGACTACTCTGGAATTAAAATTGGAAAAATCCAGAAGCTCGCCAGGCTGAGCCGTACGGATGGTTTAGACGCGGGAGGGGCCTAGCCGTACGGCTGGTTTAGGCACCCTCAGTCCCTATAAATTGAACCCCTTGCTGATCATTCCAGGGGGGAGAAATTGTGATTAAAGAGTGGAAACTCAGCAGAATCGAAAACTGAGAGCAAACCACCATATAAATTAAGTGAAAAGAGAGGAAGATAGGCAAGAACCCCACCATAGGTGAAGCCTCCTTCTCCCCATCTTCTCTCCATCTCAAAATTCTCTTTTATTTCTTGATTATCTTGTTCATGTTCTTGCATTGCTCTTTATTTTACCTTGCAAGCCTCGTCCATTCAAGCACTTTTTACATTCTTGCAAGACTTGTCCATTCAAGCACATATATTGCTATATATATATATATATATATATATATACACACACCAAATCATGGAGTGACTCAAGGTGCCCTCCATCTTGGTATGAGAAGTGGTTAAAACCTAAGATGATCATGATTTGTTAGTTCTTTGTTATAAAAAGCTTAAGGATCCATTTATATGGTGAAAGCATATATATATTTATGTTTATATTGAATGATCTTGGCCATGATGATCATGTTTGGGGATAAAGTCTTAATCTTTATCATCCCCATTTTTGATTTAGCCCAAAATCCCGAAGTTTGGGTCATAAAAATTCGATCTTTATGTTATATTTTTGTCCCTAAAAGATTAATCTTGCATAAAAGGGCCATTTTGATGGTAAAGTTCCAATCTTTACTCATCAAATGGTCAATTTGGTTCAAAAGGGCATGTTTGTCACCTTTCTTGATATTTCTCCAATGATTGCCTTGATCACCCTTAAATCCATGTTTTTGAGGTTCATTTGATGATCAAAGAGCATAGGAATGAGTTTATTTATGTATTTTGGTTAAAACATAAACTGAAATCAAAACAGTTTGGTCCAGTTCCTGCAGAATGCTCTGTTTCTGCCTGGAACTGGACTGTTTCCTGATAAACTGTTAAAATCCCTGGGAAGACCCCTCCTAGCCGTACGGCTTAGTTGGGTCAGAGGGACCTTCTTTCTTTTCTGTCTTGTTTTGTCAATGTCTATACAAATAAACCCCCTGTTTTCAGTTAAAAATCAATAACCAGTTAAAACTGCAGTTTTTCCGTTAAAAACACACACACACATGCACTTTTTGTTAACAAACATAAGGGAGACTCGGCTTTGTCCGAGGTGACTTGGGTGACGTCAAACTCTTCCCAAGTCGTAACGTGACCTCCGAACTCATTAATCTCTAACCATTTTCATTTGTTGGGTTAAAAGTTAACAAATGTGGCGACTCCGTTAAATGTGTTTAGTTCACGTGTTTGGCTTTTCTTCCTTTGGGCGGAAACCCTCGTTTCTCCCCGCGAGGGGGAGGATCCTTACACCGATGAAGAGAAAAGACTGGTTGGAATGGATGTGAAAGCAAATAGCATACTCCTAAGTACTTTAAGTACATCTCAGCGTCGACAAATCATGGAATGTTCTACTGCAAAAGAACTTTGGGATGCAATTGAAGATTACATCGAAGGAGATCAAGCTTGCAAAGAAAGCAAAAAGTTTGCAATTCAAAGAAGATTCAATAACTTCGCTAAGATCCCCGGTGAATCACTTAGAGCCACTTATGACCGCCACTGTGAAATAGTAAGTACTTACACCGCACTTGGAAAGATGCTTACTAAGACAGAAATCAATGTTAATTTTCTAGACGCTCTTGGTTCTCAATATCTTCACAAAGGAAACACTCTTGAAGACACTAAGTTACTAGATGATATGTCACTCAGAAGCCTCTATGCCAACCTCAAAGTTTTTGATATCAAGCTCCACAACATTGAAGAGATGGAAGGAAAAACAAAGAGTTTGTCGTTGGTCGCTAAAAAGGAAGAAATGGTCGAAGAAGAAGATCCAAAAATCTCCACATCTGAGTTACTAGATATGGACGATGATGACTTTGCTATGTTCGTGAAAAGGTTTCAAAAATTTAGAAAATCAGCAAGGCTCGGATCATCAAGCAAAGCTCCAGCAAGGTTCTCAAGGAGCAGCTCAACAAGTAAGAAAGAGTACTCCAACTTCTCCAAGAAGAAAGAGGATCTCGTTTGTTTTAATTGCAGGAAATCCAGTTATTTCGATTCAGAATGCCCAATTCCCAAATTTGAGTACATGAAGAAGAAAAGCAACTTCACTCTAAGGTATTCCAAGCAAAAGGGAATGGTGGCGGAACAGGACTCTACCACAAAAGAGTTAGCTACCTGGATAGAGTCAGATTCTAATGAAAGCGATGAGGATTCTGAAGAAGGTCACATTTGTTTGGTCGTTCATTCTGATGATGAGGATGATAATGAAAATCGTCGCTCACCAAATGCAAAACCTAAACGGATAAGCTATATGGCTGATGAACTTGCTGATAAAGGATTCCTAACTCCAGTGCAAAGGAATGGTGATCTTCTATTTTTAAGATGTGATGTGAGTGCAGCAAAGAAGGTTCTACTAAACCCCAAAGTGAAGGAAGTTCTGTTTACCACTCCTCAAGTCAAGTTTGACATTTCCCCCGATGAACAAGAAAAGATGTTTGCAAAAGCTGAACAGGTAATTAGCAAGTTTTCTGGCATGAAAGAAGCTTTAGCACTTTCAACTGAAGAAATTTCCCAGCTTAAGACGGAGAAAGCTCTATTAAGATCTGAACTCACCCTCCTTAAGGAGCAGATCAAGAGCATGACTCCTCTTACTGATCAAAACCGTTTCTTAGAAGAACAAAATGCCATATTTAAGGTTAAAAATGAAGAATTGGTTGCTGAGATAAACGACCTGAAAAGGATCACTAATGAGTGGGCTAATTCTTGTGTCACTATGGAACAAATCTTAGAATCCCAAAAGTCTATTGGTGATAAGGAAGGCTTGGGATTCCAAACTAGTGACAACTTTAAATGTGCATCTTGTTGTGAAAGAGATGAGAAATTTACCATGAAAACTTTGGAAGGGTCAAAGGCTAAACATCAAGGATGTAAGGGTAAAAGACAAGAACCAAAGAAGAAACTAGATTTCCATTATGTCTACCCTAAGTATCAAACTGGCAAGGCTTCAAAATTGAAAGAAAAAGTCATGGAAGATCCTACCTCAGAGGAAAACTCTGGTAAAATACCTGGACACGAACATGCCTCCTCCTCTAGTCATGGTCGAATGGCCTTCCGGGGCATGTTGACCGCAAACAAGGGATATGCGGTCAAGTTCAAGAAATTGAACTTTGTTCAGGAGAGATCTTCCATACCAGTTAACGATGTTGTGCTCAAGACTTCAACGAAGTTTGTTAATCCTCAGTTGGGTGGCTTCCACAATTGTTCTGTGTGTGATGGTTATGGTCGCAAGGCTGCTGAATGTCTTTTGAGATTCACACCCAATCCTATAAGGAATAACCCCCCTTCTGTGAGGCAGGTGTGGGTTGTCAAAAGTTTCTAACCCTTTAGACCCAAAAGAATAAAAAGGGGACCTTGTTCTTAAATGTCTATTTTGTAGGTCCTCTGCTTAATGGCTAGACATTCCAAGGATAAGTCAAGTCTATGATATCTCGATAGTGGCTGTTCAAGACACATGACCGTAAATATCAACTTATTGGAAGATGTCCGCGAAGAGAAAGGTCCATCAGTAACCTTCGGAGATAATAACCAAGGAAAGACTGTAGGATATGGAGTCATCCGAAAAGGAAAAATCACCATCCAAGAAGTATCTCTAGTTATTGGTCTACAACACAATTTGCTCTCAATATCTCAGTTCTGCGACAAAGGATTGCAATGCAACTTGTAACGCCCATCCTTAATCTCGTTAAATATTTGACTTATTTGTTAAATTCTTGACTTGCTTGTTAAATTCTTGACTAGCATAATTATATGCTATTTTATTTGAGTTAATTATTTTTAACTACTTTAGAAAATTAAGGTGGTTAAATGTCAAAGTTGAAAGTTTAGGGCCTCTTTGTCAAAGTTAGAACTTGAGGGGCCTAGTTGCAATTCTTGGAAAATCCTAAGTATATCTTGTTGTGTTTGCAGAGAAAGATTCTCAAAAATCTTTCTTTCTCGTATTTTCTCTCTGTTTCATAGAAGGGAGTTCAGTTTTATCCTATTCTCGACTCCTCGAGCTTAATTAATCCTCTGTTCGTGATTCCGATCCCGGATAAATATTCTTAGCGTTGAATAGAGCGTTCCAGGCCGATCAGAAATTAATTTGGGTCAACTTGATTTCGGACTAAGTAAGTTATTGACTCCCCTTTACTTGTAATAACATGCATATATGTTATTCCCGCTACTTGTTCTTATTAAAATTGTGTTTTGAGCAATTTTCGTGATACTTGTAAATTTGGGACAAAGGGAGTATTCGTATGAAAAGCAAAATTGAAAAGTTTGAACCTGGAATGAATTAGACTTGAAAAAGTATAGAAAAGTTACTCCTATTCGTGAGACGGTAAAATAGTAACTTGATTTAAATATTATTAGAAAAATTGTACCATTATTTGTGGTACGGGGAAATGAATGGAAGTATCCCTAAATGTTTATAGTAGTATATTATAAAATTGTACTTATACTTTTGGGGACGGTGAAATATTAAATTGGAATAAAAGGAAATTATCCTATTATTTATGGGACGGTAAAAGAAATGAATTGAGCTTGAAATAGTGTCTTGGGTATTGCCTAGGGGTTAGTAAAAGTATACTCCTACATTTGGGACGGAGAATTTGTAAGTATAAAAGTCTCTGTTGAAATAAGAAAGTATAATTGAAATGAGTGATTTAAGCTTGTTATTATACTCCTGGGTTTGATAATATATTGATAAAAATTATACTCCTACGCTTGGGACGGAGAATTCTAAGCCTGGAAAAGAATTTGAGTGTTGCTGAAAATCGCACCGAGCGCCCGCCTGGTAACCTACCAAGCGCCCGCCCTTTTCAACAGAAGTTTTGGGTTTCTAAAGTGCTTTAACAGGCGCCCGCCCGGTCCCTTGTAGGCGCCCGTCCGGTCCCCTGTTTCAACAAGAGTGTTTTAAATCTAAATTGAAATGAAAGTTTATCCCTCCTAAGGCATATAGCCTTAAGATAAGATGTCCTAGCAAGTGTTGTGACACCTTAGGGGTATCAGAAGTGAGTCTTGAACATGATTACTCATTAAATTAAAATGAGAACTTGAGTATAAAAGGAAGAACTCTTCTTTATGTCTTGTAAGTGCTATGAACAAGCACTTATGTGTTATGCTTGTCTTGGAACAATGTTTGTGCACCTTGAGAGCACCAAATTAGTATCTTGAGCTTGAATATCCTATATAGGGGATTAAGAACTTGTAAGTATGAGTGGTATAGCTCATTTACTTAATTTGAACTCGAAGTATTCTTGGTCTAGGTTTAGGGTACTACCCTAGATGACCTAGATGAGTGTTGTGGAACACTCTAGTACTGAAAAATAGTCCCTTTGTGAACAAATGAAATGTGGACTTGAATCATAATTAAATTATAACTTGAGTATAAGAGTAGTAACTCTTTTATGTGTCTTGAAGATTAATGTTTGTGTACCTTAGGGGTACCAACTAATGTCTTGAGCCTGAATGTCCTAAGAAAAGGATTTGGAAAATAATACGTGAAAGATGTATAATTCATCTTCCTAACTTGAACTTGAAGTATAAGATAATTAACTCTTGTACATGTTTAACCATCCAAAGAAATGGATTGAGAACTTGGATATAAGATGATAAAATCTCGTATATGTCTTGAATGTCTTGAATGTCTTAAGTTGAGACAGTAACTTGAAGTATAAGACAATAAAACCTTGTACATGACTTGAACATCCAAATAATTGGATTAAGACTTGAATATAAGATTATAAAATCTGGTACGTGCCTTGACACCAATATATGTGTATGGTAATGAACTTGAAAGAGTCTTGATGTGTATATGCAAATCTTGCATATATTTACTTGATAGAATGTTACTTCTTGATTACTTGATACATGATATGAATAACCCAAAGAGTTGGGATATGGGATTAGATAGAGAATAATTAACTCTACTATACATTTGAATTTGATACGTATGTATTGTAAGTGCTATGAATAAGCACTAAAGTGCTAGTGATGGGTTTTAATCGTGTATATACTAAATGAAGTATATAAAGAATAAAGAAGATATCTTGTCTTGAAATGGGTTCCTAAAGAAAATAGGGACTAGTGTAATATGAAGATAATTCATATAATCGTGAATATTACGATTTAAGTTAATAAGAATAACTATAGAACACAATATGTGTTAGAAAATGTATTCGATTATTAACGATACATATATGTGAAGTATGACTGTGTCTAGGACCTATTCTACTACGTGTTTAGAGTCTAAGGTATTGGGCTCTATTTGATAGTAAGGGTATCGTGGTAGACACTTTAATGTGTTAAACGTGATATGAATATGTACGTGCAAACTTGGCATGTGGCAAAGTGATATAGAATGATATACCCTACTACTTGTTTGAGGTCTGTATTAATAGACTCTAACTTGGATTGACCGTGTTATATGGACACTCTACGTGCCATTGTTAGATTGATTTGTCTTCGCAATGATTGCGTACGTGTACTTGTATTCTCGTGAGCACATGATACATGATTACATGGTGCATATTATCGTGAGCACATGATACATGATTACATGGTGCATATTCTCGTGAGCACATGATACATGATATGGTGCATAAAGACTGGTCCACTAGTATGGGACTTAGTTCTATTCTCGTAGTTCAAGTAAACATCTACTTGTGCATTCTTGTGTGAGTCCAGATGGTTCTCCTTGCTTGTTCGGAAATATATAGGTTCACGCTTGTCGCGAGAGCTGGGGCTTAAGTGACAATCGGGTCCCTATGTATTTGCGCTTGACCCCTTACTACAGGCCATAGTAAGGGCATAGCTTCCTTGGTTGGAGCAATAAGCCTGACTTAAGTGAATGCTAAACTCTTGTCTTGAACACCTCGTGGATCTTGTTCTTGTGGATGACACTGGTTACCAGGTCTTCTTATATAATGCACATCAGTTTCTTGTTCTTGTTCTTGGTTGTCCTCAGCTATACAAGCATCGACAACAATGGTATTCTTGGGAGGAATAAGGAAGGATTCAGGTAATGATACATGATAGGCCTATGTGCATCTTGGTGAGTTGGTCTAGCCTCTCACACTACTTGACTACTTGTTACCTGAACCTTTCTTGAGCTTGATTACTTGTTGGGTTGGCTTAGCCTCTCCTATACTTGTTTCTTGATGATACTTGATATATGTTTAGTTGAGTATCTACTTGTATTGCATGATAACATGACATATAGTTGCATGTTAATAGCTTACTGAGATTTATCTCACCCTTTATTTGTTTAATTGTTTCCACCCCCCAGGAAAGCAGGGGATAGTACGCAGTGAGGCTCGACTTAGCTGGGAACTTACTCAGCAGGATATTCTTGTTCGAAGTTAGTGTCCTTTTATATTTTGGTAAGGACGATCTTGTATAAGTTATTAAACTCTGGGCTTGTTTTGGGGTAGACTCGTGTAGTACTTGTTGCCTCTAGTCAGTTCTTGATGCCAGCTTATTTGCTAGGCATGTCTTCTGCTGTATGTAACCATTTTGGTTTTAATTTTCTTGGTCTAGAACTCGTTGTGAGCTATCTTAGCTCCCTACTCTTGAGTATATATATCATGTCAGTTTTGTTTTTAACAGGTATTGTTCCTGTTTCCCGTTAGTTTCTTGTTTCTTGTTAGTTACGCGCACCAGGTTCGAGATTCTATTAGGGAATCCCGGGACTTGGGGCGTGTCACAACTTCACTTCAAATTTCTGTCTCATCAAAGATGGCATATCCGGCGTCACTTTGCTCAAAGGGATTCGTAAGAAAAATGTTTATGTTGTTGATTTCAATTCATCTTGCATTTCTTCTAATATCTGTTTTGTAGCAAAGAATGTTAGCGAAAATAGTTGGCTGTGGCATAAAAGATTAAGTCACTTGAACTTCAAGTATCTATCCAAGATTGGCAGAGAAAATCTAGTTCGTGGTCTACCCAAAGTAGCTGATCACCACGATGAGAAGTGCACAGCTTGTCAACTAGGCAAACAACCAAAGACGTCTTTCTCCAGCAAGACCACACCCTCAACTTCAAGATGTTTGCAGCTACTACATATGGATTTGTTTGGTCCTGTATCTACTGCAAGTATTGGTAGAAATAGATATACCTTAGTTGTGGTAGATGATTATTCAAGATACACGTGGGTTAAAATGATGATCTCAAAGGATGATTGCTATGACATTTTGACCGCGCTCTTTAGACAGCTCCAAACACAAAAGGAAGATGACATCGTTAGTGTTCGATCCGACAACGATACAGAATTCAAGAACAACGGTGTTGCTCAGTACTGTGATGACCATGGTATTTACCACAACTTTTCTGCTGCTGGAGTTCCACAACAAAACAGTGTAGTGGAAAGGAAAAACAGGACGTTGATAGAGGCTGACAATGATTGCTGAAGCAAAGCTACCATAATACTTTTGGGCTGAAGCCATCAACACAGCATGCTTCACTCAAAATAGATCCCTCGTCAACAAAACCTACAACAAAACTCCTTATGAACTTTGGAGAGGAAGAACCCCCAATATAGCATACTTCAAGATATTTGGATGCAAATGCTTCATACTTTACAACGGAAAAGAACATCGAGGTAAATTTGCTCCTAAGGCCGGTGAAGGTATATTTATAGGGTATGCTAAACACTCAAAAGCTTTTCGTGTATTTAATAAAACCACTCTTAAGTTAGTATAATCTGTCCATGTTACTTTTGATGAACATTCCCTCATTGAGCCACATATGGCTCTAAATGTTGCTGATAACTTTGTTGAGCTTAATGAGACATGTACAAATCAACCACAAAATCAATCAACTCAAGGAAACCCATCTACCTCAATTGCACCTCCATCTACCTCAAATGAAGCACTAGAAGCTACCACATCTGCTGCTACCTCAAATGGAGTTGAAGTTGAATCACCCATAAATGTGGAAGAACCTATCCCTCAAATTACTTATGATTGGGATGGCATAAATGACGTACCTATAGAAGATTTACAACCTCCATCAACTCAACCAGATATACCTTAAGAAGTTCGTGAGGTCAGAGATCACCCAATTCAGAATATCATCGGTGACCTACATTCTGGTGTTCTAACAAGAAGATCAAACTATGATGCACTTACCGCATTCATATCTCAAGTTGAACACAAAAAAGTTGATGAAGCACTCCAAGACTCAAGTTGGGTTGTTTCCATGCAAGAAGAGCTCAACCAATTTGAAAGATGTAAAGTTTGGACCTTAGTTCCAAGACCCATGATCAAGGAGTGATTGGTACAAAGTGGGTGTTCAGGAACAAGATGGATGAGAACGGAAGCATCACAAGGAACAAAGCTAGGTTGGTTGCACAAGAATATAGACAAGAAGAAGGCATTGATTATGATGAAACTTTTACCCCCGTTGCAAAACTCAAAGCTATAAGGATATTTTTAGCTTATGCCTCTTTCAAAAGATTCAAGCTATATCAAATGGATGTGAAGAATGCATTCCTCAATGGTGACTTCAAGAAACAGTCTTTGTTGCTCAACCACCTGGATTTGAAGATCCCAAATTCCAAATCATGTCTACAAACTCCGTAAGGCTTTATATGGACTCAAACAAGCTCCACGTGCATGGTATGACACTCTATCTAAGTTTCTCCTTGAAAAGGGATTCAAGCGTGGTAAGATCGACACACCTTTATTCATTGCTAAATATAATGATCATACTTTACTGGTTCAAATATATGTAGATTAAATTATTTTTGGTTCTACTAATGAATTGTTGTGTAAGCGATTTAAGAAGCTAATGAAAAGCAAATTTGAGATGAGCATGATGGGAGAATTAACATTCTTCATTGGGCTACAAATTAAATAATGTGCTGAAGGCATCTTCCTCAACCAAACAAAGTACACAAATGATCTTATCAAGAAATTTGGACTTGAAAATGCAAAGGCATACGACACTCCTATGACCGCTGGTAACAAGCTAGATAAAGATTTGAAAGGTAAGAAGGTTGATCAAACTCAGTATCGAGGTATGATTTGCTCTCTTCTTTACTCAACTTCTAGTAGGCTAGATATCATGTTTAGTGTTTGTGTTTGTACGCGTTATCAAGCTGATCCTCGAGAAGCACATCTTATTGCTGTTAAACGTATTATTCGATATGTATCTGGGAGTATTAACCTTGGACTTTGGTAATCGAAAGAT
This sequence comes from Campanula takesimana, assembly GCA_026119855.1. Classification (NCBI taxonomy): domain Eukaryota; kingdom Viridiplantae; phylum Streptophyta; class Magnoliopsida; order Asterales; family Campanulaceae; genus Campanula; species Campanula takesimana. The sequence continues at coordinate 530,112 of JAOWBW010000110.1, forward strand.
TCAAATTTTGATCTTATAGGTTACTCAGATGCAGATTATGCAGCATGTACCATTGACAGGAAAAGCACAAGTGGAACGTGTCATTTCCTTGGAAACCGACTAGTTTCATGGGCAAGCAAGAAACAAGCATCAGTCTCTGTATCTACCACAGAAGCTGAATATATAGCTGCTGGAAGCTGCTGCTGCCAAGTGCTATGGATGAAGCAACAATTGGTCGACTACGGAATCAAAGAAGAAAATTGTCCAACCTATTGTGACAACACATCTACCATTGCTGTGTCCAACAATCCTGTCATGCATTCAAAGACCAAACACATTGATATCAAATACCACTTTCTCAAGGATCATGTGGAAAAAGGTAATATCCATCTAGAGTATGTGAGTACTGACAATAAAATTGCAGATATTCTCACCAAGGCTCTCGAATCGAGGAGATTTAGGTATCTTAGAGGAGAAATGGGTATGTTAGAAATTTAATGATATGTCCATATACTTTATTTGTGCTAACTTTTGTGTTTTGTCTAAGATTCAAAGTTTCGTAAGGTATTCACGGTCAACACCCCTCCACGGTCGACCGCACATGACCGACCGCTATTGCATGACCGTAAAATTGCAAAGTTGAAATTTGTTCAAAGCTTTAGAGAAGCATACCTCGTGGGAAAACGACGACATATGTTCATTGCTTTAAAGAAGCACTCATAGGATAAGGTAATATACTTTACCGCAAAGTATCACGGTCAAGCACCTGACCGCAAAAAGCTAGGTGACCAGGTAAGTGTTTCTGACTTAGCAAATTTTAGGATCCTCCTAGTCATCCAAAGGGGTAATTCTGTAATTTCCTCTTTTCCCTCGTTTTTATTTAATTCAAATCATTTGCAATTAATTTTATTCCTTATTTATATCCGCCGTCACTATCCTTGCATTTAATGAGATGGGACATCATTGGTCGAATCCCTGAATTTGCAGAGTTAACCTCCCACTTCTCTGCACAAACCGTTCCACTACTCCTTAACCTCCACCACTCTACTTTTCAGAATCTATTTCTCTCACTCTACATCTCTCTACTTTCTCTCTCTATACTTACCCAGATCTCTCTCTCACTCTCCTTTCTCAACTCTCTCATTATTTCTCTCTATATATATGGCACCAAAACCATCTCAATCTGCAAAATCATCTAAGAAATCACAGGATACTTCATTCGAAGACAATATGGTATGATTTCTTGACCCAAATCTCCTATAATTTTTTTTTCGTTTTTGGCGGGTTCGTGAAAACCCTTCACATTCTTGACTGAATGTTTGATTTTTTTTCTGGGTTAATTTGGCTTTGATTCGTTTATTCCTTGTTCGATTCTCTGTTTCAAACTCATTTCACTACTTATTCTTGTTTAATCTTCAGTATTGTATCTTTTTATTCCATGGATTGTTTGAAGTTTTTTTTTTTTTTTTTTTTTTTTTTAATAGTTTTCAAGTTTTTTTCCCTTTTTGATTTCTGCAACTATCATGTTCTTGATAATGAAATTGTTAGTATCTATGGATGTAATCGGTTCTTACGTATTCTGGAATGTATTTTTCATGTATTTTCGTGTTTTTGAACCGTTTCTGGGTTTTCGTCATGAACAGTGTTTATGGTGTTCTTCAATGTTCTTCGTGTTCTTGAGAATCTACTTTTTGATCTTTAAAAACTTGTTACACATACTAATTTGGTGTTTGTGCGTGTTTTGCAAATTCCTCTTGATTTTCTCTAAGTCCTTACTCCGGTTAACTGTATATCTTGGTCGACCGCTAGTACTTGACCGCCATTATGTTTCGACCGTCGCGTGGTCGACCGGATGAGTTGTGTGTTTAACTTCTCAATCTTTTTTCAGGATGAAAATTCTTTCATTCCCGGTTGTATAATGGACCATGATGATCTTATGAACGATGCCATAGGAAGGAATATCATCAGGAGGATGACCAAATCTGGCATTCTCAACTACTTTACCATGAATCAATCATATCACCTCCCAGCTGCGGTTGGAGAATTCTACTCGACCGCTAAGGAAATCAAAGGCAGGGATGATAAAAACAATCCTCTTGACTGGATTGCGGCTGAAGTGTATGGCCAGAAAGTTGAGATAGACTACACTAAAATTGCAACCGTTCTAGGTCTCGATATTGACTTTGAAGCCCCCGAATCTCTCACCTCTGAGGAATGTGATGAGCTTGCAGTCCGGTTGATAGGCTCCACAGACGTTTGTACTCCTTACCGAAAAACCTTTCCGAAAGTCACGTATTATATTGGGCACCTGGTTGGCCACGGTCTCTTGTGCAAGAGTGGCAACCACGTAAATTTTAACCTGTCCCAATGGCACCTCTCTGCCGCTATCTATCTGGGCAGGAAGATGAATTGGCCCAAGATCCTCTATTCTCTACTGGTTGAACAAGTCAAAGATTACAACAAGCAGATCAGGGAGAAAGCCCCCACCAAATACAAGAAGAATTCCAGGTTGCTTTCCCTTATCTTCAAATACACTCCTGAACTCAGAAAGGAGATTGCCAAGGATAAGCATGCCAAAGTGACCATTTCTCTCTCCAAGGTTTTTGACATCAAAACCATGAGATCTACTTTCAGAAATCGTTTTGGTGATACTCAGTACCAAGCTTACCTAGCAAAGGACCGCAAGGAAAATTATGTTCCTCCAAACTATACCAAGGCAGCTAGGATAGCCTTAGGACTGGATCAACAGCAGGACTCGATCGGTGATCAAAATGATGATGATGATAGTAAAAGAGAATAAGCAAGGGAAGCCCGGTTGGTTAAGGGCAAAGCAAAGGCCAGTGCATCTACCGCACCTCCTCTCAAATCCAAGCCCTTAACAGGGATCAAGTTTAAAGAACCAATATCTGCAAGTTCCAAATCTCTGTCTCCTCCTCCGGTCTCAAAGCCTCCAGTTCCTCAAAGACAAGTTAAGCCTACCTCTCCTCCTCGCTCTACCGCCGTCCGGTCTATCGCCTCCTCTCCTATCGCTCCCTCCAAATCTCTAAAATTTAAGGCTCCTCTCCCTGCATCATCTTAGGGGGAGAAATCAAAGAAAAGATATTTGTATCTAAGTCCTCAAAAAGTTTCTAAGAAGACAAAGGTTTCCAGACCTCCTCCATCGACCGTTTCTCCTGATTTTACCACATCCGGTTCACCTGCTCAGGGCGACCGTGAAGACGTTATTGAGATTGCTCCAACTCAGCGCCTGAAAAGGCAACCAATTTCTAAACCATCACTTAGTTTGGTTGATGAACCTACAGATGAAGAGGTAGAGGATGTATCTTATTATGATGGATCAAAACATTCTGATGATAATGCTGGTGATAATGTTGAGGTTGATAAGGGTATCAATGCTGATAGCCCGGTTTTTAGTGATGATGAAGTTCCTGCAAATGTTGAGAAGCTTGCTGTGGCTGAGAAAGAAGTTGAAAAGGATGAGCTAGTGCCTGAGGATGAGGGTCACGGTCAAGCAGATGACCATGTACCTAGTGACCATGCTGGTAAACTATCCATGTCTCCCACCAGGCCTTCCACTTCTGAACCTCCGGTCGATCCAATTGCTCATTTGTTAACCGCAGTGGAAATGCTTACTCAAATCAATCTGGATTCCCAAACCCAGATCTCCAAGATGACCACTAATCAGGCCGCTCTTCAAGAAGAAATCTCTGAGCTGAAGTCTGCCAACTCCGTGCTTAAGGACCAGGTTACTGCTCTTCCCTTTTAACTGATTGAGACCATTAAGGGGGGGAGAGAGTACGTATCAAAGGCTATATCAGAAGCCATTTCTGGTCAAGCAGGAAGCTCTTCAAGGCCCAGTCCCGGTCAAGCTGGCAGTTCTACTTCTACCGCTCTTGTTGCTCCAAGTGCCTTCATGGTTACTCTGGATTTTATGAATCAATCTTTTCTTATTCAAACAAGAGCCATCATGAAGTGCTTTTCAAAGGAAGTCTTAAAAGCCTCGATAGACATCTCAAAATCTATGGAGGATGTTAAAGATGAACTTTCTCTGGAAATAAAGAAAGTAAGGGTGTCGGTGGAAAAAGATGTTGACATTGCCCTGAAATCCGCTATGACCAATCTGAATGAAAGCTTGGGTAGGAAAATGGAAGCGTTTAAACAAGCCATGATTGTCCACACCAACCGCCTCAATGACCAATCCAACAAAATTGATTTGATGTCCAATCGAGCTAACACTGTGATGAACAGGATCAACCACCACGGTAATCTAGTTGCAAATCAAGAGGCAGAAGCAGGCCACGGTAATGTAAATGCTCAGGGTGAAGATGATGATGAAGATGGAGTGACCGTGCCTATTTTCATTCCCGGTCTCCCTATGCCCTCTTACCGCTTTCCCTTCTCCGACCTCACTGAAGATGATCTCCATGCTTTCGACCGCTTCTAGGCTATCCTCTACCGTGATCTTGTTTAAATCTTTTCGACATGACCGTGTGTGGTCATTAAACAATTTGTGATGTCTTATTCCAAAACAATTTACTTTTTATGTCTTTTATTTGGGTATATAAAACATTTATTTCTCTTTTGGTTCTGCACTCCCCATGCGTGAATGATATTTTCTAGAAGTGCCATGAATGTTTGTTTGATGCATTTGCATACTTATTGCTATTTCTCTCTAAAAATGCACTCAAACGATATTTTTCTATCTTGCTAGGATTAGAATTTTATTTTATCTTTTTATGCTGATAGAAATCTATAACACTGGCTTAGTGTGTGCATTGACTTGGGGCATGATATTTAATAAAATAATATTTCTTGAAAAACATGTTATTACCAAGTACAATGAATTAGCCTTTGTTATAGTAGGTAATGGTCTCAATCAAATAGGAGGAGATTGTTGGGTATGCTTATTATAAACCACTCCTATTACCTAGATTTGGTTGATCCCATAACCTAATTTTTATCTTTTGTGGACTTTTAGGATATATTGTAAGAAGTGTTAAACTTCATTTTTAGAATAGTTCACTTTGATAGTTAGGCTTTAGATTGATAGGCTTAAAATTTTCTAAGTCTGGAATTTTAGTGGTCAAGTCCTTGACCGTGAGAACTTACCTTGACCGTGGTAGGTCACCTGACCGTGGAAGACCACTCGACCGGAAAGCTCTCGACCGTGAGGCCTCGACCGCAAGAAATGAAGATGTCCAAGTAACCCAAGGTTGTTCAAACTTAACCATGATCTCACCTGTCCAAAACTATGGTTAGTTTAGAACGTTGCAAAATTCAAATTTCAAATTTGAATACATCTGTTAGTGGGACCACCAATACTCTGCAACAAAAGGACAACTCAGACTTAGCTCCAATCAGAATTCAACAGATCATTGTCCTTCAACTTGGAGCCCAAGTGTTTACCAACAGCTAGTTTCTCATTCAAGGCTATAAATAGCCCTTGAGTTCTTCATTGAACATTGTTGAGATTCAATGAGAGAAATTTCTATTGAAATACTTGGTGATTGAAGATCATACTCAAGATTTCCAGAATCCTTTGAATCATCAAGTGCTCACCTTCAAACCTTCAAAGATCTCCAGCAACATTCAAGTCATCTCAAGCCTTGCAACACACAAGATTCTTTAGGCTCTAAATCATATAGATTTCAAAGAGCTTCAGATTCTTACACACACACTCACCCCAATTGATCAATCACATAGATTGAATCAAAAGGGATACACTGGTCTAAGTCTAGGATTTATTCTTCATAGAAAGTAGGTGTTGACTCAAAGCTTCATCTCTCCAATCTCTACACACAAGAATCAATATATACCTCCATTCAAAATCCAATACTGACCATCTTGGTAAAGGACGCAGATCTTTTAACAGATCGAACCTTTCCAAATACTTGTGTCATTTATTTATTGCACATTAATTTCTGCAAATTTACTTTCAAGTATTGTTCATCTTGTTCTTTATTGTTCATATAAATCTCGCTTGTTGTTTAGTGCTTGATCTTTCAGATTTAAGAACTGTTGTGAATTGTGTTTGTATGTTCTCCATATTGCCTAAGTTAAAATCTGACTAACTTATCATTTGCCAAAAATTCTAAGACAACAACTTTCAAACTCAACCTTATCTTGACCGCAAATCTCTTGACCGCAATACTCTGACCGCATCTCACTTGACCGGAATCTCTTGACCGTGAGTGAGCTTCTATACTTAGAGATTTTGTCAAAAACAACCTTACCTCATTTCTATCGAAAACTTCCGCTGTCCATATTACACCTTGACCGAGTGGTTTTCACTTGACCGCAAACTCAAGATTGTAAGCACTTGATTGAATTTTGAAAAATGGTTGAAATTTTAAATAGGCTATTCACCCCCCCCCCCCTCTAGCCTCTTTTCATACCCTTGTTGTGTCTTTGAGACCAATAATTTTAATGATATTTGAACAAAGACATGACCAACAAACCTTCTGGGTATCAAATTAAGAGGTTCTGTATAGAAATAATAAAGGTTTCTGGATAGTGTTTTTTATTGTGTAAGTGAGAAAAAAAATAAAAAAATAAAACTAAAAATAAAAAAATGAATTTTTAGTGCAAGTGGGAGTGTATTTTTTTAGTGTCAGTTCTAGTGTTTTTGATAGCCAGTTGTAGTGTTTTTGATAGCCAGAGAGCATTTTGAAAGAACCTTTAAAGCTGAAAAGAACCTTTGAGACTGATAGCCAGAACCTTTGAATTGGAAAGCCAGAACCTTTGAAATTGATATCCAGATGGGTTTTTTTGAAAGGAAATTTGAAGAGAAACAGAAATCATCGGGCTTTGCTCCCTGATTCCGTGTTTAAAATCGCCAAAAGACGTCGTTTAGGCATTCAAATTGTCATTTAAAGTTTTTTCCAACAAATCGCACCGTATTTGCAAAACACGTTTTTCCTAATCACTTGGTAAAACGCGTTTTACGAGAGACCAACCCCTATAATAAATATTGCATATGATTTGAAGATAGTTTATTTTATTATTCATTGCTTTTATATTAATAATAATTTTCATTAGATATAACGTTCATAACCTGCCAAGTGCCAAGACTAAGGTGGTGTTTGATGTATTAAGCACTTGATGCTTAATGGATTGCAAGGTATAATTTGAAGGTAAGGTACCTTGATAACATTGAACTCTACATGTTGAAAGTTCCATGAGGCTCTTATTGGTTAAGCAATGATTTTGATTCTCAATCATTAAGATCCTCACGTAACCTTCAACATCAATATCTCAATGTTATCAAAGGCACCCTACCTCCAAAATATACCTCGCAATCTATTAAGCATCGAGCATTAAAAGCTTAATACATCAAACACCACCTAACTCATACCGACAGTTGGTCAACTCCTAACTCCCCTACAACCAGTGGCGTATTCAGGATTTCAAGTCAGGGTGTGCAAAACTTAATGCAGTATTAAAAAAAATCCAAGATAATAAAAATAAAGATTACAATGAATTACGACGCACTGACATTTCCTGAAAGTACTTTATGACTTCATCAACGCTTATATTGGTTAGTACATCTTTTTAAACATAAGACACTTAAATATCATTAAGCATATCATCCCCCATACGATTACGCAACTCGTGTTGGAAAAATGTGCAATTATGTGAAGGAAATTGCGCGCATTTCCTTGGGAAAATCATTCGTTGATTAAAGTGGATTATAAAGTGGATTAGTATTTTCTCCATGTAAATATTAAATATGGTGAGTCCAATTTAATATAGAATGGTAGAAAAATTTAAAGCTCAAATGTTAATGGGTAAGTTGGGGAGTGGGTTTGTATCCCAGGTAAATATAAAGTCACAAAAAAGTGCCACAAAATGTAGCTTACAAAATGATGTGTCAAGATTTTATTGGTGTTTTTAATTAGAGTGTGCCGGGTTCACTATCGATGTAACCAATAAAATACTGCCACTTCATTTTGTATCCATCACTTTTGTTGGGTTTCGTAGTAACATGCGCAGCGGAATTAAGCATTTAAAATTTTCATGAAACCCAAAGCCAATAGATCCATTCATATGATTAAGTCAAATACAACATAATGAATACTAGAATACTAACCCTTGATGCATTTGATTTTGCAACCTTGAATTCGGTGGAGGCTTGAAACCTTGATCACGAACAAAGCAAGAATCACGAACTATGAAGATGATAAGTTTCACCCTCTAGCGGTATCCACACCACGAACGAATATTAAGAACACTTGATATTGGTTGCTAGACCAAATTATAAAACACGCTTTCACAATTGTAAGAACTATATGGAATTATGAATATTCTTGTTCTTTACTTTTGGGATCTTAGAACAAGAAAATAACCTCTCAAAACCTTTGGAGGCACTCACAATCAACTAGGTTAATTACCCTTAATGGCTGGTGAAAAAGACATTATATAGGTCCTAGTCATTAACCCTTAATGACCTAGGATTCCTAAATCCCGTCACTCAATTAAGGAAACAAGTTTTCTGACAAGAAGCATTGGTACGGTCGTGCCCTAAAACTGGCACGGTCATGCCATTAGGTTCGAGCTTGGCGTCCGAAACTTCAATATTAGCACGGTCGTGCTTTATGATCTGCACGGCCGTGCCAAAGCACGGTCGTGCTTCATAACGCACACGGGCGTGCCATCAAGTTCGAGCCATCCCTTCCCATAGCCGATTATTGGCACGGCCGAGTCTTATAATTGACACAGCCGTGCTGATCCAATCAGTACGGTCGTGCGCTTTATCAAGAACGGTCATGCCAGTTAAGAAAAACCGATTTCTCCATAATTCCAATTCAGTCCTTTAGGATTCGTTCTATTTGTGTGTGACCCTCTAGGATTACACTATGTTAGCAATGGGTCCAAACATGATCCCATAAGATATGATTAGGTTCTAGCAAACCGTCATACCTACCCAAATAGTGTAACTAGATACAAGTTCGCATTCCATTTAGAATATGTCATAATCCCTTTGTCCACGATGTCTTTGAACAAAAGTCATGGTTAACAAGTCAACTTGTTTTGTTCAATACTTTTCTCGATCCCGAATATGTTGATAATCCAAATGACATTGATCCAATCAATCCATTTGAGTTTGACTAAACATTTCATCAACATCATTCCTATGAGGGGCCCAAGCTTGACATCTCTCCGAAGAGGGACAAATCCATTTAGCTTATTATTCTTCCCTACGTGAATCCGATTATGTCAATCATACCCTTTATAGCTACCTGGTTAAAGGTAATGTTTGAATATGTCAAACATAATCTTCATCAAGTGGAAGACTATAATAACTTCATGTCTAAGGATTCAAATGACATAACTAATATGATATTTATATATGACATTGACCATGACATAAATCTCATACCGCGGGTCATGTCCAGTACCTTGTTCCAAACAAGTACCCATAAATCTAACATGATCATCCCATGATCATTTAGCCTTTATACTAGTGCTTAACAAGCTCTAGGGACGGAGATTATTATAAGCAAATATGAGCAACAATAACAATCTTATTATCTCTTTATCATCATGAATAAAATGATAACTTATACAACGTTTAACAAACGTGCCTAGGGCACCAACACCAATAATCTCCCACTTACCCTAGGCTCAATTCCCTAGGTATCCAATACCTATGGACCTAACATGATCATCATGTTTAGCTTGTGAAAGTTCCTTTGTTAGCATGTCCGTAACGTTATCATTAGTTGGTACTTTGCATATATTTACGTTTCCCTTATCAATGATTTCTCGAACGATAAGAAAACGCCTAAGTATGTGTTTGGATTTAGGATGTGCCCTTGGTTCCTTTACTTGTTCAATAGCACGACTATTATTACAAACAGTTTCCTTTGCAGCATCTAATGCAGCAATATACTTAGTTTTGTTTTTGTAGATTTTAGTGACTGTACTCTGCTTGGAACCATTCCAACTTACAGCTTCACTATTAGTTATAAAACTCGATTGCGATTTTTCTATTATCTTTGTCGGTTTGGAAGCATGCATCCGTGTACCCATATACGACGAGATCATCTTCCATCCCTCCATAGATCAAAACAAATCTTTAGTCCTTCTAAAGTACTTTAAGAATTGTTTTACAGCCATCCGGTGATTCTCACCGGTGTCGGATTGTTATCTACTCGTCATGCTCTAAGCATTAGATATATCCGGCTTAGTACTTATCATGGCACGATGGATCCAATTACTGAAGCAAATGGCATTCCATCCATTTTCTTATGCTCATCATTTGTTTTAGGACATTTGAGTCTTTGCATAGAGAAACTCCATGTAACTCTGATAACTGTCCTCTCTTAGAATTTTCCTTACGGAATCTTCTAATGACTTTGTCAATGTGTGTACTTTGGCTTTAAATCAATTAGCTTCCTTGATGCCAAGGGCATATGCGGTTTCTTCCATATCTTTCATTGAAGCACTTTCCTACGTGTAGGAATGTCGTTTCCAATGAGTAATATGTCATCCATATATTTAAATAAGGAATAGTACTATGCTCCGACTAATCATCTTGTATATACAAGGTTCATCTTCGTTCTTGATAAAACAAAACCATTTTGATTTATCAAAACGGAGATTCCAACTCCCATAAGCTTGCTTTAATCCATCCAATGGATTTCTGCAACTTACATAATTTATTAGAATTTTCTTTGACTATCAAAACCTTTAGGTTGTATCCAATACATACTTAAGTTAGTTCCCGTTGAAGAACGCTTGTTTTAACATCATTTTGTCAAATTTCATATTCCAAATATGAACATGTGACTATGAGAATTTTAGCAAGTTTCTCGCTACCCATGTAAGTTTTCTCCAAGAAAACTCATTCTTCTCCTTTGGTTTTTACACCTTAGGTTAGAATGATCAAGTTCTAAACTTGATTATTACACATGGATTGCCTTTTAGACTTTATGACTCCAAGTCAGTAATCTAAATATAGAGCGGACATTGTACCTTCGATAGGTGGCAAACGTGTCATCTTTCAATGAACTTTACCTCAATACTTTCTATTTCGAAATATCCAATATTTATTGTCATAGATTGTATCCTATCATGTACGCAAGTACTTTGTATAACTTGAACGGGCTTTTCACGACTCCTTGTGAAAACTTGTTCAATTTCCATCTTAGGTTAAATTATATTTTCTAGGTTTCGAACCATTCGAGATATATTTTACTCCCACTGATTCTTTTAGAGATAAATGACTTATCAAGAAAAGCACCATCATAAGTAACAAACCATTTGTTTCTTATGAGTAAAACATTATCCTCAAGTTTCCTTAGGATATCTCATGAAAATATATTTGTTAGATTTAAATGTGAGTGTGTCCCAGACACCTCCTTTCCAAAAGGTCTACCATCTTAAATCTTTATGAAAGACAAACCCGGTTTTCTTTCGCCTTTTTAACCTCTTTTGATGGAACTCAAATTAGTGTTATTATAGTGGTTTCAAATACATAACCCCAACATAATTAATGGAAGATCTATTTGACTTTGTCATCCAATGAACCATATTCAATAAGGTTCTTATACTTCCACATAGACACATCATTTAGAATGATATTCTTAGTGAAGTCAATTGTGAAACTATTTCACAACCTTAATGATGAATGTCAAATTCTTGGTTTAATTATTCATCATCATGATCCAATCAGAGTCTTTGAATAGTTTTACCAAGTATAACCAAAATTCTCTTTTAGCACTGCTACTTAATGTACCATATACATCGAAATGTATTAGGTCAAGTAAGATATTAACCTTTTACCAATCATAGTAAAAGATGTCTTGGTCCAAGTAAATAAGATTTGCATAAATCATGTGATTCCAAATCATATGACTTAAAACTCCGTCCCATGGAATTTTAGATATGCATTTTTCATTTATTTGATCAAAACAATAATGCATAAAGAATTTTAATTATTTATGTTATAGCCTTTATTACTTTGTTCTTTAAGATTTAGGATATAAGATTATTTTTATGATAACACAATGAATTAAATCATAATAAATAAAGCATTTTTCTTATTCCAAATAAGAAATAAATATCCTTCATTATCTTATAACAAAATAATATTTTCTACTTCATCAGTAAAGTCACTTTGCATGTGTTCTACGAACAATGTTGCAACCATTGCATTATTATCATTCATAGATCAAACTTTACTATAAGTAGTCTTTCATCTTACTAATTATTCTGGTATCCAATACCCAATAATTAAATTTAGAAAGAATAATTTATAACATAAAATTCCCAAGTGGTAGTCTCACTACCATTCCTTTTATTGATCGTCCAAAATCTTGACTACAATTCTAAATGGTCAATCCAATTGTCATTTTACCAAATTGCATCAATTAGAGTTATTATTTTAACCATAATTATTTCCTTTAGGTTTGACAATGTCTGTCTTACCTTTTCCTTTGGCACTTGGCCTCCTTTCCATCATGAACCATGAGCATTGGAGAACCTTTCTCCATTATCTTCATCTCTGCAGTTTTTTCAGCATATCATGCAACTCGGAGAGACTCTTATTCATTCCAAGCATGTTATAGTTCATCATGAAGTGATTATAACTTTTGGACAAAGAATCAATAATGAGATCCGTGGCTTGCTCCAATCCAATTGGATAACCAAGTTTCTCAAGATGCTCTACGTAGCCTTTATCTTAAGCATGTGAGGTTCCACTTATTGCCTTTTACTCCTTTTGCAAGAAGTGAATACAATAATGGTTTTATACCTCTCTTGCCTAGATTGCTCTTTGAAACATGTAACTCAACTCCACGCCTATCTAATAGGCTTCCACAAGATCTAAACTTTGTTGGAGTTTTGAGTTCATAGTTACGAGCATGAGACAACTCACATCCCTAGAAACATACTCATGTCTCTTGTGATTGTCTTCCTCTGGCATTGGGTTCTTTAGGAATAGGCCCATCAAGAATGTACAACACATCTTCTTGCCTTTGAACGATTCTTAGGCTCAGGATCCAATCCATGAAGTTTGTACCATTCTCTTGAAGCATTATCCTTATCAAGGATTAATTGCAACGATTTTAGTTGTCATCTACAACTAATGCAAAATTTCTAAAATTTTACAAGTACCAATCTCATTAAAGAGATAAATAATGTATTTTCCAAAAATACTCCCACTAAATTATATAACCTTCTTATACATCCAATGTATAATATAATTTAAATGGGCTAAGATCCAACTTTAATTTGATTTCAAGTCCGCTATGGCGGATTACACAAAACCAAATTAATTAGGTAGACAACCCTGTCAATCATATCCAATATGACTCTTAGATCTTTTTTCTGAGATTTTTTTAAATTGAGCTAAGATCCAACTTTAATTTAATTTCAAGTACGCTTTGGCGCACCGCTCAAAATCAAATTAATTAGGTAGACAATTTCTTGTCAATCATATCAAATATAATTTTTAGGGATCCAAGTTCAAAAGCATATTTAATCTCATCTTTGTCTAGGCCCAAAACTGTTTTGACACCCTTTTAAATCCAAAAATTTTCAAACGTATAGGAAACTCTTATTCAAACATGAATAAAGTTAATGTACCCCGCTAGGGTAGAGCACATTACCTATCTTGCTCATACATAAATGAAGTTAATGCACCTCGCTAGGGCGAATCTACATTAAAATCACTCATGTACTAACAAGTGTTTTAATTATGGCATGGCAATAAATGACTTAAAACTTTCTTTGAAGGTTCATTACCATACAGCATACAACATATTTATGAGCACACAAGATAAACATGTTACGCATCAAGTTTAGCCACTAAATTAATCTCCATTAATTTAAGCTTAATATTTATGTGTCATTAGTTTTTCTATAATTATGAGGATGAGACTATTTGAACTTTGGTTATCATCTCCAAATCAAGACAACAAGAAGTGCGACCGAACTAAGCCATTGGAAACCACAATTCCGCACTAATTCAAGAAACCAAAAAAGTAGTCTATGTGGCCGAAACTAAGCAATAGATGGTCTCGATGAACGTAGGCCAATTGCATCCACAATTCCACATGGATCTCCAATCTTTGAATCAAGAACTTTGTTTCTCAATTTTAGCAATTATGAACTCTTCATAATTCTAACTTCATTTTATCTTTGAATCTTTGATTGCGATCAAGTTTGGGAAACACAATCTCGATGAACGTAGATTAGCCATCCAAACCTTGATCCAATCTTAGAATCACAAGACTAAAACAAATAGGAAAATTAAACCCTAAAGTCCAACCCAAACCCTAGCACGAGCCCCCGTGCCAAAACCCTAGGTCCGGACGGGTCTCTGCATGGGTCCGGTCGGACCCTGTCGAAAATTCCAAATTTTAAAGTTCCAAAATTTATCTCAAAATTGTTTTTCCGATTCAATTAGGATTTGGTGTTCTTGGTGATCCAATCACCATGATCATCAAAACCTTGAATAAACCATTTATTTTTGAATCCCTAGAATATCAAAAATTTGATCCAATCAAAATTGATAATCCAAACAATTTTAAATCTATCATAATTTTAATTGCGATTGAACAGTGCGATTAAAGTTTATCAAACAATAAACCACATAAAATGCATAGACCACATAAACATCATAATCTCAATATTCAAATCATGCTAGGCACATAAACAAACAATTTATATACACACAACATGATTATGTATTGAAATAATCAACATGAACGGGGCTCTGATACCACTGTTGGGTTTCGTAGTAACATGCGCAGCGGAATTAAGCATTTAAAATTTTCATGAAACCCAAAGCTTATAGATCCATTCATATGATTAAGTCAAATACAACATAATGAATACTAGAATACTAACCCTTGATGCCTTTGATTTTGCAACCTTGAATTCGGTGGAGGCTTGAAACCTTGATCACGAACAAAGCAAGAATCACAAACTATGAAGATGATAATTTTCACCCTCTAGCGGTATCCACACCACGAACGAATATCAAGAACACTTGATCTTGGTTGCTAGACCAAATTATGAAACACGCTTTCACAATTGTAAGAACTATATGGAATTATGAATATTCTTGTTCTTCACTTTTGGGATCTTAGAACAAGAAAATAACCTCTCAAAACCTTTGGAGGCACTCACAATCAACTAGGTTAATTACCCTTAATGGCTGGTGAAAAAGACATTATATAGGTCCTAGTCATTAACCCTTAATGACCTAGGATTCCTAAATCCCGTCACCCAATTAAGGAAACAAGTTTTCTGACAAGCAGTATTGGCACGGTCTTGCCCTAAAACTGGCACGGCCGTGCCATTAGGTTCGAGCCTGGCGTCCGGAACTTCAATATTAGCACGGTCGTGCTTTATGATCTGCACGGCCGTGCCAAAGCACGGTTGTGCTTCATAACGCACACGGGTGTGCCATAAAGTTCGAGCCATCCCTTCCCATAGCTGATTATTGGCACGGCCGAGTCTTATAATTGGCACGGCCGTGCTGATCCAATCAGCACGGTCGTGCGCTTTATCAAGCACGATAATTCCAATTCAGTCCTTTAGGATTCGTTCTATTTGTGTGTGACCCTCTAGGATTACACTATGTTGGCAATGGGTCCAAACATGATCCCATAAGATATGATTAGGTTCTAGCAAACCGTCGTACCTACCCAAATAGTGTAACTAGATACAAGTTCACATTCCATTTAGAATATGTCATAATCTATTTGTCCACGATGTCTTTGAACACAAGTCATGGTCAACAAGTCAACTTGTTTTGTTCAATACTTTACTCGATCCCGAATATGTTGATAATCCAAATGACATTGATCCAATCAATCCATTTGAGTTTGACCAAACATTTCATCAACATCATTCCTACGAGGGGCCCAAGCTTGACATCTCTCCGAAGAGGGACAAATCCATTTAGCTTATTATTCTTCCGTACGTGAATCCGATTATGCCAATCATACCTTTTTTAGCTACCTGGTTAAAGGTAACATTTGAATATGTCAAACATAATCTTCATCAAGTGGAAGACTATAATAACTTCATGTCTAAGGATTCAAATGACATAACTAATATGAGATTTATATATGACATTGACCATGACATAAATCTTATACCGCGGGTCATGTCCAGTACCTTGTTCCAAACAAGTATCCATAAATCTAACATGATCATCATATGATCATTTAGCCTTTATACTAGTGCTTAACAAGCTTTAGGGACGGAGATTATTATAAGCAAACATGAGCAACAATAATAATCTTATTATCTCTTTATCATCATGAATAAAATGATAACTTATACAACGTTTAACAAACGTGCCTAGGGCACCAACACCAACAATTTTGTGATCTTCTTTTATGCCCTTAGCATTGCCCTTGTATCCCACATGAAAAAGGAAGTGAAAGACTTCCAAAGCTCTTTCCTTTAAAACGGCCTCCCAAATGAAAAAATGAGGGGAAAATGTCTTAAGACCATAGGTGGTAAAATCAATTGAATTTGTCCCACATTGGTTTTGAGTAAAAGGTTGAACTAGTATAAATATAATTAACCATTTGTATGACTTCCAAAGCTCCTTCCTTTAAAAGGGCTTCCCAAATGGAAAAATGAGGGGAAAATGTCTTAAGACAATAGGTGGTAAAATTAATTGAATTTGTCCCACCTTGGTTTGGAGTAAAAGGTTGAACTAGTATAAATATAATTAACCATTTGTATGGGTTAAGATTGTGTAAACCAGAGGCTCTCTCTCTCGCCCGGGTGCGGAGGGGGGTTTGTCGATTTGTGGCTCGGACCATCGAACTCATGTGTGCACGACCTGCGGACACGAATGTAGCTCCAAAATGGCCTAGCTTGACTAACCAACCTTTTTTTTTTTGTTTTTTTGTTTTTTTTTATGTGCACCTGCCCTCTGGTCATACACTAGATAGATCCGCCCCTGCCTGCAACAATTTCACTAAAAAAAAGATCCACAAATCATTAAATTATGGAAGAAAAAAAAAATGTTCTCTTATACGAGTCTAAAATCACACACTTGTTACCAAAAAGACAAAAGTATTACTACATATCCCTAAATGAGTGTCTAAATTTCATTTTAAAAGACATCTGAAAATGTCAACTTTTTGTACACTAGATAGATCCGCCCCTGCCGACGGTCAGATCTACCCCTCCCTCTTCCAGATCGCTGCCACGTGTCCACTTTAAAAAAAAAAAAACCCAATAACTTTAAAATGCTATATCTTGAGATGTATAACTCAGAAAAAAAAATTAAAAATACCGTTTTGTTCATCTCGACGAGTCGAATAAAACTACATAGGTCATGATATGGTTTGATTTTTTTTTAAAAAAAACATTTTTTTACATACAAAAAGTTTGAGTTGCTTGTCAGCTAACATGTAACACTCTGTTCTGATAAAAGTAACACTTTCATCTTCAAAAAGTAACACTTTCTACTGTTAAACGTAACAGCAGTTTTACAAAAAAAAAAAATTGGGTTTGCATTTCAATTGTTACTTTCTCAATAAAAATTGTTACATTTCATATATAATGTTACATTTAAGAATATAAGCTGTTACAATTGAGAAAAAAAATGTTACATTCATTTTTTATAAAATGCAACATTAGTTTAGTTGTCAATCCTATGTTAATTTTAGGAGAAAAAAAGTGTTACATTTGAAAAAATGAGTGTTACATTCCTTTATAAAAAGTGTTACATTAGTTTAGTTGTCAATCTTTATGTTGTCTTTATCTATTGCAGCAAAATTGTGGTATATTTTTTTTTAAAAAGTGTTACATTTCGTTATAATAAGTGTTACTTTTGTTGGAGGAAAAAATGTTGGGGTGGCAAAAAAAAAAAAAAAAACTGGCTCGGCTCAGCGCCGTCACACACCGTGCGACGGTTGTACGAGAGACAGCCTCATAAATTTATCATGAATGGGGATGAAATATTATCATGTACAGTTAATAGAGGTGACCACATATTGACGAATTTTATGATTTTAATTGTAACATAACTAACGATTTCAAAATTACCAAAATCTTGCGAGGGGAGAGGGAAGGGAATGTTTTCCAACTCCTAACAAAAAATGTGATTTTAAAACGCGCGGTGACATTTTTATAAATATGTTAAACTTCTTTTAAAAACGCGTGGTGACATTTTAGTAAATAATCAAAATTTCTCAAAACTTCTTGACACTCTTCAAACTGCGATAGACATTCTGAACTCAATTACATATACACTGGCATAACAAAACACATGAACTGACATTTTTAAACACATGCATTGGCATTCTTAAAATTCACTAGCATTATTTATCATTCAAACATGTTGTGCAAGTGTAAATATTTTGATGTGCCAATTGATGTGTTTTTTTTTTTTTTTTTTTTTTTATCTCTAGCGAGAATGCATGTTAAGCGTTATTACTGGAGTTTTTTTAGTGCCAGTGAGAGTGTATTTTAGTATCAATTTTAGCGTTTTGATAGCCATATATAGTGTTTTTGATAGCCAATGCGCATTTTATTAAAACATTTGAGGCTGATGACTGATAGCCAGAACCTTTAATATTGGTAGCTATAACTTTTGAAACTAATACCGATAAGGTTTATTTTCAAAGAAAATTTTGAGACCTACAAAATTCACGGGGCTTTGCCCGTGATATGTGTTTAAAAATTCAAAGAAAATGTCATTTAGACTCTCAAACAGACTTTTAATAATTTTATAAATGAAGCATTAACATATAACCAGTGAATGTGTTTAGAATGACCAGTTATTCGTATGTTATCAAAGCATAGGCTTCTATGAACCTGTCTATTCTACGGTAATGGTCGTAGACTGTGTCGGTTGTTGTGATTTATTAGGGTGTGTAAATTTTGCTTTCTTGAAGGCAATTAAAATCCCAAAAATAAAAAGGCAAAATAAATAGAATTATGTACAGTGTAGTTATCCTTGTTTGTATAGTAAGATAATGGTCTATAAGGATATTATGAAAGGGTCCCAAGAGTAGTAAGAAAAGAGGTCCAAGGTAGGAACCATGTGTGTGGTGCCAAATTAAGAAAAGAAATAATGCCGTCTAATCAAGGTCCCTTCTTCTCTGAATTGTCTAAATCCCATTTAAGGCAAGGTATCCAATAAAACTCCAATGCCGACATTTAGGCTCCGTTTGTTTTGGGAAAATATTTTTTTAAAAATGATTTCTCAGAAAATATTTTCAGACAATGAAAATGTTTTTCGAACATAAACATGTTTTTGGTTGTTTGGCAAATCTAAGAAAAATGATTTTTGAAAAATATTTTCAAATGAGAAAAAAATAACTTGATATGAGAACAAAAATTATTATGAGAAAAAGAAAATATGAGGAAAAAAAATGAATTGGGGTGGTGGTTGAGGTGGGATAAGGTTTACCTTATCTACTAATCACATCGCTTTCGAGTCCCACCATTTTAGTGTTAAAAAGAGCCATATTAAAATCAACTACTACTCACCCGGTTATCATTAAAAAAATAATTGTATGTATATATGAGCACCGTTAAATTTTCATCCAAAACATAACGGGATGTCTGATTAGACGTTTTAGTTGGCATGTAAAATTTCTCACGTGGAAACAAATTTCCCAAGTGGAATTTTCTGATATGAAGGACTTGACACTACGTGATTTTGATTGTTAAATTAGAAGGCCACTGTTTGTGAAGTAGTTATTTGATATATTAAATAATTGATGACACAACTGTTGGATATTATGCCCTAAGCCATTGAGAAAGGCCTATGCGTTATATCATAGCTTCGTTATTGAGAGAGATAACAAACGCGATTATTATATCTTTTGCATGTTTATTATGACAATCATTGTCCCTAACACTTATGAAGAGCTAGCAGGAGTTTAATGGATAATTATATGATGATTATAGTGCTTAGGATGTGGATTAAACTTGTGGGTACATGTTGAAGAACAAGTACTGGATAGACCCATTATGAGATTTATGTCATGGTCAAATGTCATAATTAGATCTCATAATAGTTATATCATTTATCCTTAGACCTGAGATTATCATAGTCTTCCACATGATGAACATTATGTTTGACGTACTCAAACGCTACCCCTTACTGGGTGGTTATAAAGGCTACGATTGGCATAATCGGATTCTTGAAGGGAAGAAGTCAAGATGGGATTTGTCCCTCTCTCAAGAGAGATATCTGCTTGGCCACTCGATGAGTAAGATTGATAATAGTGTACGGCCGTACCCAAATAAATTGAAGTGTTCAATGTTATTTGCTCATATCAATCTACTCGAGATCGAGAAAGAATTGGACAACATAAGTTGACGTGGACCATGACTTATGTCCAATATGATATCGCGTGACAAAGGGATTGTGATATGTTCTATAAGGTTACTTTGGACTTTCAAAGTTATACTAATTGGTTAGTCATAATGGCCACCGTACGGCTCAAGGCATGACGCCCTCCCCGTAACAGTCCAGTTTATTCAGTTTTCTTGATTAAAAAAAAATCCCTATCCCAAACGGAATTAGGTCAAACCCTTATATATGATATACAGCCGGGTTTGACAGTCTCTAATGTTGATTTTAGAAATCACAAACCATTGTTTTAGAAACAATAAATTATAGAGAGATATGATTATTTATTTTGTGATTCTTGATCATCAAAATATAATAATCAATGGAGCAAATAATTCCTACGAAGAAATCGTTTCTTCATCAAGCCTTTGGGTCTAGCAATCCAGATCAAGAAGGTGTTCTTGATATCCGTTCGACGTGTGGATACCGATAGAGGGTGTTTGCGTTAGCACCTTAAAGTCCGTGTTCATGGATGCGATCTTCAAGGGTTAGTTTCTTTCATCTTGTATTTAATTTAATCAACATGCACGGATCCGGGCTCTTGGGTGTTTGATTTTATCTGTTTATTTCGCTGCGCATGATGCATCAAAACCTAACAACAACATTTTATTTGCCACTTCAGTTAGCAACTCTGTTAAAAATATCAATTTTCTTAATCATCTCCAGCACCAACACCACTAGACATGGCCAACCGGAAACCGTACCCGTGACAATCCGTCAACCGCACCCGCATTTAAACCGTTCGAACCGTACGCGTGGACAACCCGTTGACCATTCTAACTGTACCAGTCAATAATGCGGTTAGGTTAAGATTATAGGTTTTAGGAATCCTCACCCGTAACCTTAACCGTTAACCGTTCTAAACTATTGTGCGAACATGGGGTTCTGTGGGCGATTTTGCTCAAGGGGCCGTCCTGGTTTTGATTATTATTCCGTAGCGGATCAACTTCTGCGGGAAGAATTTGACTATCACCGGGCGAGCGGGGAGCCCCTTCATAACCTCTATAAGTTAATGCTCGCTGCCAATAAATCGCGAAGATTGGCATATTTCGTTAGTTTTCTAACATAGTTTGTTAATTTTCTAACATAATTTGTTAAAAATGATAGATTTTTAAACATTTTCTATTACTCCCTCCGTCCAAGAGTATATGTCCACCTTTTCTTTTTAATCTGTCCCAGAGTATATGTCCACTTCCTAAAATGGCAAAGAATCTTTACCATTCCTCTCACTCATTCTCTCTCCTACTTATTTTTATACTCACAACACCAATCAACCTACTATTCCCTCCCACTCATTATCTCTCCTACTTTACTTTTATACTCACAACACTTACATCACTTCCACCATTTCTTAATCTCCGTGCAAATGAGGGGGTGAACATATACTCTGGGACGTAGGGAGTACTTTTTATTCATTTTAAACATATTCTTACATATTTTGTTAAATTTCATTGATATCAAAAAGGAAAAAAAGAAAATAAAAATAGTTAACTTCTAACAGATTCTGTTAGATTATAACGAAACTTGTTAACAATTTAACATTTTTTTTCAAAAAAAAAAGGGCGGACCCGTACAACCGTGGACCCGTACCCGCCATAACTATGTCTCACCCGTACCCGCACCCGTGTATAACACGGTTATGTTACAGTTGAGTTTTGGAACCCATACCCGTACCCGTCCCACCCGTATTTGGCCATGTACAAGCACCACCACCACCGTCACCCACCCACCACTCACAAGTCACAACCATCATCCATTGTGGTGAGCTACGACTAGAGGAGGAAGATGCGATGTACTAAGTTGAAGGGTTAGGTGGCGGTAGCTCGATGGTGGGCGACATGAGAGTGGGCATGGCGTGGGGTGGAGGACTCGGGGGGCTGTGTGAAGAAGACAAAAGTAGATGTTGAGGGTTTTTTTTTATTTTCATTTTTTTCAATCTAAAGGATGAGTGATAAATTATGACGGGTGTTGACTGTAAATAAGTAGTTTAATTTTAGGACAAATTACAATTTTAGTTACCTGAGTTGAGTTTGTCGTCATATTTCAATTGATTATTCAATTTGTGTTCATTACAATTTAGTTAATGAATACTCCCTCCGTCCCACTCGAATTAGGACAAATTTCCATTTTGGGTGTCTGATTCGAATTAGGACAACCCAAAAATAGAAATGTTTTATCTAATGGGACCCACATTCACACTCACAACAACTTTCCACTCATTACTATCTACCTCACTTTCTATCTCATACTTCACTTTTCATACTCACAACACCTACTCCACTAACACTTTTTCCTTAATCCCCGTGCCCAACCCAAAAATCCTAATTCGGGTGGGACGGAGGGAGTATGTCTATTTGTTGCAATAAGGTATAATTTTGGTTACCCCGTTAAAAACTTAACAAAAATAGATAAATAATGCAACAAGCAACATACGTATATCCTCATCAACCATTTTTTTTTTTTTTATTGTACCAAAAAAAAATAAAAAAATAGACCATTATCTTACTATAAATACAAACAAGGATAACTCTAGTCTACACCCAATTCCGTTGTGATATTATTGAGATACAAAATATATTACGGGTTAGTGACGTGAAGTCAAAATGCATCATAGAAAAATAATTAAATTACATGACATACTTTAAATACTTTAAATGGAAAAAAAAAATAACAAAACAAAATTAGATTAACATCTACTCCCTCTCTCTTAGATTAAGGTTTTTACTTTCTTTTTTGGTTTGTCCGAGACTAAAGTTTTTAGTTGCTTTATTACCTAAAATGGACAATGAGACTCACTTGTCATTCTCATAATAAAAACTTTCTACCTACTTTCTCTCTCTTACTTCCTCCTACTTTACTTTTTATATTCATAAGATTTACTTTTTTTTAATCTTCATATAAAATCAAATAAAGAACTTTAGTTCGGGAAAAACGGGGTAAGATGGTGACTTGGATGATGGTGAGAGAGGTAGAATTAATATCAGTGGGTAGGCAATGTTTCGTTAAAAAAATCTCTATAAATGGTTTTAGATATTTGGCAAAGTTTTTCAACCCCACACAAAACAAAACAAATGTGCTTTACATTCCATCATTGTCACCAGCTCAATACCAAATAAGGTTGGAACTGCAAACATGAAACACTTTCCAAAAAAGTAAAAATCTCTATAAATGGTTTTAGATATTTTGGCAAAGTTTTTCAACCCCACACAAAACAAATGTGCTTTACATTCCATTATTGTGTACTTAATGGTAACTTGCATAAATTTATAAGGGCCTTTGATGAAACATTTTACTCCCTCCGTCCCACCGAAAATTGCAAAACTTACCAAAATGGGCGTCCCTAGAAATTGCACATTCCATAAATGGAAAGTTTTTAATACTTTTTAATTAGTGGGTCCCACTTCTCATACTCACATCCACTAACCCACTAACTATTCTCTACCCCACTTTCTCTCTCCCACTCAACTATCAACACTCACAACACATCACCTTTTTCACTTTTCCCTTAATTCTTGTGCCATGATTTTTTTTTGCAATTTTCGGCGGGACGGAGGGAGTAGTTTTTTTGATTTATTTGAAAGATGAAACATTTTAGTTGAAAAGTACAATCCATCATACACATGTCAGATTTTTTTGTCTCTTTAATCGAACACCATAGATATTTAACTTAGCTCCATATGTCATAATCTGGATGGAATCCGTTATTTCCATATAAATGGACCGTCCGCTCCAGATGCACTCTCTGTATTATCCCCATCCCTATATAAGTATTTATAAATTTATTTTTATTCATTTTTGAATGGAGAAAATAGGGGTGAGCTCGGTTCGGTTTGGTACGGTTTCTAGCTAAAACCGGTACCGAACCGCATCTTATCGGTTTCTAGCATTTGAGTACCGAAATGATTCGGTTTTAAATCGGCTCGGTGTGATCGGTTTCGGTGTCGGTCGGTATCGGTTCGGTGTCAATGGGCTGATTAAATGGGCCATTTAAGTTGGGCTTGCGCCAGGCCCAAATTGAATTACTTGGGCTAAAAGAAGTGACGCAGAGGGTTAAAAGTCGGAAGCAGTATACTCCCTCCGTCCCACCACAAGTAGTACTAGAGGGGTGGGCTCAATTGTTCTGGGACGTCCTAAAAGGGAAAGAAGTCATACTTGTGCTGGGACGGAGGGAGTATATATAAAAGAAAAAAACGACGACGTTCAACAATATCGGTTCGGTTCGGTATGTGAAATCGGGATTAGCGTGTGAAACCGAAACCGAGCCGCCAGATTCGGTTTTTAAAATTAAAAGAACCGTACCTTACCAATAGCTTATTGGTTCGGTTTTTCGGTGTCGGTTTTTTCGGTGTTTTCGGTGTTATCGGTTTTTGTCGGTTTTTCTGCTCACCCCTAGGAGAAAATATGATAAAATTCTCAGATTTCAATGATTTTTCTTGGCCGAGGACTACATTTGTAATCATCTAATAAACAGGGATACAATAAATGCAATGTTTGAAAAGCGGGATTAGGCGTTCACCATCAGAAAATCTCTGACAAAACGTGATGAGTCTCGTTGGATGATTTAATGGTTTGCCACCCCTGTAAATGGAGCGGCGGGCAATCCTATTTTCTCTCTCAACGAGATCCGTCGCACGCATGAGACCGTTTTACACAAGACTTCCACAAAATCTC
Organism: Campanula takesimana; assembly: GCA_026119855.1. Classification (NCBI taxonomy): domain Eukaryota; kingdom Viridiplantae; phylum Streptophyta; class Magnoliopsida; order Asterales; family Campanulaceae; genus Campanula; species Campanula takesimana. The sequence continues at coordinate 555,109 of JAOWBW010000110.1, forward strand.
GAGCTAACGCATTACGCGCGAGTTAGTCAGGCTCTACCGTCCAAATCTGTCCTTTTTATTATTATTTTTGTTTAAAATATATTTGATCCTATAAACGCGTCGTTTTCTATTATCATAAATTAAAAAAAAAAACATTTACTGAATACTCCTTCCGTTTCAAAACAAAGTTCCCATTTGCTGTTAGGAATGAGAATTAAAGAAAGATATTACTCCCTCCGTCTCACTATGTTTGGCCACTTTTGACTTTTAATGGTCAACACAAGTGAACTTTGACTAAATATTAATGTCGAATGAATTATTCTATAGAAATTCTAAAAATTGTTATTGATAGATATATTATTGATTTATCAATAACATGTTTTAGAAATTGATTAAGATAATTGAATTGACATTAACGTTTAGTCAAAGTTCACAAATGTTGATCATTAAAAGTCAAAAGTTGCCAAACATAATGAGACGGAAGGAGTAGAAACTTATGTGTTGTGAGTGAGAATGAGAGCATAAATTAAGGTAGGGGAATAATAAGTTGATAGTTATTTTTAGTGGGAAGGAAAGAGAAAATAGAGAGAATCTTTGTTTTAGGACGAACAAAGTATTTATTATGATTCCTTCATGTGAGAGTGTTGGAACTCTGTGAGCTTAGCAAAACAAAAGTTAGTTAATTATTACTCCTATGTTTTTGGGATGAGCAACGATAGGAGCACAAAATAAGCTCATAAAATCTTGCTCACACAATGAGGTGGTGATATTTTATTGGTTGCATCGATAATGGACCCGCCATACTCTACTTAAAAACATCAATAATATCATTACACCTAGGATTTTGTGAGCAAGATTTTGTGATTTTTTGTGCCCCTAGTATTATTCTTTTGGTATTGTTATTTATCATCTTAATTTAATACTAAGTAATACTCTTTTTGTCTCTGAAAGTTTGTTTTATTTTGATTTTTTATAATCAATATAAATGAACTTTGACCAAGCATTAGTGTCAATCTAATAATCACAATAAAATCTTAAAAATTGTTATTGATAAATCACTTAACGATTTGACAAATTTATATAAGTTCACTAGAATGATTAGATTGACATCAAAGTTTGATCAAAATTCATTTATGTTGACCCTAAAAAAATCAAAATGGAACAAATTTCCAAAACAAAGGAAATACATTTTTATGCCCTTTAATTTACATGTGCTTATGACATTTCAATTTTATTTTCACCGGGATGTATAAATCATGTCCAAAGTCCCAACTTCAACTAGTCTCTGCTTAGGGGCTCGGTCCAGCTGCGATGCCTCGCAGCCGCATAAGAATTTCTAAGACTCTTAATAAATGTAGTGAAGCTCTGTCATACATTTTCATTCCTACATATTTATCATCAATTGCTATCTATAAATACAATACTAAAATAAAACAATTACCTATTATTAGTCACTATGAAAACAATGAAACTCAGCACTATTACTAGTCACTATAAATACAATACTAAAATAAAACAATTACCTATTACTAGTCTCCAACATTTTGATACATAAATTGCACTATTCTTTTAAAATAGTGCAATCTCAACCCTAGATATCTTTCAACATTTTGATACATAAATTTCACTAAATAAGAAATATTTTTAAAATATCCTTTTTACTTCATTGAATTAAAATACCTTCCATTAATCAATAGTATATTCTCATTGATAATATAATTCAAATTTTATATTATTACACAATAAATATTAATTATTTTGTGTTCAAAAAACAAGTTTTTTTTTTTTTTTTTAATTTAAATTCAAAGATACGGAAGCTAAGTCTATAGGGCTGTAAACGAGTCGAGTCGAGTTTTAGGATGTAGAGCTCGAGCTCGTTTAAAACTTATCGAGCTCGATCCCTCTTGTTTGTTCGAGTTCGAGTCGAATCGAGCTCGTGAGCTGCTCGTGAACAACTCGAGTCGATATCGAACTCGAGTTTTAACGAGCCGAGCTTGAGCTTAGGGTTTTTTTTAAAAGAAAAATATGTTCGTTACTCGAGCAGTTCGAAAACAAAAATTAAAGTTTAATAAGCTTATCGAGCTAAACTCGAGTTTTTAACGTACTAAACGAGTCGAATACAGTCGGCTTGATAATAAAACGAGCTTGACAATCTGTTCGAGCTCGCCTCGAACTCACTCGAGCTCGAGTTAGCTCGGTTGGTATAAGAGCTAGGGATGGCCAAACCGGACCGGAACCGGAAAACCGGACCGGAACCGGACCGGAAAAGCCCGGAACCGGAGCAAACCGGGGAGTAAACCGGAACCGGAGTAACCGGAACCGTGGTAAGCGCTGGTCGGTTCAGGGTCACATATATGGCGAACCGGAACCGGATCGGCATTTCCATTAAAAAAAATAAAAATCCCTTATTTTTTGAATAAATTTTAACATGTTTATTCATTAGTGTATTATAAAATAAAAATCTCTTGTCTTTTAATAAATTTTAACATGTTTATTCATTATTGTATGATAAAAAAAAATAAAAAAAGGTAGCGTGGATTGAACCGGAACCGGACCGGAACCGTACCGGAACCGGATTGTGATGATCGGAACCGGTGTAAGCGCGGGCCGGTTCAGGGTCACATATTTGCCGAACCAGAACCGGCGGTTCCGAACCGGAACCGGGCCCGGAACCGGTTTTGGTCATCCCTAATAAGAGCCCTTATACACTAACAAACGTTTCCTTTGTGTATGTTTTTTAATATTCCGCAGAACTAGGAATTTAAGCAGAAAAGTAACCCTGAAGGAGGTAATGTGGGGGGCCCTTGGTTGTACCCAAAAAGAGATAAGTCCACGTGGTATAAGCTGATTGTAGATGTGACAATCACGTGGGTTTCACCTGAAAGTGTACCAAAGTTTTTTGAGTTTGTTGGCTTACGTGGCAGTGATCGTGGCCCTCGCTATAATTGCGTGGATATTTTTCCTTCATTCCTTTTTCTTCTTCTTTTCAGACGTGGACCAACCATGTTTGTAGTGAGAACCTACTATTATAACTTCAACTCGAATGGTAGGTATCAAATGTAAATTTTGATATCTATGTTGAAGTACTAGTGTCTCCAATGGTACTATCAATAGGTGAAGGAACAATTTTAATCCTGAATGCCTAACTCATTTATGGAATAAGTTTGAGAAGGCGGAAGCGAAATATACCTGTTGAATCCATGTTCTTGACCTTAGGAAGAAATGAAGAACAAGAAGAAGATGTAGGAGAATAATCTTCTAAATGATGAGTGTCTTCTTAATCTCTCAAGTACTTCCAACAAATGAAGAGAATTTACGAGAGAAAATAAGAAAATGTAGTATGTTTTAGGCTTGATGGAAAGGCCTTTAAATAGTAAACATGGTGATACTTTATTTAGGGACCACACCCTTCAAGCTTTAGCAATGTTAATTTACCATTTTGCCCATCATAAATAAATAAATTACATTTCAGGAATTCTACACATTTATTTACTTTTATTTACTACACTTTATATTAACATGATTTCATAAATGGAACATTAATGACTTGTTGTGCAAGCCATGTTCTAACAATCTCCCACTTGGGTTGCAAAACAAAGTCTTTCCTTTAAAACCATAAATATAACACAAATGACAACCATTATGTGCTCACTTTATTGTCATTTATAACAATCTCGTCCATTAGTCATCCAAATATAAGGACTAAAGGGGCAGTCGTTGTAATTGATTCGCAATTAAACCCACAGTAATCACGTATACAAATCCAACAAAATGACATGGATCAAAAGTGTAGATGTGTAGCATGGAATCATTATGAATATCAACATATTCTTCCAACTAGTCCAACTTAACCATATGAGATCAAAAATTTTTAAATAAGAGAACAATTAATGAAAGGACAACACAAACTCCCACTATACCAAATGTTATCAAGATTGTTACACCCATGTGAAACACTTAAGATAATAACGCTTTCATAAACGGATCCTCTAAAATGGAGTTTGTTTCTATAAGTTGTATTTCTTTGTTCATTTTTCTTTACAACAAGAAACTTAATGTCTATATCCTTCAGACTTTGATGAACTTTTGTCGTTGTAAGACTGCCGCCTGATTGTCACAATAAATCTTAAGAGGTTTTCCGACACTTGTTGACAATTGGCAGTCCCTTAATAAACTTATGCAGTCATATAATTTAACTAATGTCGGAATACCTAATGATCTCAAGAAGATCCGACTTCAAATATAGGCAAGTAGTTCTTTAGTGTTTTGTAAATAATTTTATCATTCTTTTAGCTGCTACCTAATGTTCTTTCCCAGATTGCTTTGGTATTGACCAAACATCCCAACAATAAATATAAGACTTACGCATACATTAAGCTTCTGTACTGCTGATGTATAAGGGATATTTTCAATATACTTGGATTCAAAATTACTTTTAGGACACTGTTTGAGACTAAACTTGTCTTCTTTAGAAATATGGGTGTCAAGTGGTTTACAGTTTTGCATGCTTAAACCTTTTGTAATACTTTTTCCATATAGGCCTTTTGTGGTAATCCTAAAACACCTCATGAGCGATCATGGTGAATTTGGATTCTTAATACAAAGATGCCTTACCAAGATCTTTCATTTCAAATAAGAAATTTCTTAGTTTTCCTTAAGAAGGTTCTAAAGTATTACTAGCAAGCAAAATATCATCCACATATAAGACCAAAATTATAAATTTACTCCCACTAAACTTATGGTATACACAATCTTAATCAAGATTCGTTTCAAAACTAAATGAAAGAATAACTTGATTAAGTACCATTGACGAGAAGCTTGCTTGAGCCCACAAATGGATTTCTTAAGTTTACAAACTAATTGATTAGTTTGCTCCAAATCAGCCATAGATACCTCAATGTCTCCATTAAAGAAAGTTGACTTTACATCCATTTGATGAAACTCAAGACCATAATATGTCATATATGCCATAATGATCCTAAAAGAGTTTTAGAAGATACCGAAAAAGGTGTTTTCTTTATAATCAATGTCTTCCTTTTGAGTAAAATCTTTAGCAACTTAGACAGGCTTAATATCTTTCCATATTACCTTGTGAATCCTTTTGGTCTTAAAGACCAATTTAATCCCAATAGGTTTCACATCTTTAGGTAATAGGACAAGATCCCAAACGTTGTTATCTTTATAGATTTTAACTCTTCATTCATGACATTAATTCACTTTATGAGAATCAGAACTATTAATGGTTTGATGGAAGGTGAGAAGCTCATCTCCCACTAAACCTAAGTGTCCTTCATTCTTGGTAAGATACACTTTATAATTATCCGGAATAGCACTTCTTCTTACTCTATTGGATCTCCTTAAGGGCACCGGTTCTTCCTTATTTTGAGGTTGTTGAATTTCCTTTTATGACCAACATTTCCATGTTGTTCAATATTTATGGGGAATCATTATTTTGGATTGTAGGTTCCTTTTGAATTTCAGGTACAAGTACTTGATTTCCAATTGGAACTAAGGAAAGAGGTATAGAATGGATGCCTCTTTCTCTTCAAATTCAAAACTATTCCTAATTTCCCCTATAAATTCAACATCCTCAAAGAACCTAGCATTTCTCGTTTCAAAATGTTCTAGTTTTCGGGTTGTAAAATTTATATCCCCTAGATCTCTTGGCATACCTCACAAAAAATAGCTACTAAAATTCTTAGTGTCCAGTTTGCCCTTATTAGGCCTTTAAGGCCTATCTTCTATTAGACAACCCTATACATGAAGAATTTAAGGACGGTTTCAAAATTGTCCATAATTCATAAGGGTTTTTTTTTTATTTAGTAGCTTTAGAGGAAGCTCTATAGAGAACATAAGATGTGGTTTTAATGTATTGCCCATAATGAGTGAGGTAAAAGAAGTACAAGGAACATACTTATTACCATATCCTTAAAGATTCTATTATGTCTCTGTTACACTTATTTATGCTAGGCGTACCCTGGCTTAATGCAGAGAGAGACAATCCCACACTCCTCAAAATAACGAGCAAAAGGACCCGGACATTGTTCCTTTGAACCGTCATTCCAACCATAGTATACACCACCATGATTGGACTTAACGTTCTTAATAGTCTTTCAAAGTTGATGTCCAACTTTGACCTTATAAGACTTGAAAATGTCCAAAACTTGAGACTTTTTCATGAAGTAAATAAATGTATTCATATTAAGAGTGGTCGTCTATGAACGTAATAACGTATTGTTGACCTTTTCATGAAGGAGTAATGAATGGTCCACAAATATCTGAATGTATTAGTTCTAAGACACTTGATGCTCTCGAGAATACTTTTCTTTTAATGTTTGTAAATTTCCTTTAAGGCATTAATGCAAAAGTCTCTTCCGGAATATCAAGTATGGTCAAGATTCCTTTAGACACAAGCTTACCAATTCTCCTCTCGGAGATATGACCAAAACGCCTATGTCATAATGAATAAAATTTCACTTGATAACTTTCGATTTTACTTTTGGTTTTATTATTATGGGACTCAATTATTGTTTGAATAATGTCAAGTAAATAAAGACTACCTGACAAAGTACTAGTACCAACAACCTTGGAATTTAAAATAAAGATCACATCTATTATTAATGAACAAGAGTGACCTTCCTTGTCCAATATTGTGATAGATATCATAATTCCGTTCAAATGACGATACAATGAATGTATTATTAATACAAATAATACTTAGTACTTTAACAATAACCTAAGGATCCTTATGCCTATAACTTCAACCGGATTCCTAGTTTACATATAGATAAATTTCTTCATCTTTACTAGGTATTTGGTAATTTAGGCAATCCTACTTAAACATCCTTATGTGATTGGTTGCACCAAAATCCAATCACCATGTATATGTAGGAATTGAAACCAAATTAGCCTCAATACAATACAAATAAGACCAAATGATATACCTTTCACACCAAGCGTGATACGTAGGGTAATCGAACTTCATGTTAGTGAGGTCCTTGCAAAAGAAGCATTTCTTTATGATCATTAGATGATCCCTTAGACTTCTCATTACTTGTAACCATAGATTATTTCCCTCTTCTCTTGTCCCATGAGAAAATGTAGATGCTAAATGAGCACATTTAGTTCTAAATCGCTTTTAACCTATCTTCCTCTTGTGTCATAAGTGAAAGTAATTCATTAATATTTCACTTATCTTTTGACAATTATAGGTCACCTCAAAGTGACCAAACTGAGGAGGAAGAGAGATCAAAACTAAATGCATAAGAATATCTTTCGATATCCCGGACTTAAGTGCTTTTAGTTTTGTCGATAGGTGAACTATTTCTAAATGTACTTCCTTAAATTCCCGGTACCCTTATACCTTATTGAAACAAGCTTCCTCAAGGGTATCAAGGAATGTTTCAGCATCAACATCCTTGGAGACATTGTCAAAAAAATCTCCGAGACAACATTCTTTATTATCATTAGGCTCACGCGGTTGAATTGTTTCCACTTCTCAACACTTAAGAAATAAGAAGAGAAACGGATCCCTTAATGCGAGTTCTAGGTCCATATAGCCCAAGATCATAATTATTTTATTTTTCCAAGTTTTAAAATTAGTCCCATTAAGCATCGGTAAGGTACTCATAGCAGTAATCACGGATGAAGCAATAAGTAAATCTGTTGGAATTTAGTGAACAAGAATGAATACAAAACATAAATAAGAAACTACACAATGAATAAATGATTAATTATATCAATGAAATCCATCAACAAGGTAATCAACATGACATCAAAACTAATCTTTGTATTGCGAGTTGATTCATAAATGATTGCCTTAGGTAACAAACAATTTGAACCACATCTTAATCAAATACTTAATATTCCTTTGGGCCGATTTAAGTATCTAACAAGACAACTTAATGTTCATTTTATTTGTTACCACATGAATGCACAAGTTTAGTCAAATGTCAAGATCTTCTTTGGAAAATTCATGTTATTCACATATCAACTTATACATTCAACACTTTAACAATTTCGTATTTAAATAACGTGAATCACTTTGGCGATAATATTATTTTAAAAATGAATAAAATTGTTTAAGCATATAATTAATCACAATTTATGGTTTGAAAATGTATGTTTTTGCTCAAAAAATGAAGTAAAATAATTGATTGTACAAAATTCTTGAAAAATAAGAAATCTGGAAATAGTGCCTGCTCGGCCGAGCATAATTTCCAGAGACTCAAATTTTTTTTGTCACACTTGGCGCTCGGCCGAGCACCTCCATTGACTCGGCCGAGCAAGCCTTTTTCAGAAACTTTATAATCTGATGCTACAGTTCTCGGCCGAGTCAAGGGAAATGCTCGGCCGAGCAAGGCTTTTTCAGCAATTATTTATTTTGACATAAAAGTGTTTGACCAAGCAAGTAGATCCGCATGGTCCGTGCATAATACAATGTACAACCATGTTTAAAGGGATAATCTCGCATAAACTAAATTGGCCAAGCAAGTAGATCAGCACATTCCACGCATTAATCAATGCACGGCTATGCCAATGGGATAATTTTGCATGAACATTGTGTCTTTTGAGAAAAAACTTCAATCCTTTCATAAAAACTTTATTAGATGATGAATATCAACACTCTAGTAACGAATTAGAGACTCTAAACAACATCATAACTTGATTATTCAACAGGGAAAAATGAATCAAAATAAAGCATTAAAGCTTTCAAAAGAACTCAAACCTAAACCGGAATATGAGCGGGCTCTGATACCAATTGAAGGAACAATTTTAATCCTGAATGCCTAACTCATTTCTGGAATAAGTTTGAGAAGGGAGAAGATGAAGGCGGAAGCGAAATATACTTGTTGAATCCATGTTCTTGACCTTAGGAAAAAATGAAGAACAAGAAGAAGATGTATGAAGAATGATCTTTTAAATGATGAGTGTCTTCTTAATCTTTCAAGTACTTCCAACAAATGAAGAGAATTTAGGAGAGAAAATAAGAAAATGTAGTATGTTTTAGGCTTGATGGAGAGGCCTTTAAATAGTAAACATGGTGACACTTCATTTAGGGACCACACCCTTTCAAGCTTTAACAATGTTAATTTACCATTTTGCCCATCATAAATAGATAAATTACATTTCAGGAATTCTACACATTTATTTACTTTTATTTACTACACTTTATATTAACATGATTTCATAAATGGAGCATTAATGACTTGTTGTGCAAGCCATGTTCTAACAATAGGTACCAAATTTTGGTGTGTTACTAAGCAAGGTAGCAAATTTGCTACCTTGCTTAGTACCACACCAAATTATATAATATTCATTATAAGTGTTTTAAAGAATTGTTAAGCATAGTACAAAAATATTTATCATGTTAATTAATTATCATCTTAAAAATATTATTCAAAATATAAACATTTTTTTAAATATATTTTTTTGTTTTTTATATAATTACTTACAAAATTATATTTTTAATTTAAAACATAATTAATTCAAGTAATGATCATATATTGAAATTATTTATTATTTTAAATATATTAATAATTTCCTACGTTTGGGAAGACCCCCCCCCCCCCCTCTCCCCTAAGTGATATAATCTTGTCCTTTTTTTGAAGGAATATAAACTCGTCTTTTAAAAAATCACTATTAATTTTAATTTTGTTAAAAATGAGCTTAACCAAATCACGACTAGTCGAGTTGGGCGGCGCATACAGCTTAAATTCTCCTTTTTGTTTCAACTTTTTTAGAAAAATATTTGCTCTTAAACAGCGTTTCGTGTCTTATTAGTACAAATTCAAAAAAAAATAAAAAAAATTGCATTAAATATTTGCTATGGTAAAACATCACTTTGACAATATTTTGGATACTACAAATCTCCAAACAATACCACATTGATTTTTCTCTCAGTCAAAGAGAGAATTATTACCTGAAATAAGACACCAATAATATAATTAATTAAAGCATCTGGATCAGTGTTAAAATGATGAGCTGCAAAATAGAAAATCAACTCGAAAGAAATGAAAACAAAATAATAACTGCATGTTTCATTTAACACAAGATCATGTCTAGATTAAGCAAGAAATGTGGTCATTCTACTGATGGATACAAGACCAGTTGTAGAAAGTTATATGTCCAATGTGTTGGAATTTGACTCAAGTTCAGGAATCAACATACGTTGTTTCATATTGTTGGGTAGTGGTAGCACAACTAGGATCGAAAATGGAGCACGAACAAATAAAGAGAGAAGGAAGAAATGAAGACACACGAAATATACGTGGTTCGGCCTCTTGCCTACGACCACAAGGGCAACACTATCACAACTTGAAATTACAAAGAGTATCACCCTACAAATCTGAGTTCCTCACTCTAAGATTACAAGGAATGACACACTCTTAGAAGGCTCTCACAAGAAAGACACACAAGCACTCTTTGCTACAGATTTTTCTCTCTAAAAATCTGCTGTGTTTTTCTCTCTTTCTCTCTTCATAACAAGCTACTGTCCATTTCTATTTATGCAGCAAAAACAGCCTCTTTAAGGCTCTTGAACCTTCCTAGAGCACCTCTTCGTATTCCCAAGAAGCCTCCTCAAAAACACCATTCTAGAGACTCCAACATATTAATTTACCCAACTAAATAATGCTGAAAATATTAATTGATTCCCAACAAATCATCTCTCAATTAAAATTTCTAGATTTTCACTTCATCCAAAAAAGTTACCTTTTTGTTTTTGTTTTTCTCAACCTCTTTCTTCATGGCCTCACCTTCAAGGTAGCAAATATTCTTTGCATTTCTCTTTCCCCGCATGATCAAGCGGCTTCCTTTAAACACCTTGCATCATTGCTTGCTCCCAACGAACTTATACCCTTGCGAAGTCATCTCACCCAAAGAGATGATGTTGGTAGTAGCGGAAGGCACATAATTGACATTGTGGAGTGTTTCGACTATACCATTATGTAGCTTCATTCGAACACTACCAACACCTCCAACCTTCATCTTTTTACCATTCGACGTCTTGAAATGCCAAACTCTCCATTGACATTCAAGGTCTCAAACATAGCTTGGTCACGATAAATGTGTATTGAAGCCGCCGAATCCATCACCCATTTGTTCTTAGAAAAATCATCACTTGTTGCTAAGTATACATCATCTTCATCATGGAAATTCACCACATTCGCCTCAAAGTTGACACCATCTTTCAATTGCACTTGTTTTAACTTTTTCAAGTCCTCCCTCATTTGAGGACACATGACTTGTACGTGGCCCATCTCCTTGCAATAGTAGCACTCCACGTTGCTCAAATCCCGTCGTATTTGTGATTTGGATCTCTCTCTAAACCCACCTTGCCGTCTTGAGTGGCTCCTCCATCGACTCGATTCCTCCGTAATAAGTATACAGTCTCCACCGTTGTTGTTAGCCTCCTTCTTCATCATTCTCTCGTTCTCACGCAAAGCCGTCGTGACCTCATCTAGCGTCAAAGTTGTCCTCCCTACAAACAAAGTTTGTACTAGTGGCTTATACGATTTGGGTAAAGATGCTAACAATAACAAGGCTTGCTCCTCATCTTGGATTTTGTCATCCGCACCCACCAATTGACATACCAACTTGTTAAAAGAGTTGATGTGGTCATGAAGGTCTCCATCTTCCTCCATCTTTAGTGAGTAAAGCTCCATCTTCAAGTATAACCGATTAGTAAGCGATTTCGAATCATAAATGCCCTCGAGCTTGTCCCACAACGCCTTTGGTGTAGTCTCCTTCAATACATTATATTTGATCTCGGGTGCAAGTGCCAACCTTATCGTACTCACGACTCTCTTTTGGATTTTACTCCAATCTCCATCCGTCATAGAATCGGGCTTCTCATCCTCAAGAGCTTGGTCAAGACCTTGTTGCACCAAAAGGTCTTGAATTGTACTTTGCCAAATAGTGAAATTCATCTTCCCATCAAAGAGTGGAATGTCGAACTTTGTCGTGCTCCCCGCCATAACCGGAAGCTCTGATACCACTGTTGGGTAGTGGTAGCACAACTAGGATCGAAAATGGAGCACGAACAAATAAAGAGAGAAGGAAGAAATGAAGACACACGAAATATACGTGGTTCGGCCTCTTGCCTACGACCACAAGCTCAACAACACTATCACAACTTGAAATTACAAAGAGTATCACCCTACAAATCTGAGTTCCTCACTCTAAGATTACAAGGAATGACACACTCTTAGAAGGCTCTCAGAAGAAAGACACAAAAGCACTCTTTGCTATAGATTTTCCCTCTAAAAATCTGTTGTGTTTTTCTCTCTTTCTCTCTTCATAACAAGCTACTGTCCATTTCTATTTATGCAGCAAAAACAGCCCCTTTAAGGCTCTTGAACCTTCCTAGAGCACCTCTTCGTATTCCCAAGAAGCCTTCTCAAAATCACCATTCTAGAGACTCCAACATATTAATTTACCCAACTAAATAATGCTGGAAATATTAATTGATTCCCAACACATATGATTCATGAATGTGGTTCAAAGTTATATGTCCAATGTGTAAGAGAGATGTGTATATTCATCAAGGAGTTGTGTACACTATTGTGAGAGTATTCAAAAATATTGAGAAGGATGCGGAAACCTCCATTCTTGTAATATTCTTGTGTTAAGTGGTGTGTTTTTGCGAGTTTCTTAATTAAAACTCGTGGTGTTGTAAACATGATATTATTGGGAAGTTATTGATTGGTCCGTGGACGTAGCCAATTAATGTTTAGGTGAACCACGTCAAATCTTACCCTATTTATTATTTCTGCCATACTGTTCGTGTCCAAATTAATAGTGTAACATGACTTAATTGTTGGTGTGCATGAGAAACGCTTCCGTGCACACAACTCAATTAACAATGATTCAGCGAGAAAATAATTAGCAGATTGTCGCATTTGTGGTTCATTTTCAATCGATTTAAATAAAAATCAGGTCCAAAATTTTAATTATTTTATTTATTAGTTTGTTCTCTTACGCATAACTAGTGTTACACCCGTGCGTTAAACCACGGATTGAAAAGTCGCTAATAAGCCTTAGCTCACACGGGATAGGCCCTTGCTTCCTACATAGAGGTCAAGAGTTTGACTTCTCTTCCCCCATTGTCAAAAAAAAATGTCTGACTTTTTTATGAAGTGAAAGTAATTAAAAATGACTTTTCTGATTACACTGATGATTTTTTGTTGGTTTTATTTAAACTTAACTTTGATTTTATAAATCGGATAGCACACTTTAAATTATTCATTTCATAATAATATTATATCATTTTAGTTGTTAAAGTTTGCTATTAATACATAAATTATTTTATCAAATATTAATTTTTGGATGTGTGTCTTCTTATTTGTTTTTTTTTTTAATCTAATTATATTGTATTTAAGTAAAAGGGTACAAAATTTAGAAATAACAAGAAAATTTGTCAAATTAATCAGAAAAACATAAAAAAATATTAAAAAGTTAGGAGTTAACCTCCATATTATAAAATAAGCATTAAAAAAACCAACAAAACCTTTTGAAGTACTCTAGCGAAGGAGAAATTTTGATATAAAGTAATTATAGTTTAAATTTATTTATTTATTTTATTTTTCTTTAATAAACATGCTATTTTTGACAATATCTATTTTGAAGGGATTTTGTCAAATAAAGAAGAAGATAATAATCTCAAATCATTTGTGTTTTCATATATGTATATTTATAGATTAATATGTGGAGAAACAAAATTTCAAATGAGACTAAAAACTCATTTTTTTTTTATTTTAAAAAAGCAAAGTGAAAGTCTATTGAAAAAGTTTCATGAAAAAAATTAAAAAGAGGTGTATTTTACTTCTAGATTGTTATAAAGTCATGAATTGACCCATTTATTAAGGATGTTTTCATTGGAATATGTTACACCATTTAATGCAAAGTGTTATTATTATGAAAATTAATGCTTATGAAAGACATTTCAATCATTTTTAGCAAAGAGATTTTGGAGGGAAAGTTTCATTCACTTCAACTTTTACTCCCTCCGTCCCATTTTAAGAGTCAAAAAATGGGTGTGTTCAAGAATTAAGGAAATTGTGATGTGTTGTGAGTGTTGATAGTTGGGTATGAGAGAGAAAGTGGGGTAGAGAAGAGTTAATGTATAATTGTTGTGAGTATGACATGTATGACTCACTTTCCATTTTAAGATATTAACTCTTAAAATGAGACGCCCTTTTAGAAAATTTTTGATTCTTAAAATTGGACGGAAGTAGTATATATTTAGAGGTGGTCTCCCATGAGAACAAGGGGATCCGTCTCATGCATGAGACGGGTCGCCCCATGACCCATGGGCATGACCCGCCACGTGGCAGCCTCGCAGAGGTCCAATTTTTTTATTTTTATTTTATTTTTGGTTTTTTTGAGTTTTTATATTATTTTTCGGTTTTTCAGCCGTTCACCAAAAGTAATAGTTACCATAACTTAATGTAATGACTGTATACATATAAAGTAACATTGTTCATAAGTAAACGTAACACCCGTTTTACAAAAACAAAAGCTCGTTTTACCCATTTTTTTCAAATGTAATACTAACTATAATTACATGTAACCCAAACAATATCTAAATGTAATTATCATTTATACTGAAATGTAATAATGCTTTTACAAAAATATAAAATATTGTGTATTTTGATTTAATTTTTTGTAAGAAAGTAACATTTGAAAAGTAACAACTCATATATGAATGTAATTGTTTGTACAAGTAAATGTAACACTTTAATAAAAGAAATTATAACATATTTCTATAGATAATGTAATGGGGCTTGGACTCTAGGGCCCCTGAGCCCAGATACAAACCCAACCAAGGAAAATCCAAATATAATATTCCCCATACACCCCTCACCAACAAAAAAGATGCAAGAAGACTAAAATATCTTCATATCTCCTCTCACCCTTACTTTTTTGGTCCAATCCTAGTTAGCTCTTATAACTTACACATAATTATCATATAAGAGTTTAAAAAATTGTTTTTTTCATTTTTACAAATAATAATATTTTTTTGGGGTCAAATTTGGTCAAACTTGGTCAAACAGCAGTCAAACTCTTATAACTAACTCATAAGAGTCAAAATTTTCACTTTTTTCATTTTTTTTACAAAAAAAATAATAAATTTTTTGGTCAAGCTTGGTCAAACAACAGTCAAACAATTTTAGTCAACTCTTATAACTTACACATAATTATCATATAAGAGTTTAAAAAATTACTTTTTTCATTTTTTTACAAAAAAAATATGATTTATTTTTGTCAAACTTGGTCAACAGCAGTCAAACTCTTATAACTAACACATAAGAGTCAAAATTTCACTTTTTCTATTTTTTTACAAAAAAATAATAATTTTTTTGGTCAAACTTGGTCAAACAACAGTCAAACTCTTATAACTTACACATAATTATCATATAAGAGTTTAAAAAATTACTGTTTTCATTTTTTTACAAAATTTTTTTTTTGTCAAATTTGATCAAACAGCAGTCAAACTCTTATAACTAACACATAATAGTAAAAAAAAAAAAAAACACTTTTTCCATTTTTTCCAAAAAAATAATAATTTTTTTTGTCAAACTTGGTCAAACGGCAGTCAAACTCTTATAACTAACACTTAAATATCATATAAGAGTTACAAAAATTACTTTTTTCATTTTTTACAAAAAAATAATAATTATTTTTAGTCAAATTTGGTAAAATTTGGTCAAACAACAGTCAAACTCTTATAACTTACATATAATTATCATATAAGAGATTAAAAAATTACTTTTTTCATTTTTTTACAAAAAAATAATATTTTTGGGTCAAATTTAGTCAAACTTGGTCAAACTCTTATAACTAACACATAAGAGAAAAAAAATCACTTTTTCCATTTTTTTTTTTTACAAAAAAATAATAATAATTTTTTTGGTCAAACTTGGTCAAACAGCAGTCAAACTCTTATTGTTAACACATAAGAGTAAAAAAATAATAATCACTTTTTCCATTTTTTTACAAAAAAATAATAAATTTTTTTGGTCAAACTCTTATTACTTACACATAATTATCATATAAGAGTTAAAAAAAATTACTTTTTTCATTTTTTTACAAAAAAATAATAGTTTTTTTTTTGTCAAATTTAGTCAAACTTAGTCAAACAGCAATCAAACTCTTATAACTAACACATTTAACATATAAGTGTCAAAGTCTTATGAACATGTTCATAAGACTAAAGTCTTATTTGAAGTTGTTCATAAGACTAAAGTCTTATTGAACCTGTTCATAAGACTTTGCTCTTATGAATAAAAATGCCAACTAAGTCTATAGTAGAGCAATTAAAAATGCACAAATCTCAGCTCATATTTATTACTTAGAATGTGCAATTAACAAATGCTACAGCCAATTTTCTAAAAAAAAAAAAAAAAAAATGCTACAGCCAAAAAATTACACAAACAAACTAATATCCATTTTCTCCACCTTTCTTCTTGATAATCAAACAACCAGACGAACTTTTCTTCTTCACAACAGCCCAGACTGTTCACCAGATCTCCCTCCCTTTTTCACTTCATACATGCACACGCCAAAGTCCAATCAAAATTACACAAAATTCAACATCAAACAGAACACCCAAACAAAACTAATATCCAAGCATTACCAGATCTGAACCCTAGCACAACAAATAACCCTAAGTTACTCAGAATTTAACGTTTCTCGTTAGCGAATTGAGGGGAGTTTACCTCGTCTCCTCGCGGGAGGAGCAACTGGAAGTGAGTCTAGCCGAAAAAATGTAGATCTGGCCGGAAATGACCAGATCTGAAGGGGCCTGAGTTGAACGACGCCGGTGATGGTAGCTGGCGACGGAGGAGGAAGGGAGGAGTTAGGGTTTAGAGAGAAAGGAGGCGAGCACGACCGAAGAAGATCTGGCCAGATCTGGAAGGAGAGGTCGGCGGTTGATGAATGATGTCGCCGGAGTTACATTGCTGGAGATGGTTCGAGAGAGATAAGTTTGATTGTGTGAGTGTGTGAATTTTGGAGAGAGAGAGAGAGAGAATGTGTGAAAATATCCAGAGGGAGGCTAGGGTTCGAGTGTTCGACATTGAGGCAAGGCAATTTGGGCATTTAGAAGTTTCATTAATAGGTCATGTGAGAGGCACATGGTTACGAGGGGTGTCAAAGGAATTTGGATCTCGGCCTCTTCTTATGGGTAATAAAATCTGGGATTAAGGGCCCTTGGGAAATTTTTCCATAATGTAATACTTTTACATGTAACACTAATCAAGTGTTTTTAGCTCTAAAAATGTAAATGGTTGAATTATTACTTTTTCTATACATATGTGTTACAATTATGTATAAACATTATTACATATAAGTAACACGTTCGTTACATTTTAGTTGTAATAAGTATTACTTTTGGCAAACGAAGAAAACATAAAAAAACACTGTTACTTTTCTATATATATGTATTACTTTTATGTATACAAACTGTTACTTTATATGAACACAGTCATTACATTAAGTTATAGTAACTATTACTTTTGACAAACCGAAAATTTTTTTTTTTGCCTATGAGAGGCTGCCACGTGGAAGGGTCGACCCCTGGGTCCTGGAGCCGGTTCGTGGGTCGGACGGGCGGGTCAAAAACCGACTCGTCTCATGGATGAGACGGGCCTTCCATGTTCGCATGGAAGTGTTTGTCATATATTTATAGATATAGATTATAGATATTTTCTACTGCATTATTCCAACAACTAGCCTACTCGATATTCCTACTACTATAAAATAAATGTCGAGAATTAACACATTGCGAGACTACAGGGACTCCCTGCCCTGCCCCAAATCCAACATGTAAGCCACAGTCTTATTAAAATCCTTCTCTAGCTCTTCTTGAAAGTTCGGGCCTACTCCCCAGGCCCGTTTGAAATACTCCATCTGGTCTCAAATAACTATTACTTTTGGTCAAACAGATATAAGTTTGATCAATAAATTTAAACAAAAAATAATGATCTGAATAAAAATCCTTTTTTTTATTAAAAGTATTATTAATTATAATACAATGACAAATTTTAGATTTTTATTAACATCATTATTTTTTATATAAATTATTGGTCAAAGTTACATCTGATTGACCAAAAGCGACAGTTATTTTGGACCAGATGGTGTATGATTTTGGTAGTTTTTCTATACTTTGACCAAAGTAAATTAAATAAGAAATAATTATCTTAATATAAATTAAAAAATTGTTATTGAGAGTATTATTAATTGTGATACAATAACAATTTTTAAATTTTTATTTGGATTATTATATTTCTTCAAAAGACTTGGTCAAATTAAAGTCAATTTTACCAAAATACTATTTCGAGCATGCAAAACTCTACTACTGAACTCGATTCGTTTACAGCCCTAACCCTAAGAATGCATTATAACTCCACAAATTTATGATATTATAGTGAATATATTGCCTTGATAATGCCCCAACGAACTGAATTAACAAATCTTGTGTTGTGTAATTATTTCTTTTTCATATGAATTCTTGTGTGTTTCTCCTCACATACTCTTAGGGACTCAAATCTCCAACATACACGATGCCACATCGAGTGACAATTTGATGCAATGAACCTTTCATGTTGTACATCAACTCAACTCATATCTTATTGGGTGCAAAAATGAACATCATTGTTTATAATGGAGATTTGTGTGATTGAACTTAAAAAAATAAAAAAAATAATAAAAAAAAATGACAATCAATCACTTGAACCATGGTTATTGGTGATTAGGTCGGACCGTAGGACTGTCGGAGAGATGATGGAGCCCCTCACTCAAGTACAGAATAACCTCACTCACCCCACAATGAATGTATTCATTTTCTTATTGGGTGTAAAACTGAGCTTCATTTCCAAACTTCACTTGATTAGGGGCGGACCTAAGTGCAGTGTATGGGGTAATTATAAGGAATATTATATATTCCTAACTATATTTTGTAAATATCTTTTTAGATATTAGCCTAGATATTGTATATCATTAGGAGATTGTTTCTTGTACAACAAGCTAGACTAGATCTAGAACTTTCTATGTAACCCTATAAATATGTAACCTATTGTTCATAATAAACTTGAGTCTTTCATATTACTTCTTCTCTACCATGTATGAATTGACTTCGTCTAACCCTCCTAAATCCTAATATGGTATCAGAGAAAAAAGATCCATAGAGGGATTTCTCCACCAAAACCCGCGGCAAAACCCTAGCCGCTCCAACCCATCATCTTCCGCCACCCACCTATAAAACCCTAGCGGCAAACCCTAGCCGCCCCACCCTATATCCACCATCACCCACTATATCTCCACCATCACTCACCTTCACCATATACTTCCGCCACACACCACCCCACCGTCAACCTCTCCACAAAACCTTCAAAACCCCCTCTCCTCCATCACACAAAAGTCCCACCAAAACTGCCCAAACAAATACTCAGAAACTGCAGCAGATTAACCCAGAAAAACCACATGCCAAGAGACCTGTAAATCCAGATCGACACCAGTAGGATCGAAGCCCAATCTCTTAGCAAAACCAAGGCAAAAAAAATCACCCCGATCGGAACACAAACGAAGCGGGAATCGCCCTTTCAAAACTGCTGCGCTGAAACAACATGACATACGGAAATCTTCCCCCTTTTTAGTGTTTATGTTTACGACAAACACCCTCCTTGTCGAAACCCTAGAGGCAAACCCTCCTAGCCTCACCTAAACATAACCTCACCTCCGCTCCACCATGACAACCCACCACCATACACCACCCTCGGCTAATCCCCCTTACTAGTCAAAACCATTCTCTATTTTCTTTTGTTTTCATTCTCTCAAAATATCGACAAAAACCCTCATGTCGACATCCTCAAATTGCCTTCCCCACTACCCCACCACTCCTTACTCCAACATCCCCCCACGGCAACACCCCCTCATGCCGAACCTACCAACCCATGTGGTAAACCCTAGCCGTCACACCCTTCTCAATCCCATCTTATTTTTCTTACCTTTTTTTATTCTCGTCCCAAACCAACGCCACCCACCACCACTAGCGGTAGTCTATAGCCGCCTCACCCTAATGGTCACATTCCCTTTCTCAAACCCTTTGAGGTATGACCCCTTATACGCCCCCTCTCCCCCTCCTGCAGAACCCTATCCATCCTACCCTCGGCACAACCCAATTACTGACATCCTCTCCTCCTACCACACCATAATCTGCCCTCTTTCCCCTCCCCCCACCACCACCTTCGGCACACCCTCCTGCCTCACAACCTCAGCTAGCTCTCCACCACACAATCGTCATTCTGACGACCACTTTATCTTCCACGTGAGGGGTACAACCCCTACAATGGTGACGACTAAGGTGACATCACGTGCTTCAACATTTGCCCAACTCATCACGGCAACATCACTCGCATCCGGGAACTCACCCACCTCAACTGCTTCATCACACCCGGTTCATCTCATGTCTTTCCAAGATTGGACTTATCCAAAGATCGTCCATCTTGCGGGAGCGTATAAGGAATATTATATATTCCTAAGTATATTTTGTAAATATCTTTTAGATATTAACCTAGATATTGTATATCATTAGGAAATTGTTTCTTGTACAACAAGCTAAACTAGATCTAGAACTTTCTATGTAACCCTATAAATATGTAACCTATTGTTCATAATAAACTTGAGTCTTTCATATTACTTTTTCTCTACCATGTATGAATTGACTTCGTCTAACCCTCCTAAATCCTAATAGTAATTACCCCCTTTTGTTTGAAAAAAAATAAAAAATTTCTAGAGCAATTTTTCTTTAAATTTTGGGGATTTAGTGCAATATTTTAGACTTTACCCCTTTTATGTAAGAACTAATATTTACTCCCTCTGTCTCAGAAATATAGTCTCATTTTGACATTTTATGGTCAATAAAAATGAACTTTGACCAAGCATTGGTGACTATCTAATCATTCTAGTGAAATTCTAATATTTATAATTGATAAATCATTAAGTGATTTATCAATAACAATTTTTAGAATTTCACTGTGATTATTGAATTGACACCAATGTTTGGTCAAAGTTTATTTTTGTTGACCATAAAAAGTCAAAATAGGACTATCTTTCTGGGACAGAGAGGGAGTATTTTTTTTTCCCTCTTAAATGTGTTTTATGCAATTTTATTCCTTGTGAAAAAATCTACCACTTGATACTAATCTTTTGAGGTATTATTGAGTGTTAAATGGAGAACACTACAAAATACTGTAGACCGTTTCATCAATAAATGTTCCAATCCACCATCTATTGCTTAAACAGAAACAGACACAGATGCAGACACTTTTACTCTCACCACATATTTTGAGATACTTGTACCAAAAAAAAATATTTTGAGATACTATTTGGCGCTTAGTTCAGATTATGTCACTGGTTGTTTTGAAATCAGTGTTCCGTCATAAATTTATTTGATTAGAGATGGATTTTATATACTCCCTCGGTACCATTTTAAGAGTCAAAAAATGAGTGTGTTCAAGAATTAAGGAAAAGGTGATGTGTTGTGAGTATTGATAGTTGGGTATGAGAGAGAAAGTGGGATAGAGAAAAGTTAGTGGATAATTGTTGTGAGTATGACATGTAGGACCCATTTTCCATTTTAGGATTTTGACTCTTAAAATGTGACGCATTTTTAAGAATTTTTTGACTCTTAAAATAGGACGGAGGTGGAAGTAAGTACTTCAAGATCTTTGTAATTAGTACAAAAACGAAAAATAAATCTTCTATCCAACAATAACTACAGCAAAGTAGTGAACCTCTCAATATAACAAAATGCTTGTAAGTACAATAATTTACTCCCTGCGTCCCAAAATGATTTTCATATTTTTTTCGTTGTAATCACGAAGGAAATTTGAGCAATAATTTTAGGTTGGTTTAATTGTCCTAATGGAAATCTAAAACTTGTTATTGATACACCATCAACAATACTATCAATGACAAGTTTTAGATTTTCATTGCGACAATTATATAACGTAAAGTTATTGCTCAAAGTTCTTTTGCAATAACAGCAAAAAAAATATAAAGATTATTTTGAGACGGTGGGGTATAAGTTAATGCATTAAAAATTGAGTGATATATAAGGTGGGATAATGAGCTGATAACTGTATGCAAGGAGCCGGCACCGCACGTGATATCAGCTGATTACATGAAATTCTACTCATATATGTCACGTGCACTATGTTTGTCTTTCTTGGGGTTTACCCTTTATTTTGCCCGACTCTCCCGTCATTGACGACCCACCATGTTGGAAGATTGGCCCTCAATTTATATCAGGTACTACTAGTCACTCACTTCAGTCCTCAGTTCCGATTGGACACCATTTTCTGCATCAATTTAGCACTCCCTCAGTCCGATAACTATTCCCATAATTATTATAATTATTATGTGCACAAATTACCATTTTTGGTGTCCCACTGATAAGTCATATTTTTTTAAAATGATAAAGAATATTTATTATTCATCTCACTCATTTTCTCTTATACTTTACTTTTACACTCACAACCTCTCTTTCCTACTCCACTTTTCACACTCACAACAACTACCCACTACTATTCATCCCTTAATTCCCAAGCAAAACTCATTTTGGGCACATAGTTATAGGACGGAGGGAGTACTTATTTAGAGGTTTCAGTTTTTTTTTTCTTCTTTCTTCGGAACAGAAATTAATAAACATTTGTTGTTGCTTTATTTTTTTTTATTTTTTTTTTCACGCAGAGTAAGGAGAATATGATTAGTATAATAATGGCAATCAAAATTATCTTTAAAAAAAAAAAAAAAAAAAAATCTATTAACGTTACTGTTATTTAACTTTTTAAGCTAAATTGTATCGATTGGGTTAACCATATTTGCCTCATTTACTTTAATCAAAACTTAAGCTAATCACTGATAAAATAGTAGGGAAGGGAATCTCGTCCCCATTCCAGGATAGTGATTCAAGGCAGGCCAGTGTTTTCTCGCATGCTCTTCAACCTAAAAACAGACTTCCGCCCTAACTTTAACTTGTGCATGCTACATCTCGACATCCCACTAGAAAAAAAAAATACCAACTATTTTGAACCTACAAATTGGTTAAAAAAAAAAAAAAAAAAAAAAAAAACGATAGCTATTTTGAACCAGAACCGGAGGGTGTATTATGTAAGTTTCAATATTCTAAGCTACTCTTTGTAACAATCATTTACCAGCTCGAAATGATCTGGTTCGATGGTCACTGACCATAACATGAAACCTATCACCCGAAAGCACTGACAAATTACATAGAGGTGAATCCAAAAATAAATTGAGAAAGAAACTGCTGTCACATGACCTACCAAAATTCCAAGAAATGATTCATGTAGTAGACAAAAGAACAGGTTCAAAGTTACGCAACAAGACAAGGAATGTATCAGGATGATTATTTTATGGTTGAAAAGCAAGACGCGATGCAAAAGCTTGTGGTATATACATCACTTAAGAAAGCAACAAAAGCGTGTTACTCGTCATCTTTGTAAGGGTACTCCTCAGGTACTTGCTTCAAAAGTTTCACCTGTAACTCAAACGCATCGTCTCCTCTAAGCATATCCCTAATCCATGTCACTTCAGTCTTCATTGACACCTGCAACATTATTTAATGGTATTATCCTTGTGCACAGATGATCTATATTTTCAGGGTTACACCCCCACCCCCACCCCCCACCTCAAAAAATAAAAAATAAAATAGATCATACAATTAAGAGAACAATAACAACTAACTTTGAACGAACCCGCTTGACAAGTTCATAACAATACACCACTAATATGAAGGAGAGATTTTGACCTTAAACGTCTTTAATGCTTCCTCTGTCCTGGAAAGTTAGTCACACTTTCCAATTTTTATCCCAAAAAGATGGTCCCATTTCTAAACTTAGAATGTTAAATTCAATGAATTTCTAATACTATCCATGACATATGAAAGAAACACCAAAATCTTGCCCTTCTTTTTGCATTCATCACTTCTTGGCCTATGCGTGTCCTATAAACGTCATATAGATGCAAGTTGCAAACCAATGGTTCAGCATTGATACTTAATACCATTAAGGATAATTATGGAAAAGAAACTAAATCACTAAAAATATCAAATAGTCAAATGGGAACATCATTTTGGGATGGAAGAAGAAATCTCTAATTCCTAAACACCAGCTAAGCCAACTTTGTGAATCTAAACTAACCACTGACACCCATCTTTTGGGGCCACAGATAAATACTGGATTTAAAAGGAGTTTGCCTAAATGGGTTAATTAAATGGAAGCTTCATATGAGTTTTTTTTATTTTTTTTTAATTATAAGATAAGATATGCTCAGATTTGTTGTTTCACTTTCTCTGCTCAACAACTTCTCTTGTTTGTATGGCCCCATTACTTACTAAAAAAAAAGGGCCTAAAACTAGCAATAGGTTTAACAATAAAGGATGCTAAAGACTATGTGCAACTACATGTTTCACAAGACTTATCTTTTAAATAACCATTATCTCTGTCTGCATGAACTATTGCCCGGCTGTATATAAAACTATTCAGTAAATGCGTGTTAATCCAGGCCTACTCAATCTCTTATTGGATGCCGGACATATATCTTAAATTTGGGCTTATGAAGGAAAATAGAAAAAGAAAAGTTGAAAGTAGTATGAAATCAAATGAAACTCAACATGATTTTCAAAAGTGTCCAATGAAAATCCCAAACCATACCATCTCTAAAGCTCCTCTGACAATTCCACTTAAAATATTGCAGTAATAAAGACCTTGGCAAGTGTCAGGAAGCTCAACAAAGTCCACTAGTGGGTTGTCCTCCATTATGAGACTGCAACACGTTCCCTCAGAATCCCAGTTAGTCACTGACGCAGTAACCCCTAAGAACATTTTGAAGCCAACCTGTTTAGAAAGCATTTATTAAAACCAGAAGAATTCAATGCGAAGATGGAGGACGGAAAGAGAAAGATGACTTGACTCAAGTCATCAAGAATAATAAGCAAAGTAAAAGTTTTACTCCATAATCTATTGTATGCAATCAGTACAAGTATCATTTGATAATATACTTTGTACAGTGTACACTGCCAAAGCATATTGCAAAATACAGCAATTGCACACTTTTCAGCAGCATTACATCCAGAATAATATTTTTGTTAGGCAGTCTAAGAAAAATACTCTATCCGAAATAATAGTCCCAACTCTTGCTTGTACGGTTTTTAAATTTCACTAGAACTATAACATTGTTCGGAAATACAACTATTTTTCGGGGAAAAACCAGAACGTAAGGAGTGGTAAAAAATTTTAGGATGGGGTACTTTTAACTTTGTTTTACGAAAACAAGGATATTTCAGCTCATCACATTGTTTACAACTTACCAAACAACACATGGGAACAACTAAATGCTATCAGGGAACTACATGCATAAGCTCGGAATGAAATATAATTTGCTTATTCTCCCATCTATCACAGCTCATAAAAGCAATTTATAATAAATATCTACTGTCAACTTACAAAGGCCTTGTAATCATAATTGTGAAAGGCTAGCGACTTCCTCGCCCGCCTCGCCTTTTTGGCGACTTTAGGGGTCGACCGCCTTTTGGTTTTATGGCGTGCTGTTGTGCACCTTTTTTGGCCCAGGTGATGGCTAACTTGGTTATGGCAAGAGGCGTGAGACATCCGCCTTTGTCAAAAGGCATAATAGGCGTATGTGTAACATTTAACTGTGTCATTTTGTAATTTTAGTTTTAATGTTTTAACTTAAATGTTTTGTTTTAGAAAAACATGGGATAAAGATAGCTTGTGGTTTGCGTAAGAAACAAAAATAGCACGTGCGATAAACTACGAATTAGAACAACGACTAAGAAGTGTGCAAAAACACTACCGATAACTTGCTTTATTATTATATTTAAATGTGGGTTTGCAATTTTTATTATGTTTACTAATTTACTTTGTTTTTTCTCTTTACTTTGGGTCTCCTTTGGTTATTTGAAATTTAAATCATCTCTTATATTCATCTTCACGTATGGAATATATATTAGCTTAATTACATTATTCTCGTTTTTATCATGCTTTGAAATTTATTTATTCGCGCTTTGAAACGATTACTTGTTTACTAATTTGAACGTCAAATGTGTCTTTTGTCTTGACTTCTCTATTTTAGGTTTTTAGTTGTGCTAAGTTGCTATTACGTGTGGAATTGTGACGTTTATTAAATGCGAAATTCTTGTTCATAACATGTTTAAGCTTTGTTTAATCTGTGTTAAATATATATCATTATACTATATTTTTTTGTTCAATTTAACGCCTTGCTCGCCTTTCGGCCACCTTTCAACCGCCTCGCCTTTCGCCTTTTCTAGGAACCTCTCGCCTGCCTTGCGCCTTTCGCCTTTAACAACTATGCTTGTAATGTAATAGACATAAGATATATGCCCTCCATTAAAGTGTAATTCTAGACCTAATTTAAATATGATGGAGCATCCTGCATCCCATATTTACTTTGATAAAATTTGATTTATGATTCAATATACATAACCGATTAGAAATTGTTCTGTCACGTTACGAAAAATGTGAACTAAGCCATGTCTCTACAAGTCCAAGAAAGTAAACAAGCGCAGCACTTAGAGACAGATAATTGATGCAATAGAAGTAAGGGTTTAACTACAAGAAACTCAAGAGATCTAATATCCCTGCCTTAAGAACTTATTTCTAATATATCCTCTTTTGTATGTCAACTTCTCCATTTGTGAGGAGGATTTTAGGGATTCGCTTCATTAAAACTATTTATCATTAGAATGTGAATGAGAACAACTACTTGACTCCACGGAATAGACTTAAAGGACGGGCATAACCAGATGTAATGGCCTTTCCTTTTCTATAGAAATGATCTCAGAAGCATACTGAAGCGAAGCCGAAAACCAGATTTTCTATACAGTCTATAGCTTATAGGCTACCATGTCATGATATTTTAACACGGCCCCACCAGCCGATAGAGAAGAAAAAATGACGCTGTGACCACCATAATTAAAAGTCTGCTAGTATACCATAAGCCTTTAGTTCAGAGGAGTGCTTAACCACAAGAAGATTATGCATCTTTGTCACATGATACATTGTCACTGTGTTTTTAGTCCTAGAATATAGGTCCCATGTGCTCTCCGGACCCCAGATCAAAACTTTGATTCATCACAACAGGAAGTCAACGCATGACAAACTACTTCATTCATATACAGGGCAGAGAATAACTGGTGGACAACAGTTCTTGCAGTGAACGAACAGCTGAAAGGGGTGGAATGATGGTTTAACATGTGATGACAATGAAGCAAACCATTTTCAACCAAGGTAACCACCAATCTTGGGGCTAAACAAGACCAATTGTTTGACAGTAATAAGTTTCGATAATATTGTAGATAAAGCTGTATTTTGGACACAAAACCAAATGTCACTGTTGCCCTCTCACTTCATACTCATTTTTTTCTTCTTTTTCCTTTGTTTTTGCTTTTTGCTATTAGCTTGGATAAGAACAAGCATCCAGTTCAAAAAAAGTACTTCTACCTTGCTAAATTAATGTCCATTTTCACAAAATCTTTGTCCTACAATTTATGGTGAGTTTACTAAAGCCTCCTTGCCAATCATCATTTTCTAGTTTACGCTTATAATCATGATGTGCTATGGTAAACTCATTAATTGTGTGCATGTGAATAAGTGATACCAAACACACATATCAACTTTCTTAAGTTTCCTCAAAATCAATATGGACATTCAATTAAGGACAGAGGAACTAGTTTCTTCCTGAACTTTAACTTCTATTCATTGTATTTTTTTTTTTTAACTGCGACAGTTTTCCTAGCAAGTCCCACCATCTTACAGAGTGCAACTGTGCAAGTTTCTATATATTTGCTTACCTATAGCAAGAAATAACCCTTTCCCATAGCAAGAAATAACTCTATCATTTTTACATTCCCCTTTTTGAAGTCAGGAAGCTGTGAGAGCAACACTAGCAACTACTTCAACACTTGCTATAGAAAGTACAAGTGATGAGGACCAAGGCTGACTCAAAGGATAGTTCATACCTATAGAAGAGCTTTAGCATCATTGTTATGACGCAGCGGTATTACAAGGAACACCTTCGTCTCTCTCATCTCTCATCTCAATCTCCATCTGAACCACCAACGAGGCCACTCTACCATCAAAGCTTCGCCACCTCCGGCAGACCTGCCTCATACCCACCTCCGGCAACCGTTTTATGCTACTTCTCCTTCAAGTATGAGTCCCTAATAACGGCAACTCCATCCACCGATGAACACCACATCCCGGTTTGTTTCCTCCCTTTCCCGTTCGTCGCGCCGCCAGTTGTATTCCTGCCGGAATTCACTTCCCATGCGATTCGACCCGGCACAGGCCGGTTCAGTCCGGAATTTCGAATGGGACGGAATGCTACTCGTCCCACACAGGTTTTGGACCGATCCGGTGTGAACCGGCCGGTTCAGTCCAGTCCGGTCCTGGACGGTTTTTATATAACTATTGTTTTGTGCTAACCAAAGGAAAACAGCGGGTGATTTATTCATCTTGGGTACTTTCTCAGCTAAGATCTGGAAAGTGATATTGATCAAAAATGGTACCATTTACACAGACTGGCTGGAGAATCAGGATGGTTATTTGAGAAGGAATTATTGTTGGCAACTACTGGTTCTGTTTGTAGATCAATTAAAAAATTGGATTTTCAGTGTATTTAGCAAAGTCATAGGTGATAGGACTTTAACTTACAAATTGGCTGCCACAGAATAGTAATCCTTTAACATAGTGGTTACATCAAAGTTTACTGAGCATCAATTTACAAGTTTGACAACAAACCCACTTCACTATATATGTAACTTACCCCTGCACTATGAGCCAATTGAGAAGTACGAACTACATGATAAACTTTATGGCAAATAACTCTATCCCATGGATGTTTCAAATATAAAGTTATAAAAAGAGCAAGACCGAAGGCAATGTCATGTGTGAGTGAAGGATGCATTGAAAATTACACTTACAGTAATTTACTTGCAGAATTTGTTTCGTGTGCCAACATGTAAATTCCAAATATAAGAAGAGTGCTTTAAAATTTTCGGAAAACTCTGTCACTGGTTTGCTGGAAGAAAGTTTTGCACTGTGCATTGAGTTAATCGGGGGAGGGGATGTTACATGGGAACAAAGTTCAAACGAAATGTACTCTTCTAGTTTACGTCATCTTCGTTATAATTTAATTCATAATGGTTTTAGTCGTTACATAACAGAGTTAGATTCCCAAAAAAAGTGGATTCTCAATTCACAAATAAAGTAAATGAAATCAGAAGCAAGTAACTATTTACAGCTAATGAAAAAATATAGACGTTTAGCAATTCCTGATAAAAACAGCAAAACAAATTAAATTAATAACGATATAAAAGGGATAGCAGACCTTAGCAATGACTTCAGCAGTCTCCTTGAAGTCAACACATCTAGAGACATTAGATTTTGCAAGAAACTCATCAATTAGCCGTATTCCAATATTATAACCCCTGAAAGAAAGAGAGCCAGTAATCCAAATGAAACCAATTTTTGGTAATTGACCTAATTCAACCGCACAAAGCAGAAACAGCAAGATTGAAATTACATTTGATCGAGTTGCTTATTGACTTCCTCAACCTCCTCCAGATCTGTAAGCAACTGTCTCACAATCGCCCCGTACGTCAAAGTAAACAGCTCCGCGTTCTGTGATCAATCAATTGGACCATCCAAATTCATAAAAGTGCGTGCGAATTTCTTAAAATTGGAAGTGGAAATGGAAGCAAGGAAATGGACGATCTAAGTAAATTGATTGCGTGATGGAATAAGTTGCTCGTATGGAAGAAAGAAAGTAAGTTGGATTAGGGTTTATGAAACTTACAACGCGCTCGACGTTGGCGAAAATGGCATCTCCAGATCTGGGAACGGCGGGAGCCATGGATGATTACGGTCTGTTGTTATGCGGTCGTTGCTCCGTCGTCTCAGTGTCAAGGCTCTCAGTGTCAGTGTAATTGCTTCGAAGAGAGAAAGAGTAAATGGTGGCCCAATAAATGGTAGCCCAATTCTGGAGGAGTCCAAATTTGTGTATCACTTCACGTGCCTAACGTAGTATCACTTCACGTGCCATACATGATCTAATGACTCACAGTTATTGAGATTAGTATTACTGTAATATTATGCAAACATGTGAATGGTTAGATTACAAATTGTACATGAAATGAAGTGGCACACAAAAATAGTACAAGAAATCTCTAACTCATTCTCATTCCGGAGTTTCTGAAACTAAACTGATGCATGTATTGGGCTTTTTGCTGGGCTCAAAAGTGTACTAGTAATCCCAACATATGGTTTGGTTGAATGGTCCAATTAATTGTTGGGTTAACGACAGTTTAGAATTTGAAATCACATAAGATAAGACGTTTATTTTTTTGAAGGAACATAAGATAAGACGTTCACAATCGAACTTTGAATATATATTTTTTTTGTCGCTTAAAAGCTTAAAGTGAAAAATATTGGTCAGTTAAAAGTTTTTTTTTTTTTTTTTGACAATTTTTATTGAAAAGAATCAGTTAAGTAGTATGGACATTGCACATGATCAGCAAATTTGTTACTTTGAATTTGAAATTTGTTTGAGGGACTTAATGAAAATTTTGAATGCAGGCATTTTAGTTAATTATCATCTATATTAAAAAAAAATGATTCACAAATTTTTTGAATGAATTATTTTTTTAAAAAATAAAGGAAATTAATATATGCTTAATTGATTTTTTCATTAGTTTCAAAAAAAAAATATTAGATAGAAATAAAAGGCTGCCTTATTGATTATTTATTAATAACAAAAAGAAAATATCCAAATATAAGTTATGTTTTAGCCAAAAAATAATAATATATTTTTAACAATTTTATTTGCCCATTCATTCAAAATATCTTCTTTCAAAAAAAAAAAAAAGAGAGAGAGGAGATATTTTTAACGAAAGTTACATTTTTAACAAAAAAAAAAATCATTGGATTGCAATAAAAAGTCAATGTGGGGAAGGGAGTTGCAAAAATTTCAATGTTGGCAACCACATTACAACTTCTAGCAAAACTTGGGTAACCAAATTGCAATTTGCCCAAATAATAAAGTAAAGACACAAATTTTGGTCTACAGAATGATGTGTAATGATTTTGTTGGTGCTTCTATTAGAGTGTGGCGGGTCCACAATCGATGCAACTATTAAAACATCATTGCCTCATTTTATATCAATCATTTTGTGACCTCTCTTGTTCCCTTAGCATGCCATCAAAACATAAGGGGTTGGCGCCACTGGGTGGAGATCAATACTAGTCAATCTTCTCTACTGCATTTCTAGCACTATGTGATGTGATATGGAAATATAATTATATTAAATATTATAATTATATTGATATTTTATTATTAGTTTAGTTTTAATTAGTATTTTTATTAGTATTTTCGTTATTAATTCTGATAGGTCGTTTAAAATAGGTTTTAGAGTAGGATTTGGAGTTATTTTGTTATTTTAAGTCCTATTAGGTTACCATATAGGTTAGTGTTAATTTTAAAAGGTTTAGGAGTCTTTTACAAGTTTTATGGGCACTATAAAATAGGCCTCTAGTTGTAATCCGAAAATTAGCTTTTTTATTCAATAAATTTGATTGCTTTGCAATTATTGGGTTTTACCCTCAAACCTTTTGGTTTTTATCAAGATTTCTTGTTGATTTCTTGTTTGGGATTCCTTAATCCTTGCAGAATAATTGTTAGTAGAATAATTCTTGTTACTATTCTGCCGCGTTTACATCAGTTGGTATCAGTGGGATTATGATGTTGTATGTGTTATATGCGTTTATGTGGTTTATTGTTTTCATAACTTTAATCGCACTATTCAATCGCAATAAAAATTATGGTGGATTTAAATTGTTTGGGTTATCAATTTTTGATTGGATCAAAGTTTTGATAATCTTGGGATTCATGAATTGTTCATTCAAGGTTTTGATGATCATGGTGATTGGATCACCAAGAACACCAAATCCTAATTGAATCGGGAAAACAATTTTGAGATAAATTTTGGAACTTTAAAATTTTTAGAATTTTCAAGGAGTCCGACCGGACCCATACAAAGACCCGACCGGACCTAGGGTTTTGGTGTGGGGGCTTGTGCTAGGGTTTTGGGTTGAATCCTAGGGTTTAATTTTCCTATTTGTTTTAGTCTTGTGATTCC
Source organism: Campanula takesimana (assembly GCA_026119855.1). Taxonomy (NCBI): domain Eukaryota; kingdom Viridiplantae; phylum Streptophyta; class Magnoliopsida; order Asterales; family Campanulaceae; genus Campanula; species Campanula takesimana. Next base: position 587,348 of record JAOWBW010000110.1, read on the forward strand.
AAGATTTGATCAAGGTTTGGATGGCTAATCTACGTTCATCGAGATTGTGTTTCCCAAATTTGATCGCAATCAAAGATTCAAAGATAAAACGAAGTTAGAATTATGAAGAGTTCATAATTGCTAAAATTGAGAAACAAAGTTCTTGATTCAAAGATTGGAGATCCATGTGGAATTGTGGATGCAATTGGCCTACGTTCATCGAGACCATCTATTGCTTAGTTTCGACCACATGGACTACTTTCTTGGTTTCTTGAATTAGTGCGGAATTGTGGTTGCCAAATAGCTTAGTTCGGCCGCACTTCTTGTTGTCTTGATTTGGAGATGATTACCAAAGTTCAAATAGTCTCATCCTCATAATTATAGAGAAACTAATGACACATAAATATCATGCTTAAATTAATGGTGATTAATTTAGTGACTAGACTTGATGCTTGACATGTTTATTCTATGTGCTCATAAATGTGTTGTATGCTATATGGTTTGAACCTCCTTCAAAAGGTTTGAAGTCCTTGATTGCCACGCCATGATTAAAACACTTGTAAGTAAGTGCAAGGGTAATTTTATGTGGGCTCGCCAAAGCGAGACGCATTAATTTTATTCATGTATGAGCAAGATAGGTTCATTATTTAATGTGGGCTCGCCAAAGCGAGGTGCATTAAGTTGAATGGTTCCTATACGTTTAAAATGGATGGACTTAATTAGGCGTCAAAACAGTTTTGGGCCTAGGCAAAGATGAGATTAAAACATGCTTTTTGAAATTGGATTTCTTAAAGAATCTCAGAAAATGATCTAAGAGTCATATGTGATATGATTGACAGGGTTGTCTACCTAATTAATTTGGTTTTGAGCGGTGCGCCAAAACGTACTCAAAATTAAATTAAAGTTGGATCTTAGCTCATTAAATTATATTATACAAATTATTGTATAAGAAGGTTATATAATTTAGTGGGAGTAATTTTGGAATTATACTACTTATCTCTTTAATGAAATTGGCACTTATAAAATTTTGGAAATTTTGCATAATTATAGAATTACTAATAACACTAAATCAATATTGTTGCGATTGATCCTTTGGAAGGATGAGCTTCAAAAGAATGGTACAAACTTCATTGATTGGATCCGAAGCCTAAAAATGGTTCTAAGGCAAGAAGAAGGGTTGTACATTCTTGGTGGGCCTATTCCTAAAGAACACAAAGCCAATGCCCTTGGGGCAAGAGAAACAGTCACAAAGAAACATGAGAATGATTCTTGGGATGTGAGTTGTCTCATGCTCGCGATTATGTGCTCAAGACTCCAACAAATGTTTGGAACATTTGGAAGCCTGTGAAATAGGCGTGGAAGTTGAAAGACATGTTTCAAGAGCAAGTTGAGCAAAAGAGGTTTGACACCATTGTTGCATGCGTTTATTGCAAAATAAAGTGAAGGGAAACAAGTTGGACCTCACATGCTTAAGATAAAAGGCTACGTGGAGCATCTTGAGAAACTTGGTAGTCCAATTTCGATTGGAGCTAGTCATGAATCTCATTCTTAGTTCATTGCCTAAAAGGTTATAATCACCTTGTGATGGAATAACTTGCATGGAATGAATAAGAATCTCTCTGAGTTGCATAATATCCTTAAAACTGCGGAGAAGAAGAAAGTGGAGAATGGTTCTCCAAATGCTCATGGTTCATGATGGAAAGGGGCCAAATGCCAAAAGAAAGGTAAGACAAGCGTTGTCAAGCCTAAAGGAAATAATTGTGGTTAAAATTATAACTCTAATTAATACAATTTGGTATCATGGCAATTGGATTGGCCATTTAAAATTGTAATCAAAATTCTGGATGATCAATAAAGGAGTGATAGTGAAACTACCACTTGCGATATTTATGTTATAAATGAATCTTTCTAAATTTAATTATTGGGTATTGGATACCGGATGTGGATCCCACATTTGTATAAATGTGAAATAATTAGTAAATTGAAATACTACTTATAGTAAAGTTTAATCTACAAATGGTAATGGTGCAAGGGTTGCAACATTGTTTGTAGAACACTTGTAAAGTGACTTTACTCATGAAGTAGACAATATTGTTTTGTTACAAGATAATAAAGGATATTTATTTCTTATTTGGAATAAGAAAAAGGTGATTTATTTATTATGATTTACTTTAATGTGTTATCATATGAATAAATCTTATATCCTAAATCTTGAAGGACAAAATAATAGACGAGGTTATAACATAAATAATTAAATTCTTTATGCGTTATTGTTTTGATCAAATAAATGAGAAATGCATATCTAAAATTTCATGGGACGGAGTTTTAAGTTATATGATTTGGAATCATATAATTTATGCAAGTTTCATTTACTTGGACCAAAACATCTTTTACTAGAAATAGTAAAAAGGCTATTATCTTATTAGGCATATTACATGTCAATGTATATGGTCTATTAAGTAGCAATGCTAGAAGAGAATTTTTTGTAATGTTTGGTAAGATTATTCAAAGACTCTGACTCGGTCAAGATGATGAATAATCAAACCAAGAGCTTTGACAATCATCTATAATTCACAATTAACTTCACAAAGAACACCATTGAGAATGATGTGTCTACGTGGAAGTATAGAACCTTATTGGATATGGTTCATTAGATGATAAAGTCAAATTGATCTTCCATTATTTGTTTTGGGGTTATGAATTGAAAACCGCTATAATTACACTAATTTGAGTTCCATCAAATGAGGTTAAAAGGTGAAAGAAAACTGGGTTTGTCTTTCATAAAGATTTAAGATGGTGAGACCTTTTTGGAAAGGAGTTGTCTGGGACACACTCACATTTAAATCTAATAAATGAATTTTCATGGGATATCCTAAGGAAACTTGAAGATATTATTTTATTCGTAAGAAACAAATGGTTTGTTACTTATGATGATACTTTTCTAGATAAGAAGTTTATCTCTAAAAGAATCAGTGGGAGTAAAATATACCTCGAATGGTTCGAGACCCAGAAAATAACATTGAACCTTAAATGGAAGTTGAACAAACTTTCACAATGAATTGTGAAAAACAGTTCAAGTTACACAAGTACTTGCATATGTGATAAGATACAATCTATTACAAGAAATATTGGATATTTCGAAATAGAAAGTATTGAGGTAAAATTCATTGAGAATGACATGTTTACCACTTATCAAAAATGCAATGTCCATTCCATGTTTAGATTTATGAGTTGGAGTCATAGAATCTAAAAGGCAATCCATGTATAATAATCAAGTTTGGAACTTGATTATTCCAACCTAAGGTGTAAAAACTAAATGAAGGAATTAAGTTTTCTTGGAGAAAACTAACATGGATAGCAAGGAACATACTAAATTGAGCAAGACAAAATGTGAAAAGGTTGACTCATATTTGGAATATGATAAAACTTTCTCACTTATTGTCATGTTCAAGACATTAGAATTATCATTGTCATATCTTTATATTTGGAATATGAAAATTGATAGATAAGATGTCAAAACGGTATTCCTTAACGGGAACTCATTTAAGGATGTATTGGATACAACCTAAAGGTTTTGACAGTCTAGAAAATTCTAATAAAGTATGTGATTTGCGGAAATCCATGGGATGGATTGAAGCAAGCTTCTGGGAGTTGGAAAACCTTGTGTAAATAAGAAGATTAGTGGGAGCATAGTGCTATTCCTTATTTTATATGCGAATGACATATTGCTCATTGGAAACGACATTCTCACACTTTAATCTGTAAAGATTTGGTTAGGAAAGTGTTTCGCAATGAAAGATATGGATGAAACCGCATATATCCTTGGCATAAAGATCTATGGATATAGATAAAGGAAGCTAATTGGTTTAAGCCAAAGTACATACATTGACAAGATTCTTAGAAGGTTCTCCATGGAAATTCTAAGAAGAGTAAACTTGCTAATGTTACATGGAGTTTCTCTAAGCAAGATTCAATGTCCTTAGACAAATGATGAGCATGAGAAAATGAGTGAGAATCCATATACTTCGGCAATTGGATCCTTCATAGCTTCCATAACATGTACTAGGCCGGATATATCTTATGCTTGGAGCATGAAGAGAAGATATCTATCCGGTACCGGTAAGAGTTACTGGATGACTATTTGGCTATTAAAGCGATTCTTTAGTACTTGAGAAAGACTAAAGATTCGTTTTGGATCTATGGAGGTATGGAAGTTGATCTTATGTAAGTTGTTACATGGATGCAAGTTTTCAAGCCTACAAAGATGATGAAAAGTCGCAACCGGATTTTGTGTTTATGTTGGAGCTGTAAGCTAGAAAGAGTTCTTAGCAAAGTACAGACAACAAATTCTACAACTGAAACTAAGTATATTGCTGCATTGGATGCTGCAAAAGGAATTGTTAGGATTAAGAAGTGGTTCCTAGTAATGCTAACCAATAGACCTTATTATGGTAATAATAGTGCTATTGCTCAAGCAAAGGAACCAAGTGCACATCTGCAATCCAAACACATACTTAGGCGTTTTCATATCGTTTGAGAGATCGTTGATATAGGAAACGTAAATACATGCAAAGTATCATTTAATGATAACACAGAGGACACGCTAACAAAGGGACTTCCACAAGCTAGACATGATGGTCAAGTTAGGTCCATGTGTATTGGATACCTAGGAGATTGGGCCTAGGGCAAGTGAGAGATTGTTGGTGTTGGTGCTCTAGGCACGTTTAGTAAACGTTGTGTAAGTTATCATTTTATTCATAACGATAAAGAGATGTTAAGATTATTGTAGTTCATGTTTACTTATAATAATCTCCGTCCCTAGAGCTTGTTTGGCACTAGCATAAAAACTAAATGATCATGGGATGATCATGTTAGATTTATGAGTACTTGTTTGGAACAAGGTACTGGACATTACCCGCAGTATGAGATTTATGTCATGGTCAATGTCATATATAGATCTCATATTAGTTATGTCATTTGAATCCTTATATATGAAGTTATTGTAGTCTTCCACTTGATGAACATTATGTTTGACATATTCAAACATTACCCTTAACCGGGTAGCTATAAAGGGTATGATTGGCATAATCGGATTCACGTAGGGAAGAATAATAAGCTGAGTTGGATTTGTCCCTCCTCGGAGAGATGTCAAGCTTGGGCCCCTCGTAGGAATGATGTTGATGAAATGTTCGGTCGGACTCAAATGGATTGATTGGATCATTGTCATTTGAATTATCAACATATTCAGAATCGAGAAAGTATTGAACAAAACAAGTTGACTTGTTGACCATGACTTGTGTTCAATGACATCGTGGACAAAGGGATTATGACATGTTCTAAAATGAATACGAACTCGTATTTAGTTACACTATTTGGGTAGGTGTGACGGTTTGCTAGAACCTAATCACGTCTTATGGGATCATGTTTTAGCCCAGCCAACTTAGTGTAATCCTAGAGGGTCACACACATTAGAACGAATCTAAAGGACTTAATTGGAATTTGGGAAATTTTTGATTCTGGGCATACTGCACGGCCGTGCAGATTCCTTGACTCGGCCGAGCAGCTCGGCCAAGCAGTGTGAATGGAGCGGCCGAGCATGCATAAGCCGAGAGTTCAAAAGCTGGTGCACGACCGCTCAAATCTAAGGACTCGGCCGAGCACTTTAAAAGGAGCGGCCGAGCACACCGCAAAAATATGTTTTGGAAAGTTTTGAACTATGACGGGTTTTAGACTCAAAGACCTTAAGGGTTAAGGACTTGTGAGTATAAATAGATGTTCAAACACTCCAATTCAGACCTAGTTGTTCTTGTATCATTATGTGTGCCTCCAAAGGGTTTGAGAGGGTTTATTTTGTTCTAAGAAATCCATATATTGAAGAACAAGAATATACACACATATTAATTCCATGTAGTTCATAATATTGTGAAAGAGTGTTTCACAATTTGGTCTAGCAACCAAGATCAAGTGTTCTTGATATTCGTTCGTCGTGTGGATACCGCTAGAGGGTGAAACTTATCACCTCCAAGAGTTCGTTTTTGTTCCCGTTTCTTGTTCGTGATTAAGCTTCAAGGTTCCACCAAGAATCAACGTTGCTAAAGAAACGCATCAAGGGTTAGTATTCCTATATTCATTGTAGATGTATTTTATTTAATCATATGAATGGATCTATGGGCTTTGGGTTTCATGAAATTTTAAATGCTTAATTCCGCTGTGCATGTTACTAGGAAACCCAACAGAATGGCTATTTTATACTCATTAAAGGTCCAAAAATATTGTTCTTTTTACTTTATTTTAGTAATATTTAGCTAAATTCATCTCATTTTACTTCAATACACGGATAATATGTTTGGTGGTATAGTTTTTTTGGATGAAACAGGTTTATGGAGCATTATAATGAACTTTGAAATTGATTTTGGAAGAACGAAGAACTTATGGGTGAAATAAACATGTCATGGAGCAAGAAAACCCAAGAATGAGCAGCTGAATACCTTAGTCCGGGCGGACCTATCTCAAATACCCGACCGGATCCCTTAAAAACTGAAGATTTCATGTTTGAACAGCAGGTGCTCGGCCGAGCACCATACAAGACTCGGCCGAGCATGGTCAATCAGAAAGGCAGATCATTTTTCGAAGGCATGCTCGGCCGAGCACCTTCCTTGACTCGGCCGAGCACCCCCTGTTTTCAGCCAAAAGGTGCCTTTTCAAAATGGAGCAGCAATCCGGGAAAAGTTCGTATACATTCAAGAGGTGGACGTAATAAAAGTTCTTCGAGGTTTTCTTTCAACTTGTGTCATTTTTTTTTTCATATCAAATCTGAATAAGTATTCTCTTCCCTTATCTTTATTTTTATGCTTTATTCATGCATTTTTGTTATAAAAATTATAATGGCTTGTGAGTAATCCTCCTTTTCCTAGGGGTTAGAAACTCAACTCCACATGTTCATCATCATTAACTTATGTTCTATTTTCTTCTATTCATCTTAAACAATCTCTTCATATTATACTAAAAAGCCTACAACCAAGATGACGTCCATGTTTTGTATGAATCTCAGTTAATCGAGAGAAGGACCTAGCGGTGAATCTCGATTAACGGAACCATATGAAGTGTGTCGCGCCCCGACCCGTGGTCCTACTTGGCCCCACGTCCGGGGCACGCACGGAAGACGTCATAAAACAATTTAAAGGAAATTTTTCGAAATATACTTTCATAAAAAGGATCACACGACCAACACAACTACTTGAAACTTGACTTGAAGTCATAAAACAAACCAACTTTCCCAACGAGTACTGAGCCACTTGGCCACAACTTTACTTACAAATATACAACACCGACCTCTACTAAAAGAGATGATACAAAACTAAGTCACGGGTACACTACCCAAAAGGTGTTACATTTACATAATGTATCCTTTAACATACACACCACTTCCCAAAAGTCTTACCAAAGATCCTCTTCCCGACGTCCTCCCTGTGTGTGAACTATCCCCTGGGCTCCTTATCTAAAACGGTAAACAAATAAGGGGTGAGAATAAATCTCAGTAAGTTACTAAAATGCAACTACATTACATGCTTATATGATAAACATAAAGGAACAATGTCACAAATGATCATATAGCATATATCACATAATATGAGAGGCTCCCTATCGCCAACCGTCCCATACCGGTTGGAAATAACGACCAACTCATCATACAACACATAGTGTAGGAGTAAACACTCCTACGAGGATACCAAGCCAAGGTTTACCGAAATAACATGATCATCAGAGAAAACCATCTGAGAAAACCATCTGAATAACCATCTGAGAAGACCATCTGTCTGAAACCATCTGAGCAGCATAAATAGCTGAAGCCGGGATCCCGAAAACCAAACCATATCCAACAGAGCCAAAGTAATAACAGGCAGCATCAATAGCTGAAACAGGTTTCGGAACCATATAACATAACAACAACAATAGTGGGAGAAAATGACACAAAGTCATACCCCTAAATGCTCACGCGAGGGAGCGAGTTCATCCCATCCAAGGCCAATCTGGACTGAGGAAATAGGTCCAGTGGAAAAGCCTTATAGTGCACTTAACTGATGCCACTACAATGCCTTCCACCTCCACTCGATAACATCCCAAACCTGGGAAATAGGACCAGTGGAAAAGCCTTATAGTGAACTTGGCTAGTGTGCCACTATAATGCTTTCCACCTCCACTCGATAACACACAAAACCAGCTGGACTTTCAACAAAAAGCACAGTAATAAATACTTGCTAAAACAACAACCAGGGCATGATTCCATAGAAGGAAACCACACAAGCTCATCATAGAGAAGTAAACACGTTTTCACAATAATGTGCACAATCTTGACATTAAGTCACCACACAATCCATCTACACAATCACATTAAGTCAAACCCGATCACAAAGGACCAATTCTATCATTTTGATACCTCATAACAATTATCTAGGCATCCTAGGACATCGCCTAAGACCTAGCCCAATACTTAACGAAAAACAAACAAGTTGTTAAAACTCAGACTGCTCGGCCGCTCTACTTACTTGACTCGGCCGAGCGGATCGGTCGAGTCCTTTACTTTGATCGGCCGCTCTCCTAGAACTCAACATTCGACAATAAGGGGATCGGCCGCTCTAATTTACTGACTCGGCTGCTCCACTGCAGAATGACCAATTCCCAGGAAAAATCTAACAAAGTTCACTTTCATTACCAAGTTGTTACCCAATCCTAAAGCACAACAACATCATTATAACTTCACAACACTACCATACCAACCTCATCTAGCATATACCCATAATAATAAAAGTTATTACTACTCCCTCCGTCCCAAATTTACAAGTATAATAAAAGTTAGTACTACTCCCTCCGTCCCAAATTTACAAGTATAATAAAAGTTATTACTACTCCCTCCGTCCCAAATTTACAAGTATAATAAAAGTATACCAAAACATCATTTCACCACATATTAAGCATATATAGCATGATTATGACCATTTTAACACTTAAAGGGGGGATTAGTAACTTACCTATTTCCGGAAAAAGTATCGCAGAAATATGTTTTGTTCGGGTAGAAATGACATACTCAATGCCCTGATCATTTTTATATAATTAGATTTTAAAACGGATAAGTAATTAAAAAGATATAAAATCAAAATGAAATGAACTTACCCTTTTCTTTTTCTTCTTCGTTTGCAACACAGAGAAAGGAATTTAGTGTGTGTGTGTGTGTATGTGTTTAGTACGCAGAGAGAGAAATGGGATAAACTTGGTTTTATAAAAATCTTACCCAATTTACACTTTAGTCCTCCAACTTTCATTTCTAACAACTAAACCCCCAAACTTTAAAGTTACACTTTGAACTCTAAAGTTTCAACTAACTCATTTATTCTTTTTAACAAAATTACTACTAACACTTTAACTATCACGTATACTCAAATAATATATGCAAGTCATAAAAATATTTTCTAACACATAAAATGCACACATAATTTTAAATTAAAATTCACAAAAATATAAAATAAATATAAAATGAATAACACGAATTTTGGGGTCGTTACACTCACTCCCCCTTAAAGAAAATTTGACCCGAATTTTAGGATTGCTTACCTCCATTATCAGACAACCAAGGATACTTCCCTTTATTATAATCCCGAAGCTTCATACTGAGTTCAATATCCTCTAAACTTTAGACACACAAGAGAAGAATCATAAACATCCCATGAAATCGAACTATCTTCTGAACAAATGAGTAACAACTAGAATTAATATTTATACTCTCAAAATAGAAAAGGTGAGAAAACTTGGTAACCAATCCGCTATCAGTCAACATCATTTATTCCATCTATTCAGTGCAGCCCCTTCAATGAAACTTTTTGCAATAAATTCATATCCACTCAGAAATCTCAAGGCTTGTCACAAACTAACTGATCACTAATATTCTACTTCCAGATTTCGCAGCTCAAGGACTTAGTTGAATGCTTAGAATTCCTCATGTCAAACAAATCAAATGCAACTCTTCAAATACCTGTAGTTGAATTCCGTTATGCATGTTGGTTCCACTAAGTGGCGACTACATATTCTGCTACAAAAGTTAAAGTTCCATCACTAGCAACGAACAAGATCGTGTTGTCTATCATCGTTCATTTCACTAGTAATTTTCTATAGTTGAAATCATTCAATAGAGTAGAAACTTAAAGCTTCCGCAATCGCAAAATCACACCATGTCTCAACTCACAAAGACTCCAAATTGTTAATTCCTCTAACACATTACCTTTCCCGGATGATATACCATGGTACTCAATCTGCATTATCTCATGTATAACTCTCTTTGAAAAAAATCAATACTTCAACTTTATGGACAGAAAACACTTCAAATATAGCTCCATCAAAGTCATTCGCTAATGAAATGGATGTTTAATCGCAATAAATCTCAAATTATGGGTAGGATGATTTTGTTCATAAGGAATCAATCTTCTCAAAGCACACATCGTTACCATACCTTTTTATAATAAACACTACTGATGAATCCCACGTAGATATATGAAGCATAATGAATCTCTTGTCAAGAAATATCTCAAGTTGAATCTTCTATTCCTTTAACTCAACCGATATTATGGATACATTGCACTAGATATCAACACTATAGCATTATACCGTAACAACTCAAGATAACTCAAGGTTTTCATCAATCATGTACTACTCAATAGAAAATATATCTGAGATCCCACAAAGGAAGAATACATTCTCTAGTTTAGCTATAGATACTCTGCTGCCAACCCCATAAACCAAATACCAGGCATAATCTTGTGATAAAAAAAATTCAAACTTTAATGCATAAATAGCATGAATGCTAGACACATATATCTACCATGCTTAATTAAAGCACACTAGCATATAAAACTCCACCACAATAATATCAAAATCTTGCTATGGCAAAATAACTAAACCAGCAAGTAAAACATGCTCACAAATTTGCACATCACAAGTGCGCAACACTCTATCAATCACCAAACACTCCCCCTTAGGATAGACACCTCTAACACCTAAGGTAGAGACTCAGAAGACACATGCAATCAAGAAGCAAAATGCACAGACACATAAGAATGCGATGAACCAAGGTCTATAAGTATACGTGCTCTCAAACTAGACACAGAAATAATACCTCCTATCACATTAGAGGAATCTGAAGCCTGTTGTTGAGTAATGGCAAAGACACGACCCTGCACCTTAGGCTTTCCTGAAGAATCCCTCTTCTGGCCCTGAGAAGACCCAACTACACTTCCCGAAGACTGATTATTAAACCTGGAACAATTCCTCTGAAAATGACCCAACTGACCGCAATTCATACATCTACCTTGTTTCTTCCAACATTTCTCTTCAGAATGCCCTTCTTTTTGACAATAGTTACAAACCTTCTTATTTTGACTTCCTGAAGTGTTACCCTGATTTCTATTATGTGACTGTCCTTGAGAAGACCCTTTGAATTGTGAAGATCCACCTTGATTTCCTCTATTATCATCACGTTGTTGTTGTTGCCTACCTTGCCTCCCTTCACCTAACAATTCCATTTTCTTCTTGTGTTCCTCAATATCATTCTCCACCTGGTAGGCTCGATCAACTGCATCTTGAAAATCTTGCAACTTGTGGGATACTAGTTGAGTTCTAATCGCAGTTCTCAATCCCTTTACAAATCGCATAGCCTTCCTCCAATGCTCGGCAGCTCCATTCAGTTTATAAGTAGCAAACCTGACTTGATCTTCCTCAGAACATCTCATAGCATCAAAGATCTTTTCCATTGATTCAATCCACCTTTCTGTCTTAGATACATCAGGCTCTCCATCATATCCCATTGGTTTCATCTTCAGGAACTGTGCCAACCCATCTCTTGGTGGTGCCTGTTCCCTCTCTTGCCTCTGATCATTAATTGTTTTCATTGCAGCCTCAAACATACCTTGGAACATTATTCGAGATTCTTCTCTTGCCTTATCTTTCCCTGATGGCCCAGAATTATCTCCTTCTGTCCCAACCATCCTCAGTGATTACCTGCATAAAACACTCAACGTTACTCACTCTCTACCCAACTACCCTCCTAGGTCACTTAGTCATTCTAGACCATCTACAACCTAGCTCTGATACCAACTGTCGCGCCCCGACCCGTGGTCCTACTTGGCCCCACGTCTGGGGCACGCACGAATGACGTCATAAAACAATTTAAAGGAAATTTTTCGAAATATACTTTTGTTGTTCAAATAGATACCTAGGTCCTAGAATTACTTAATCCCAATCATGTCTACACTTAGGGTCCCCCAATTTTATTAGAACCTTTTTAGGTACCCTTAGGATCCTTTGTGACCAGCACAGGTGTATTTCAACTCCTCAACAAGACAAACCAGCAAGAGGAAGCAAAATCAGCAGACCAGTAAACAAGTTGCCGATCAACTCTATTCTTAACATGCGACAAGTTGCCGATCAACTTGCTACAGAAGTTGACGATCAACTTATTTAAGAAGTTGCCGATCAACTCCATTCACAACATGCCGATATAATAGACAGTCTGCACTGTCAGTCAGGTGACATCATTTCATTAAAGTCAACCTTGCTGATTGTCTCTATACTGTTTTATTATAAAGTAGTTTACCTGCTCTGTAATGATTTCTACGCCGTCTGACACA